>JBBPBR010000004.1:50712116-50726175 GCA_037974775.1 Cicer pinnatifidum
TTTTGTCCCTTTTTACTCAATTATTTAAAATAATCCTTATAAACAATTAAAATGAACTATCTTTTTTCAAAAAAAAAATCAAACAAATAAACACATTACTATGTAAAGATTTACATAAGAATTTAATTTATATACACAATTAATGTAAATAGTTTTTATATGTCAATCGATTACAATTATTAAATCACTAAATATATTTAATTTTTATTAAAATTACCTCTAAAATTATTGTCGTAAATGATTATGATATAAATAAAACATCTTTACTTAATAACTCATACTAAATGTTTAATTTCATTGCTCCACCTATTGATATTCTATTCAGTATCCAAAACACAATCTATCATATAATAAAGAATTTGTAACTATATTATCTAACAATAAAATAATTTTAATTAAAAATTTTATTGTACATTCATTTGATATTTAATATGAAATATGAGTAATTTCAAAATCTTATGAAAATTAATTGAGTTAATATATTCATTAGTAACTTTAAGTTTAATCGTTAAATGATTTATTTCAATGAATTTTTGTAACAGGAAAATTAATCTTACTATGATATCAACATCAGTCTGCTTATTAATTATTTATTAGTTTGTGATAAGTTTAGTATTGTTATTTGATTCCTTATCACTCAGAGTTAGTTGATTGTTTGTTAGTTTGTTATTCTTCTATTAAGCTTGCAGTTAGCTTGTTGTTAGACTTTTATGTTTTGTTTCATCTTTCATCGTGGTCAGATCTTATTAATGGATTCCCTTCCTCCCATCAATCAATTTTTTTCTATGATCACTCAAAAGGACAAACAACGTGAAATTGATACTCCTCAACCTCAGTCGAATTCCGTAATTACATTTAATGCGAAAGGACCAAACCCCAATCATTGGATTATAGATTATGGCGCTACCTTAATTTTTTCTACAATCTTGACATGTTTAACTCATATACTTTTTTTATCAAATAAGTTTGTTACTTTACCTAATACTTCACAAGTTAAGGTTTTAGCAATTGGGAGTGTTACTGTTAATCCTAATATCCAACTTCAACATCGTTTACCTATTCAATCTAACAATAACTTTGCTAAAAATAATTTTGATATAATCCATTGTGATGTTAGGCGGCCTTTTCCCATCTCACATACAATAATATATCATATTTCTTAACTATTGTCGACAATCGTAGTCGTTTTACTTGGTTATATTTATTGTATTCCAAATCGTAGGTTTCTCAAAGAATAAAACTGTTTTTTTGTCTTTGTACATACTCTATTTGATCGTGGCATTAAATGTATTCACACTGATAATGCAAAGGAATTGTCTTTTAATGATTTTCTATAGGAACTTAGTACTCAAGACCAATTTTGTTGCCTTTATCGACCACAACAAAATTCAGTTGTGGAACACAAGAATCAACACCTTCTTGATGTAGCTTATGCACTTTATTTTCACTCAAGAGTTGCTGATAAATTTTGGGGTGATTGTGTCTTGACTGCAACTCATATTATCAATCGAACTCCTTCTCTCCACTTTGACAAGCAATCTCATTTTGAGATCCTTTATTCAATAGCTCATACATATGATTATCTTTGTGTCTTTGGTTGTCTATGTTATGCAGCCACCATTCAATACACTAGAAATAATTTTCGCTGCGCGCAGATCTTTGTGTCTTTCTCGGATATCCATATGGTTTTCAGGGATACAAAGTTTACAACATTTCCTTTGGAAAATCATTATTTCAAGGGATGTTATTTTCATGAAAATTTATTCCCCTTTCATACTCTTTCTTATACAAATCATGCTTGTAACTTTCTCTAACATATTGTCATTCCCAAACTTGTACCTAATTTGCATCCATATCCCACTACTTTTGTTGTTTCAAATGCCTCATTGATCTCTATGTTGGAACCAAGTTGAAATTTTGATTTTAACAAATGTATTTTATAAGAATAATAAATTTGGAATAATTGCATCATTAAGTATGTAGAAATTAGAGCAGGAAACCACCAAAGGATATATTAAGAGGATACCACCAGAATATATGATCATAGGAAACCACCCGAGGATACCACCATAAGATATCACCACTAGAGGAAGTAAAAAGGTCATAGGAAACGAAATCAAATCAGTGAGATTCATGTGTTGGAAAAGTTCACGCGTATGCCTTTGATAACGGGATTTATGGTAGCTCGGTGTGTTTCTGTGTCTGCCTCTAAAGACTGAAGTGTGCTTCTAATTTGCATGCCCTTGATGAGTCAGTTTGTGCGTCTGCCTCTAAAGATTCATCGTGCCTTTAAAGATTCAACGTGTTTTTTGGAGTTTTCATGCCTCTAATGAACAATAACTTCAATGTGCCTTTGATGAAAAGTAACTTTAGCATGCCTCTCATGAACAGTAACTTTAGCATGCCTTTAATGAACAATATATTTTTAGCATGTCTTTGAAGTCTAAATCCATTGTTTAAGTCTGCATTTGAAGCATATATTCTGATGACTCAGAAGGCTGTAACTTGTTCCAAAGTGTTGCCTCTGATACGTAGCACACTCTAAAGTTGCACTAACTCTAAAGATTGTAACTCATTCCAAAAGTGTTGCCTCTAATACGTAGCACACTCTGAAGTTGCATTGACTTTGATAATGCAACGAAGGTGAAGTTGCCCATACTACTAATTCTAAGTCACGTGGCTTTGCATTTACCTCTGCCTCTAATTATTCAAGCAACACAACTTCTGACTCCAACAATCAAGTCAATAATTATGATGGAGAAAAGTCAACGACTCTAATGGAAAAAGCTCTAATAGATTGAGAAAAATATTGAATTGAACTTAGTCGTATTCTTACCTTTGAAGGGCCAATAACAAGTCTAGATTCATTCTCGCTCAAATCAAATCAAGTGTATGAAGGAAGACTCCAGTGAATCGATTTATAAATGTAATCTGAACAAATACGCACAATATCTTTCTAGAAGAATTGCTCACATCATATTCGGAAATAAGGAATTGGTTAATGTCATATTATCAAAACATATTTTTCAGAATTATATTTGGAAGAAATATTTGTTGACCAAGCTGAAATAAAGATACGATTCAGAATTCACAAAGGGACTAAATTGAAGCCTTGATTTTTCCTATAATAAGTACTCAAGGCTAAAGAAGACACATAATGAACAGCAAACTCAGAAATCCTAAACACCAAAGTTATTCAGAAAAACCTCAAGAGCTCAATTTTTCTAAGTATTTTGAGTTTAGGGTTTTAAGTACTAGCAAAGCACTCGGTCAAAGTAAAATATTCTACGTGTTGTAATGTGGGAAAATCATTTTATCAAATTTTCTTAGTAAAAGCAAAAACCAAAATTTGTAACTCAGTGCGATAGTGACTTTAGTGTTCCCCAAACAATATGAGGTTGTCAGATTGTGTTTAAAATATTTGACTTGTAGGGTCAAGGTTTTATGTGCCTTCAACAATTTGGGGTTGTCAAATTATTTGGAGAAGAGTTGGCTTATAGAGTCAAGGTGTTTGTGTTCCTAAAAAGTTTGGGGTTGTCAGACTGTTTTGAGAAAACTGACTTGTAGGGTTAGGTGTTGTGTAATTCAACGAGTTGAATTAATGGATTAAATCCTTCTAAGTGAGGGAACTAGACGTCGCTATCCAGATGGTGGTGAACCATGATAAATTGTTTATGTCACTTTACTAATGCATTTCGTAGCTTCGCTACTACTTTTGCTCTAAGTCATCAAATCCAAACCAATTTCAATAAAAAAAAAAAAAAAAGGTAATCCAACTTAGACAAATACAATTCAACTCTCATTCTCGTGTTTGCACATTTACTCTAAACCTCCTAATTCAAACCATGCTCATAATGACCAGCTTCTACTTAATTTTTGTTTACCAACTCATGGTACTGTTGCTCCCCATCTACTAAAAAATCAACTATATCCCACAACCCACCATCTTATCTTAATGATTATATGTGCACCACCAAATACCCAATTCAAAAACATTTTTTCTATTCCATACTTTCCCATAATTATGAACCTCAATTCAATCACGAGACAGTAAAATTTTATGATTGGAAACATGCAATGGTGTTTGAACTCGCAACTTTTGAAGCAAATAATACTTGGACTGTTATGTCTCTCCCTCCTCACAAACTTGCCATTGATTGTAGATGGTTTTATAAAATTAAATATAAAGCATATGGTAGCATTTATAGACATAAGGCACAATTGGTTGCCAATGGTTTTACGCAACTATCTCATATTGATTTTTTCCACACCTTTTCTTTCGTTACTCGTTTCCCCACAGTTTAGATATTGCTTTCTCAACAACATTGGCATATTCTCCAACTTGATATCAATAATGCATTTTTAAATGGAACCCTTGAGAAAGATGTCTACATGAAGTTACCAATGGGTTATCCCATTCAGGGGGAGACCTATAATATGGTTCGTAAACTAAACAAATCTATTTATAGTTTGAGACAATAATCCTGCCAATGGTTCACAAAGTTTTCTTCAACAATTGCTCAATTTGGATTTAAACCTTGCACTGCGGATAATTATTTGTTCACCAAAGGTTCAAACAAGCCTATAATAATTTTTTTAGTCTATGATAGCATTTCAGCAAGTGTATTGAATTGTTGCAAGTAATAATTAAAACGGTAATACCAAGTGTCGAACTCAAGGATTACGTTTTACTATCAAATGATATTTAATTACTAAAATTGAAAAAAAAAAAGTTACCAAATTAATTTAAATAATATTTAAAAATAACAATAGTAGTAAAATTGATCCTTTATAATAAGAAAAATGTCAGGGATGAGTTTCACTTTGAATCCAACCTTGTTGTGTAATTTGATCCTAGTTACTGAATTCTTTTATTGAATTATTACCGAATTCTCTTTATTATTTTTGTCCTAATGTCTTAGTGACAAAACCTTTAATTCCAAAGTAACCCCTAATTCATTAGTGGATTTAAGATTATAATTAAGGCTTATCGTACAAGAATTCTCTTGTTAAACTATTGCCTTTGCAACTAATTTAATCAGTTTTATAACCTGCATATACCCCTAGACTACAAATTCATGAATTTCTCATCTCAAGCATTCATAAAGTCTACTTCCGTTTCAAAATATGAATCATATAATATTTTAATGTTGATCAAGCAATTAAAAACATTAAGCACATAAATGAGAAAAATAATTCAATAAACTCATTCATATAACTAGAAATCAAATCAGAAAAATAAGGGTTTCATCTTGTTACACTCATCCCTAACAAATAGGGTTTAGTTACTCATGACATAGATAGAAAAGATATAGATTAGAGAAGAATTACAAGAAAGATTCATGGATGATTCTTGATAAAATCGTTCCAATGGTGTTAGAAACGGCTCGTCTTTGAGTCTCTATGTTAGCACACAAATCTCCAAACTTTCCAATAGTAAAAAAGATACATAGAAAGTGAAAAAAAAATGCATTTGAATGAATGATGTCGCGTGTCACGTGCCCCAATGCGCAGATTTTGCGCTTCAATCGCCACTCGGCAAATTCAAAAGGGTGAAAATGTGCCCCAGGCGTAGCTGTTGCGCTTCAGGAGACGTTTTATGTATTTTGCTCTTCTTTTGAGTCTGAATTGGATTCTGATATCTTCATAAAAGTTATAGCTATGAATCTTAGCTTGGTTTTGCATTTGTTTTGACTCCAATTGGACATCTACAACTCCATATATGGCTGAAATACTCCAAATATGTGATGTTGATTTCTCACCAATATTCAGCACTGCACTAAAACAAAGTAACAACTCAAAACTACGAAATTTTTTTACTTAATCAAGGAAATAAGAACATAAACATTTCATTAAATCAAAAAACTAAAATCAACAAAATATATCAAATAAGTCCTTAAATTAACTAATGAATAAAAGATAAATAAGACTAAAAACAATGAAAAATATGCATATGATGAAGATTTATCAGTCTACGTGGATGATATTACATTGGGAGGTCCTAATCATGATTTTTTGCATCATACTCAACAAAAACTTGAGAAACACTTCAGATTGAAGGTTCTTGGAAATCCAAAATATTTTCTTGGTTTAGAGATAGATAAATCAAACAAAAGGTTTCATTTATGTCAAAGAAAGTACACCTTGCAACTCCTTAAGTACAAATGATTTTTGGGAGCCAAAATACTTAAAAATCCTACTCAATATAGAAGGCTAATAGGGAAATTTATGTATCTAACCATTTCAAGGCTAGACATAACATATGTGGTGAATAAACCGAGTCGATTCATTAGTAAACCTTGCAAACTTCATTTAGATGTTGTGTACAATGTTCTAAGATGCCTCAAGTCTTCGTCGAGTCAAGGACTTTTATTTTCCATAGACTTATATTTCAAGTAGGTATGTCAATGGGTAGGGTTTGGGTAGAGTACTATAGTACCCGTCCCCATACCCACTATTTAAAAAAATACTCATACTCGTGCCCGTACCCTCTTGGGTATCAACTTTAATACTTGTACCCTTACCCTCTGGGTACTTAAGTGCACATACTCATACCCATTACTCACGCTTTAACTAAAAAAAATGATAAATAAATGATATTATTGTGATTAAATTTATAAATTATTCAAATATCTTAAATTCAATCATAAAATATTATAAACCAAAATATTTTCTAACTCAAAACATTTCAAATGAACACTCGTTACAATACATATTTAAATATCTATAATAATATTTTATGAAGTTGCAAGTCATACGACAATATTATCTGCGATAATTGATACAAAGTTGAAAGTATAATTATAAAGTCACGATTAATATTATATAACTATTAGTTATAAAATCACAATTGTTTAACTATTTATCATTATCATATTCTTAAAAAATTTGAAAATGTTTATTTTTTAATTATAAATATTGTAGTGGTCCAATGATATTAATAAATGTTAAAACATAAAAGAAAATAATTAATTAAACTAAACACTAATATAATAAATAAATAACATATTTATATAAGTGCGGGTGCGGAGCGGGGTGGGTACTATAGTACCCGTACCCGCACCCATACCCGCTTAATTTTATGGGTAATTACCCGTCCCCATTCCCATATCCATTATGCGGGTTTTTACCTTACCCATTGTGAGTTTTTTTGCGGATACCCACTAGGTCTGGGTCTAATTGCCATCCTTAATTTCAAGCTGTTTGCCTATGTTAATGCAGATTGGAAAAGTTGCAGGAGCACCAGAAACAAACAACGACATGATATTGCCTTTTCTTAGGAGAATCTTTGATATCATGGAGATCAAAAAGACAACAAACAGTGACAAAATCTTCTATTGAAATAGAGTACGAGGTTGTAGCAATGTTGACTTCTAAATTGCTTTGGCTTAAGCAAATATTGAGAAGTATGGAAGCAAATGTATTCACTACTATGGTCTACAGGGTCGAATCACTCTCCAGAATGTTCATACCAATATCTAGAATGATTATCAGTCTCCAGAATTTTTAACATCATTCTCCAATAGACTGTCATCATTCTCCAAGTTGTTTTGGCCGAACCAAATATCCATATCAAAGTAATATCATCAGAAAATATATATGAGGTTTAAAGGATCATTAAGCACAAAAGAAATCTGATCAAGAACGAAGAAAAACGCCCAATCAAACAGATTTCACAAAGTGTTCAAATGCTAGAATATTTTTATTCATATATATTGGTTTTGGTCAAAACTGACAGAGCACTACCAGTAGCTCTTTTAACCATTATTAAATGTTCTAAAAGCCTATAAAAGGAAGGTTAATGATCAATAAAAAATCAGAGCTTCAAGTAATAAGAAAATTTATTACTCATTTTCAATCATACTTGAATTTCTCTCACTCACATACATTGAATCAATAATGATTTTTCCATTCGATTCTTAGAATCATTCTCGTGTATTTTTCTTTCAAAGTTTTAGAACTCAAACAAGTGTTGAGCCTTCTCATATTCTAACAAAATAATCTCATCATTATTGTAAAACCCGAACTATAAGAGTTTAATATAGTTTAGGAAGATTGTAAGAAATCCTATCAAGGTTGATTGATAGATGACCCGATTGAACTCCTTTCTGGATGGAAAGGTTTTAACTTTGTTATAGATCAAGGCTGATATGAGCTAGGTGCTGTAAAATCAAGAAGGTTTTTGTTTTGAACATTTAGTGAAAAATCTCACAGTTGTGAGAACTGGACGTAGCTTGAATTGGGTGAACCAGGATATATCTTTATGTGGTATCTCTTCCCTTATCTACTTACTTTCAGTCGAATTGATTATCAAGTTAAATACATAAACTAAATTACTGGTTATAACTAACTTAGAACGTTCTCAATTTTCTAGTTAAAATCAAGAACGTTCTTCGTTTTCTGTTTTCACAACCAAGATCAATCTTAAGTTATTTTCTTAAGTTTTTAACAGTAATTTTTAAAAGGGTGAATTTACAATTCAAACCCCTATTTCTTGTAAATTGACATTGCTACTTTAATTGGCATCAGAGCTCGGTCTCTAAAGTTGAAAACCTAACAAGTGTTAGAGAAAAAGATCTAGAGGAAAAATGTCAAAAGATATGTACATTGTTGAAGGAGGGTCATCATACATACCACTTTACTTTGATGGCACAAACTACTGTTTCTGGAAAAGGAAAATGCAGTTGTTCCTAAAATATCAAGATACAAGAATATGGCGCATCATTACAGATGGAAATTTCATAACAAGACTCGACCAAAATGACTCAACCTCTACTGAAAAGAAAGAAGCATATTGGATAGCAGAAGAAAAATCTAAAGTACTTATAAACTTAAAAGCTCAATTGTTTTTATGTTGTGCTTTAAGCAGGGAAGAAAATGAAAGAGTTGATGAATGCAAAACTGCTATGATACATATTACAAACTCATCACAAAAGAACAAGCCATGTGAAAGAAACAAGGGTTGATATAGGCATAAGAAAATTTGAACTCTTTGACATGAATGAAGGAGAAACCATTGATGAGATGTACTCAAGATTCACAACCATTGTAAATAAAATGTACTCCGTAGGGAAAACATACTCAGTACAAGATAGAGTAAGAAAGATCATGAGATGTCTTCCAATAATATGGAGACAATAGTGACAGTCATAAGATAGGCCAAGAATCTTGACGTACTCGAACTGGAGGAACTAATTGGAACATTATGAGCACATTAAGTGCTGCTATAAAAAGAAACTTCAATCAAAAAGGGGAAAGCAATAGCTTTGAAAACATCTCAAGAAATTCCATATGAGGACTTAGAAGAAATCGAACAAGAAGATATTGATGAAGAAATAGTTCGTCTTACAAAAAAGATACAGAGAATATTGAGAAGAAGAGATCATATCAAAAAAGGGATTTTCAAATCAAAAGGAAAACTTCAAAATAGAGGTAGACAAAAGACAAATTACATATTTTGAATGCAATAAACAAGGACATTATAAAACTGAATGTCCATTGAATAAAAAAGCACCAAAGAAGTTCCTTTTCAAGAAAAAATCCATGATGTTGACCTGAGATGATTATGATGAATCAGAAATAGAGGAACCTGAAGAAGCCAACTTATGTTTAATGGTAGATACTGAACACATGGAGGTAATAAATTATGAACCATGTCTTTTATGTGAGCAAATTGAAAAAGATTTTGATAGCTTACTTAGTGATTCAAATTTGCTTGTTCAAAAATGTAGCTCTTTAAAAGATCAAGTTTTAAAAGAAAAAAAAGGAAAAAAGAGAAAACTCAGGTTATTTTTCTACTATTTCTTCCACTTACCAACTAACTTAACCAAAGTTATTATATTATTTTTTTGGTGACTCAAAAGTCAAATAATCATTTATAAATAATAAATGAAGACATAAAATTGATATTCATTAAAAGGAAAAAGTTTGTCCAACAAATTCAATTTAAAGTGATTGCATATTTTTCTATAGAGATTCATAATTTTGAATACATGTATACGTAAATATTAAAACATTGAAGCTAACTAAACATTAGGGCACATTATTACTCAAGTTGTTAACGGGGAAAATTAGCACCATCTCTAGCTAACTAAAGATGGACACAATATTTCATACATTTTCTTTGTTGATGACGTCCTCCTATTTGGAAAGACAAATTCATGTTAGACACCATTTATATGTAACCTTTTAAATATATTTTCTATGTATTAAAGCTAATATTATGCATCTAAAGGTGTGTGGACAACCACCAAGGATACCTTTGAATATCTTACATATATCAAGTTCATCGATAGGTTAGAGAAATATTTAGGCTTTAAGTTTTGCTATGGGCAAGTTACGAAGGATTATTTTTTGGAGGTTTACGACGAGGTGTCTATGAAGGTTGTTGCTTGGAAGGGTAGGATCCTAAATAAGCCCAATCGAGCTACTTCAGCGAATATTGTTCTCATGTATATGCATCCCATAACATGCAAATTCAATGGTTCCTTCAGTATGTGTGTGTGAAGCTAGATAAAACAATGAGAAATTATATTTGGCATGGCTTCAATGACAAAGCCATGCATATGGTGACTTGGAAAAAAGTTGTTTGTCTTAAGCTTCGGGATTCGCACGTCATGTTATCAAAATGTGACTTTGTTGGGTAAGCTTGTGTGGAATCTTCTACAAAGGAAGTATAAATTTTGAGTTTTGTTGTTGTTCGAAAACTAGTACCTTAAAAAAGGTGAAGACTTTAAATCTTCTTCAAGAGGATTTTACTTTCAAAATAAGGGATGATGATTTTAAGCTTTGGTTCAAACCATGGGTCACTACAACACCCTTGTGCAACAGCGTTATTTACATTTCATCAGATGATTTGGGGTTGAAAATTAAAGATATGTGGGAAAATGATATGTGCAAGATTGATGACATGACTACTATTTTTCTCCCCATGATTATTACAACAATTAAGGATATGAAGCCTTGTTTTGTTGATTCTATTAAAGTGATTGCATATTTTTCTATAGAGATTCATAATTTTGAATACATGTATATGTAAATATTAAAACAATGCAGCTTACTAAACATTATGGCACCTTATTACTCATGTTGTTAACGAGGAAAATTGGCACCATCTCTACCTTACTAAAGATGGACACAAGATTTCTTACCTTTTCTTTGTTGATGACGTCCTCCTGTAGCACCCTTATTTTAATTAATTAATTTCAACCCCTTAGTTTTGTTTATTCTTTTTGATTAATTTAGTGTGACGATAGTAAGATAATTATTCCATGGATGTTCAATTATTTGATGAAGTATTTTTATATTAATTAATTAATTATTGGAATTTTTTATTAACTAATTAAAACCCGTAGAAATATCTGTCTTAGAGTGAACAATGATCAAGTCAATTTTGACTAAGTCAAAATTGAATCACCCACATTACTACTTTAGATAACTACATTTTATTTTAATAGCATTTAGTTTATATAACCGTGTGTTTTTCTCTTGTGTCCATTCAAATGTGTAACTAACAGTAATAAATACATGAATGTCAATTAATTCTTAACAGTTGGTCATTAAATGACATTATTCCAATTGAATTTCGTATTCATGTGTGCAATTAAACTCAATAAAGAGAATTATTTCTTCTCTCTGATCAATTACACGCCTCCTTTATTAGTCACACACCTCTCCTTCGTGGGACACACCATTACCAACATTACATTTATCTAAAATATTTTATAAGTCACTTAAACAACCATCCACACATTCTCTCACATTCTGATCGAAGTTCTAAACTTTCGTTTCTTCATCTTGGCGAGATTTTCGAGGACAATATAGTGTCACCTAGAAGGAAAACACTCGAGGTAAGGGCTTTTTCCCATGCAGAGTTAGGCTAGATACTAAATTAGTGATTCGTAAGATATTGATATGATGTCTGGATGTCTTCAAATAAAAAGATTGATTTTATTTTCGTCGTAAAGAAATTAACTACAATGTTTTGATTGTTTTTTTTGTAATACCTCTATCTTGATGAAATTAATTATAGAGTATATTTTATTATTATACCTTGATAAATATGTTTGTAGTGAAAATGCTTAGTATTTTACGTGTTTTAGAGTATTTAATTATAAAGTTATAATTTTCATAATGGTATGATTAATAATATATTTATTATGATGTATTTGATTTTAAATGTTGACTTTTGAGTATTTTAAATTTAAAACTTGACTTTTATGAATAATATATGTGTCTTGAGAAAATTGATGAGAATTTTATATTTCTTTAATTTTAATAATATGAGAAAATTAATTATTGAATGTATTAATGAATAATCCATTTTTAGAATGCTGAAAACTTAGGAATGAAATTTATGTTGTTATTGTATTCTTGGTGATATGAGTTTTAATAGTTATCAATAACATGTAGTCAAATCGAATCTTATGGATTATTAAAGTAAAAGTGGTGATTTTGAGATATTTGTTCACGTGCATATTTGATGTGTTGAAGTTATTGAGTTGTAATTATGAACATCCATGATAATGTAAATTTGATGTTTTGTGTGATTTACAAAAATTTAATCTGGAATGATTTGTCCTTGTGGTTGCCTAAGTGGCTAGTGATATGTGGTTTGAAGAGTTTTCTTTGTGGTGCCTAAGTGGCTGAGTATTTGTGTTATGATTTTATTTCCTTGTGGTTGCTTAAGTGACTAGTGATTTGTACATTTCCAACATCATTATCATTGTCGTGACATACCAAAATGTATCTTTGTGGACACCTTAGTGGCTGGTTTAATTTTCCCCTATTAGTATGGGTGACTTCTGTGTGGACGCCTTAGTGGCTGTCTATATCCGGATCATATATGTTTAGGAGCATGCATAACTTCCATACATTTTATTGTCATTGTTATTTTTATATCATTATTTGCTCTAAGGTGAGTTGTTACTTGAGTTATTTAGATACATTTTATAACTTTTTATACACTCTTGCGAATTATAAAAAAAAAAAGGATTATTTCTATAAATCTTTTATTACAAAAAGATTTTATATTTTAATTTTATGATTGTTAATTTATTATTTGATTTACTTTTGTTGTGAGATGAACTGACCCCTTACACCAACATTTAGGTACTAACGATCTTGAAGAATTACATTAATGACGTTTGTTTGGCCCACACACGTGGTAAAAAGGGGTACTTTAATAAATAAAAATAATAATATTTGTAGCGATAATGTGGTACACTTTTTTAAGTTTATTTACTTTTCATCGTCGATTTATAATATAAATGTGGAGGCGGGGTCCTTCTGCTAGGAAAACTCTGAATTATTCTATTTTAAGTGAACATTTTCTATAATTAGTAAAATGTCTTTGCAAAAATAATAATAAAAATTATCCAGTAAATTGCATTGTGTTATTTCTTAAAATGAAATCAAACTATTTACTAGTAAAATTTTATTGATTACATGATGAACTATAAAATATATATATATATATATATATATATATATATATATATATATTATTTTTGAAAGAAAATAAATATTTTTAAGTAATGTCTTGGATTAAAATATGGGGCGTTACACCTCCTATTTACGAAGGAATTGTCATCATTAAATCTTATTTGGTTAGCTTCGGTTTAGTCAATATGAAAAATGAGGAATGCAAATATTTTTCATCAATAAACTTTTAATGTTGATTAAGTCCTAAATAATATTAAATTTGTTTTGTGGTGTTGGCAAAAATTTTCATTATTATTATGTTCAATGATATTTATATTTTATACTATGTTTGAATATTTAGAAATCATCTCCATTGGATTGAAGCACCCTTTGTTATTGGTGAGTGTTTGGTGTTTGTAAATTTTATGTATTTTATATTTTTTTGGTACACCTGTTTAGAACTATTTTTTTTTAATTAGAATTCATTTGGTCTCTTTAAAAAAATCATTTCTTTTATAAAAGCATGATTACATTAATTTTAAAAACTAATAAAAAAATTATTGAGGCCAATTCACCTTCAATTAAATACATAAATTGCTTCCAATATAAATATGAGAAGCTATTTATATTCGAATAA
>JBBPBR010000004.1:50726700-50739692 GCA_037974775.1 Cicer pinnatifidum
TTTATTAACAAAAAATAATCGTTTTCGAAAAGAAAAAAAAAAAAGGAAATGAAAGACAAAGTTTGTTGAATTTTCTTTTATGAAACAAAAATTAAAGAATTAAGTTTCTTGATATATTAATGGAACATGCATAGGTCACCTCAGATTGCATTTTGCATTTTGGAACAAGGAAACAGTAATAATTGATTTAAGTTCCGAGGACAACTATTAATTATATTTTAAAAAAAACTATTAATTAATTATTCATTAATTAAATTATATAGGAATGTGAACGACTCGCCCATTCATATTCTTATCTGGAAGCTCAAGATTTTGCTCAAATATTTTCCAC
Source organism: Cicer pinnatifidum (assembly GCA_037974775.1). Classification (NCBI taxonomy): domain Eukaryota; kingdom Viridiplantae; phylum Streptophyta; class Magnoliopsida; order Fabales; family Fabaceae; genus Cicer; species Cicer pinnatifidum. Next base: position 50,727,032 of record JBBPBR010000004.1, read on the forward strand.
CATTAACATGTGTTTTTTTAATATAAGAGAAAAATGAGGGTAAAATAATTTTACATTAAAAAAAGAAAGAATGATACCTATGATATTATTAATTATATAATTATAACTTTTATTATTAAATCGATAACTTGTATTTTTAGAGTAAATTTTTTAGATTGCCCGATAGTATACGATCATTAAGCCTTTAATATATGTTACATATGTATTATCTTTGTTTATTTTATGACCCTGTTTAATAGAAAATAATTGATACTTAATAATTTATAGTTTTTAAGTTAATTAAAGAGTTTGTGAACAATGTAATTTATTCAAAAATATAAATGATATACAAATAATTTTAATTAAAAATAAAATTTAGATTAATTATTACTTAAAATATTTTTAATTTAGTAATATAAAACTTATTAATTTAATATATTTTTTAATTTAATTTAATTTATATACATCACAAATATAAATAATTTTTATATTATAATATTCATTAGATGATTAATAACATTATCTTAATTACTTTTAAAATTACATATATAATTAATTATGATGTGCTGATAATATAAAAAAAATGTATACTTAAAGTGTATGAAATTAAACATCTTTTATTTATTTATTTATTTTGTCTAGTTTATTTATCTTAAATTATAATAGATAAGTTATTTACTTTAAAATATAAAAATTTAAATTATTTCTCTGTTTATTTATTTATCTGATTTATTTCATTTGAATTAAAATAAGTAATATATATATCAAAGAATACGCAGTTATTTTTTTAACTAATTAAATGTAAACCAATTTTACCTAGATAATTATGTTTTGGTTTAAGAGGTATAATTGAAAATCACATTTACATTATTAGCCATATTTATCATATTTGTCGGTCTTTGCTAACTCTTGAAAACCCCTTTAATAATATCATCATGCTTTTTGCTTTGTGTCATTCAATGAATTGAATCTCTCACTCGCTCATTATCTTCCATCTTCGCCACCAAACAATTCCAAATGCTTTATCATTCCACTATTCACAAGGTATATTCAAGTATTATCACTTCTTTTTCAATTTAAAATTGCTTCAACCTGAATTCCACGGAAAAAAATAAGATTTTTCGTGGGTTGGCTTAAATTATTATTTTTTTATATATTTATTTCACTATTTCCTTTTTCCCCCATTTTTTTTTTTAATTCTTGCTTTGACTTGTTTTATATAGTTAAAGGAATGATTAGTAAGAATAGATGGAGTTTAGTTTATGAACATTCTTTTTTCTTCCAAATATCGATGTGACTTTTTGACCTTTTCTTTTATATTGTCTTTTGTAGTGATTTATGGAGAAGGTTAGGTTTATTGGCTGATTTTGTGTGATTTGGTGAAGTTTTGGAGTGTTTTGTGAAGTAGATTGGGTGAATTGAATTGGAGAATTGCTTGTTTGTAGTTTGGTTTGATATAAAGTGAGTTGAAATGAGTGTGGTGGGGTTTGACATTGGTAATGAGAACTGTGTCATTGCTGTGGCAAAGCACCGTGGGATTGATGTTTTGTTGAATGATGAATCAAAACGGGAAACCCCGGCTGTTGTTTGCTTTGGTGAGAAGCAGCGGTTTTTGGGGTCTTCTGGAGCTGCTTCTGCTATGATGCATCCTAAGTCCACGATATCTCAAGTAAAGAGATTGATAGGTCGGAGATTTCAAGATCCTGATATGGAAAGGGATCTGAAAATGCTCCCTCTTGAAACTTCTGAAGGCCCGGATGGCGGCATTTTGATTCATTTGAAATACTTGGAGGGGACTCATACGTTTACCCCGGTTCAAATAATGTCCATGCTCTTTGCTCACTTGAAAACTATGACGGAGAAAGATTTGGAGACATCCATCTCGGATTGTGTTATTGGTATTCCATCATACTTCACTGACTTGCAGAGACGGGCATATCTTGATGCGGCGAAAATTGCAGGGTTGAAGCCTTTGAGATTGATACATGATTGTACTGCAACTGCCCTTAGTTATGGAATCTACAAAACAAATTTTCAAAATTCAGGTTCAACTAATGTTGTGTTTATTGACATTGGTCATTGCGATACTCAGGTCTGCATTGCAACATTTGAGTTAGGGCAAATGAAGATACTTTCGCATACTTTTGACAGGAGCTTAGGAGGGAGGGACTTTGACGAGGTTCTATTTATTCATTTTGCCGAAAAATTCAAGGAACAGTACAGCATCGACGTGTACTCTAATGCCAAGGCATGCATTAGGCTGCGTGCGGCGTGTGAGAAAATGAAGAAAGTTTTGAGTGCAAATCTTGAGGCACCGTTAACTATTGAGTGTTTGATGGATGAGAAAGATGTTAAGGGATTTATCACAAGGGAAGAATTTGAGAAGCTGGCATCAGGACTATTGCAGAGAATTTCTATACCTTGCACTAAAGCATTAGATGATGCAGGCTTGACTGCAGATAAGATTTCTTCTGTAGAGCTAGTTGGTTCAGGTTCTAGGATTCCAGCAATAAGTACATTATTATCTTCACTGTTTGAGAGAGAACCGAGCCGGAAGCTGAATGCAAGTGAGTGTGTAGCTCGTGGTTGTGCTCTACAGTGCGCAATGCTCAGTCCTACATACCGTGTGAGAGACTATGAGGTTTGTGTATTTTTTAAGTCTATTCTTATTCTCTGTTTATGTTATATGTTGCAGATTAGAATTGGGTTTCAAGATTCTTATAAATGTAATCATTGTCAAATAGCCAAATTGTTGTCTAGGACCGTGTTTGGTAAAAAGTAGTGGATGACGGATAAATTAGCTGATAGTTGATAACGGATAAGTTATCTGATTGAATTTAAAGTGTTTGGTAAAATTAGCAGTAGAACTCGTTGATAAAGATCAAGTGACATAAAATCATATTTTTACTTAATATTTAAAATTTTCAATTAAGATAATGAGGGTAAAATTACAAAGAAAAAAAAAATGATACGCAATAATCTTAAACATTACTTGAAGCAGCATTTCAAAAAAGTTACAAGTTTGTGAAAAAACATTGTAAGCTTGCTGCTCATGAGAGAAAACCGTTACCAAACAACTCTACTTTGATCATACAGACTTATACACTATAAAATATCCGCTATAATCTAGTGGTTTGGCCTTACCAAACACAGCCTAGGTTTATCCTTAAAAGGTTTATTTTCAGTCTTTAAACTATCTTCCATTGCTATTACTCTTTTGGTGATGTAAAATGGAATTTTGTTATTTCGATTTCTGATTGATGTTGCCTCTTTTTGTTATATTGTTCTCATCAAAATCAATGCAATTTATCATGTTTCTTCAGGTCCAGGATATCATTCCTTTTTCATATGGACTTTTATCAGATGAAGGTCCAATTTCTGCAGGATCAGATGGTGTAATTTTTAAGAAAGGCCAATTTATTCCAAATACTACAGTCCTACAACTCCAGCGAACTAATTTGTTCCATTTGGACGCTGTCTATGCAAATTCAAATGAACTGCCACCTGGAACATTTCCCAAAATTAGTCGCTTCACGGTATGCACATTTTAGAGCATTTGGCTACTGTGAAATAGTTATAATTTACTTGTGCGCATATTTTATATGTTTTTTTTTTTTATATTTCTCCTTCCCCCTTCCCCGTCAGTCGTCGTCCCTGCTCTCCTCTCTTGGTTCTCTGTGGGATCTTTTATTATGTAAATCTATGTGAGCTTTTTTTTCCTGTATTTTTCTTTTTGTTCGCTTTTTCATATATAGTAATGTTTAAATTCACAGAAAAGTGTTTCTAGAATTAGAAGATATATTCATCATTTGCACAATCAAGAGCTTTCCCTTTTGAACTGTCATTTTTCTATTAATATCTTAATCTAGAAGCTATGAAGCCCAGATTTCTAGTATGAAATGGGTACAGATTTTTTTGAAATTCAGAATACTATACAGTCTAGATACCTTAACATAACTTTATAAAACAAACAACTTATATAGATGCAGTATGTTTGTAAAGAATGAGAAATTGATTATTCCTATTATAAAATGTAGAAAATGATACTAGTGATCATAAAAAAGTAATAGAATTTCTGCCTAGATCAGAATATATTCTTAACCCTATGTCAGAATATCGGAAAATGTACATTTAGTAGAACTCAACATGTTTGAGGAAGCATCCGAGGAGTTTCCTTAAACAATGACATTGGTACAGACAAGGGTATAGGGAATGTTTTGAAATTTAGGACACTATGCGGCCTAGATACCTTAATAAAATTTTATAGAACATAGAACAAACAACTTAATACAGATGTTGAATACTTGTGAAGAAATAGACATTGATCATTCCTTATTATTATATAACTGTTATGGTCACAATTTGTAAAAAGATTCTATTGTACATAACCAAAATAATAAAGTTTCTGCCTATGTTATAACTAAAAGTTTGTAATTAATTCCTTATATTTTTGTAATTAGGCCCTTCAAATACAGTTTGACTAACCTAATGGCAATGTAACGGAAGGACCTATTTACAAAAAACACATTAGTTCAAGGACCTAATTACAAATTTTAGTTTAGGGACTAATTAAAAATTCCTACATAGTTTAGGGATCTACAGAGTAATTAAACCTATAATATACTCTAAAACCTATGTCTGGATATCAACAAAAGCATATTCAGTAGAACTCAAAACATGCTGGTTTGGAGTATGTATCCTTATACAAAGTTTTTAAAAAATATAAAAAAAATGGGTGTACCTTTTTGGGACACGGACATGTATCACAAAGTATCCAAGGAGTATGGTGTCTGATACGGTAGCAACATTGATACTTTCCCTTAATAACAGCTTCTTATTTTAATCAGATTTTTTTTTTTTTAGATTCTGATTAATTTTAAAAACTTAAACAAACACAGTTGAAACCGCTGTAAATGATTTTTTAGTTAAAAAAAGTTATTTTCCTCTCAAATAATCTGTAAAAAACAGGCTCTTAACACCATTCGTTTTGCTATTAGTTCAGTTTGGATTATCTGATTATTATATGCTTACACATCTGTTGGCTGCTTCTTTCCAGATTGGCCCTTTGCTTGGATCTCATGGTAGTAAGACAAGAGTTAAAGTTCGAGTCCATTTAAATCTGCATGGAATTTTCAGTATTGAATCAGCTACAGTGAGTAAAAAGTTTTACTTTTCCATTTTTTGCTATAAATCATGGAGTTTTTCTGAGAGATCTAGCTATGCACATAAACTTTTATGTGGTTTCAGTTGATCAAGGATCACTCAGATGATTCAGAATTTGATGCAATGGATATTGATCCCGTGTCTGAGACCTCAGATAACTCTAATTTTGTTGCCAATGGCGCTGAAGATAGTACAAATAAGCATGATTCTCCACGAAGTTCTGTACGTACTGTCATGTTATTCCCCACTGTCTTAACTCTTCTCTTTTTTCTTTCGGGGAGATCTCATATGTTAGAGATGTCTTGTAAATTTACCCTTTGAAATTTTCTATAAATGTAATATCCAATAATTTTTTACGACTAATTCGCGGACATATCTGTTATGCTTGGCCTTTTTAGTAAATAACAGTTTTGCGGTTGTACCATATGACAGGCTGATAATTCAAGAAAAGATAAAGCTAACAGAAGGATTCCTATTCAAGTGAATGAGAATATCTATGGTGGAATGAAAACAGAGGAGATTTCTGAAGCCCATAAAAAAGAACTCCAGTTAGCCCAACAGGATAGAACTGTGGAGCTAACCAAAGAAAAGAAGAATACTTTGGAGTCCTATGTCTATGATACGAGGAGCAAGGTACATGTTAAAGATATATCGATTAGATGTAGATGATTGGTTTCTGTGATTCAGGATACTTGTTTTATGCAGTCATACACTAAGGGTCCATTTGGTGGACAGGACAAGAGACATGATAGGATATAATTATCATATCCTTTTTCAATCCAAAGTTTGATGAAGCAACTAGATGTGATAAGCCAATCCCAATTACTATCCTATCCTTATCTAGCTTTATATCATTTTCTGTCTCTATCCAATCGTGCGTACCAAACGGGTCCTAAGGGTTTTGATTGATTGTTTTTCCATTTTTTAGTTTTTAAAAACAATTTTTGAAATAAAGTATTATCTGTTTTGCTTTTAACTTTAAAAACATGAAAAAGTTTTGTGAATACTTTAAGAAAACATACTAATAAAACATTTTTACTTTATAAATTTTTAAAAACAGAAAATATTTTTCAAAAACAATAATAAAAAAGATGCAAATTTTTACTACAGATAGTTTTATCAATTAGATTCTCATTTTAAAGGAAAAAATATGTTAGACGCTCCTTTTTAAAGAACACGGCTATAACTTTCATTAAGTTAATGTGCAGGTCTTGATATGGTTTAGTTACTGAAGAATTGGTTTTAATGGCTTGTTGTCGCGACTCATGAGTAAATGCAAAGCTTAATCTGTTATACTAATTTGAAATTCACAGGGTCTCAAAAGTTTAAAATCTTTAAACTTGTATCTCTTTTCATGCTACTATATTTTTAAACATGCATTTGAAGATTTGGTTTTATTTTTTTTTAATGTGATAGGATTTAATTTCTATTTGCATACTTGAATAGCTCTTCAACACGTACCGGAGCTTTGCAAGTGATCAAGAGAAGGATGGCATATCTAGGAGTTTGCAAGAGACTGAGGATTGGCTTTATGAAGACGGTGATGATGAAACTGAGCATGCTTATTCCTCAAAACTGGAAGATCTGAAAAAGGTATTTTTTCGTTTTTCTGTTATCAATGTTTCCCTTGTCATATTTCCTGTTTCCAATCGATGTATTTCTGTAGCTGGTGGATCCAATTGAGAATCGATACAAAGATGAAGAAGAAAGAGCACGAGCTATAAGTAATTTATCGAAGTTAATTTTAGAGGTTCGCACGTCTGCAAATTCCCTTTCACTCCAGGATAAAGAATTGGTAAGATAACTAATAGGCCGGTATATATATTATATCGTGATTGTGATGCTGCTTTAAGATAAGCTTTTATTATTGATGACTTTACTATTTCAGGTCATCCATGAGTGCGATAAAATCGAGCATTGGCTAACAGAGAAGGTGCAACAACAAGATTCTTTTCCTAAGAATATTGACCCGATATTATGGTCAAGTGATGTTAACAGCAAGACAGAGGAATTTAACCTGTATGATGCTTCCCCTTTCTGTTTTTCTTTTACAGTAGTTTATACTTTTAGTTTTCTGGTTATGTTATTTGAATATTGTTGATATCTTGTATTATTAGAACAAGAACCAAAATGTGCACTTGCCATAAATTGATAGATTAATTAATCGCGAAGTTTAGGAATTTAGAAATGTAAATTTTGGACATATGAATGTAGTTCCATGAAGTTGAGAGTTTATCTCCAGTAAATCCAAAAATTCAGTCTAGTTTTAGAGAGCCCCTTCTGTTTGATTGTAAATCACTCCAACATACACCACAAAATCACTATGGCTAGTTGGCTACTTCTCATTGCCGTGTCCCTCTTTCAAAAAGTAGAGATAATCAAGGTGAGGAGACAAACCATCTCGTTGTGATGGCCATCCTTTCCACAGGACTCACATGGTGATATTGTAACATGTTGATGGCCTATGTGAGCAAATCTAGCTGGACATCACACACGTTACAATATCACCATGTGAAACTCACGTGACATCTTTTGCTTAGCTTTTTGTTATAATCTTCTATGAGTCTCCTGCTACCCTTTGGTTGGCGCTTCTTTTGGTGTCTAAGCTATGTCTGGTTCTGTTGTATAGGGTGAAATGCATGAAATGTAATTAAATAGAATAGCATCCACTGTTTAAAATCTAAGTGGACTACTCCATTCCATTCCACCATATACTATCAATCCAAACATACCCTAAGATCCGATCTAGCCTACCATCAATCCAAACATACCTTAAGATCCGATCTAGCCTCTCTCTTCAGTTCCCTTTATTGTGAACAAACCAATAATCTTATAGACCCAAATGTTAAGTGTTAACCTTAATTATGCCACATCAAGAGGAGTGTCATTCTTACCCATGATGATATCATAGACTAGTTAGAAAGTTGAACTATGTTACTCTCACCATAATCAAACAATATATTCCTTTGCTAACTATGTTACTCTCACCATAATCAAACAATATATTCCTTTGCTGTTGCATTGTGAAGAAAATTCTTATTGTCCCTGTTGTAGCCATTGGCACATAGTTTGAAATTTTAAGATATAGCTTAAGAATTTCATAAATAGTTGATTTATGAAAATAGAGGTAGGATCTCCTATGTAATAGGTTGGGTTCCAGGAATTGTGATCTTATTTGAGGTTTCCAGTTTCGTGGAATGGCAAAAAATTTAATGTAGTTGACATATCTAGGCGCTGTTTGTATTGAATTATTTAAACTTATCTACTGGCGTAAGTATTTGGAGTCGTTTGGGAGAGCTTTTAAAAACAACTTATAATATGCGTTGAAGTTGTGGGATTTTAGAGAAAAGGAAGAGAGAAAATATTAAGGGTGTGACTATTATTGATAATAGTTTTATGTTAACTTGATTACAAAAGACTCAATACTAATATCTATTTATAGAGAAATATAGACTTAATCCTAAATAAGGAACAAATCATAATAATAATGAGAGATATTTTAAGATATTTCTATGATTATAAATTGATCATAGGAAATAATTCAAAATACTCTAATATAATATAATAGATATTATAAGATATTTTCTAATATTCTAACGCTCTCCCTCAAAATAATGTTAAAAGAAAATAATGTTTTGCAAATAATAAAAAATGATGGAAAGGCTACTCAAGGATGCATGTGATGTCGGAGAAAATTGCTATAAATATAGCCTAGTCAGATAGCTTAATTGATCATCAGCTTGAGAGAAATTCATGACAAGCAATTAAACAAAGCAAGCTCTGTTCTTCTAAAAAACTGCATTTGAAAGCTTTATACCAATAATATCGGAGAGTCAAAATATTTTAACTTGAATGTGCTTCACGAAGAGAGAGGCGTGCTTTAGGGAGAAAAAGGCAAGATCAATACATCTGGTACAAATTGTCAAGATAAAGTGAGTAATGAAAATAAAAGACAACGTCAGAATAACCATTAACAGAAGAAGAAGTCATCGCTAATATGATTCATATGTTGGAAAAGGGACACCACCAGAATGATCGTTGGTGGGAAGAGAGGCCAATGTTATAATCTATTAGTAAGAACTAAATTGTATGACAAACACCGAAGAAGGAGCGCGACTCTAACGAAACGAAGCCATGATCGATCAACGGAGTGGGAAAATGCATCCAAAATAGGAGAGATAACGGCGGTTTGAACAAGGACGCATATTTTTGTTGATCAAAATTGGAAAGTAATGGCAAATCTTGAACCGTGAGGCAAGACAAACCGAGACAGGTCGCGTCATAAATTGTTGTTGGACTAGATACCTTTGACCTCCGCTACAAGTGGACTTCTGTATTACCAATATAGCCATCAGGTACGATATGACAGCATTATAGTATTTCTAAAGTGTTCCTGAGATGAATCGACAACTGATGCGAAAGCAATTAAAGCTCCCTCTTGCACCATTTGTTTACCATTTTGAAGAAGTACAAGCAGTTTGCTAACTGGCTTAAAATATCAGGTGTGCAATTCTCACTGAAGTTGAGCACGACTGAAGCAGCATGAGCCTCTACACGAAGATTCTGAAAATCATCCATTGCAGAAGCTAGGGCTGGCAACACCCCTGATGATACTGAACTTGCAAATCTGGACCCAAATCAGTAGACAGTTGCCCAATTGCATTAATAGCTGCCCACCTTACACGAGAATGTTGATCAGGAAATGAATTCAATACCATATCCCCCACTTGCTCCAAATATCATGACCTTTGAGCATCCTTCAGCTATCCGAGCAAGTGCAATCAATGTAGCATGACTGTTTTGCCCCTCGGGTGCAGCCAAATATCCAGTTAATTGTTCAGAAGCAACAGGAACAATCGTATTTCCTCCCAAAGATATAGATAGCCTGTCCAACACTATAATTGCTAGTTTCACCAGCATCTTCATCCTCAGTATCTGCAATGTGCCAAGTTGGATCATCCTCAATATCCAAAAGCATTTTCTTAAGAATCGCAAACAACCTGCTAGTAAACTGCGGCATCTTCCGCACCATACCTGGAGCACACTCTCTCGCTTCAGCCAGAATAATCACAAACTGCTCAAAGGGCTGTTTTTGCGCAAACAGCCTTCAATGCCCCAACCTCAATTTGTTTAAAGTGATCATCATTCAATCCCACGTCACCATAAAAAGCATCATAATAGAATCCCTCTCCTCTTGTAGTACACAGCCCAATGCAAAGCTTGCATCCATACTCCGTCTCAAGAATGTGAGCACTAGAATGCCAAAAAGTGTCACGTCCTTCGTCATCATCAAACCTAAAGATCTGAAGTTGAGAATCTTCTTCAAGAGGACGAGTCATATCCCAAAGAACACCATTATTGGCCAAATTCTTTGAGATTTCACGAGCAATGTCCGAAGGAGTAGTTTTCCATTTCTTTCCTTGCTTCATGTTTCCATCCGGAAGCGTTACCTTAATCGGATCCAAAGATAGTGAAAGCCGGTGAATCTGCTGCTCCTCCTGAATCGATTCGAAGATATGAACGTGCTTAGGGATTGTGGCGGCTAGGTAGGGTTCATCCTTTGTGTGAACAACCATGGCAGAAGAGGTGACACACTTTGCGATGTGGGCCAATCTGGAAGAGGCGAAGTTGATGGAGTGATCGTTGCCGGAAAAGTCGCCGGAAACAGTGACGGCGGCAATAGCGAACTGAACATAAACGAGTGAAACTGGTGTCGTTTGAAAAAAAATGATCACTTTGAAAAAGAGAAACTATGATTATATTCCCTAACTGTTGGGAACTCAGAAGTGGAACAACGACTAGATTATGTTGAAGTTGTGGGATTTTAGAGAAAAAGAGAAGATAAAATAATAAAGGTTTGAATACTATTGATAATAGTTTTATTAAGTTAACTTAATTATAAAAGACTCAATACTAATCTATATTTATAGAGAAACATAGACTCAGTCCTAAGGAATAAATCATAATAATAATGAGAGATATTCTAAGATATCTCTATGAATATAAATTGATCTTAAGAAACAATTTCAAGATACTCTAATATAATATAATATAATAGAAATTATAAGATGTTTTTTAATACTCTAAAATTGTCCATAAGCTGTTTTTAGCTTATTTATAGCTGATGAAAAGTTTGGGAAATACTATTCACAGGATCATAGTAGTGTAAGTTAATTAAACCTAGTTCTCACTAGTTCATGTCTAATAAAGATCCACTATGAATAGCTGATAGGGAAAATTTTCTTGTGATCATTTTTTATTATACACACCTGCCTTTGCAAAACATAGTTTATATGTTTTTATGAATGAGTTTATCACCACCCCTTGATTTTATATAAAAATTAGTTAATGTCTTATATTGATGGGTTTTTTCAGAACATGCAAAAGGATATTAGCCAAGACTTCTCCAACTTCAGAAGACAATGACAAAGACAAGATGGATACTTCCAATCATCATCTTTGAATACATTGACAGGGCGAAGCGAAAGCAAAATTGAAGACATAACTTTTCATCACTGATACTTTCTGACAAATATAGAAAAGAATATTTTCCTGCTCTGGGGTTTTGAATGAGGCAAATTTAAGTAGATATAGTCATTAACAATCATTTGTTCTTCCAAGGTTTCTAGAGATTTTTTATTTTGATATTTTCTTAGTATTTTCTGGTGTGATATAGTTTCTTCAAATGAATCAAATGTGTTTTGCTTAGGTGAGAAAAAAATGCTTGAATTTTGTATATGTATCATTGGTGGCACTTGTTTTTGCACTGTGCTAAACAAAATTCCAAAAAGTTAATTGGTCTGTGTGAAGCTTGTGGAGCATGCAATAAACTTATGGTCTTGTATGAACATGAAATCCTTATTAATTATTATTTGGGCTGTCAAATTTATTTTGCATTTATTTGTGTCCTTCATTTCCTTTATTTATTTATTCATTTTATTTTAGTGAACTTTATTACTCGAATTCTGCTCCTCTTACTGATGATCTTCTAATCACATAAGCTTTTTATAACCAAGACTATCACTTCAATAAGCATTTGACATATATTTTTATTGCTTTTATTATTCACTTTACAGAATAAAGCAAATAATTGATGATTAAATCAATAATTGATATTATTTGTACATGTATAACTAATTATGAGTTATTATAATGTTGATCATTGATTTACTTCATTAATTTATTACTTTAGAGAAGAGTCAAATTCAAATATAACGTACAAATGCTTTTTTTACTTCGTGTTAAGTTATTAACAACTTAATATACCACAACCTTACCATTAATTGTTAATTGATATAGATAATACTCAACTTTATATACTTTAGGACATTAATCTATTATAATATGAACATTATATACTTTAGGACATTAATCTATTATAATATATTAGAATAGACTCCCACATAATATTGTGATACATCTAAAAGATATTCTTTCATCTTCTCTCTTGCATCTTTTTTATTATTTCACTTGTAATCTGCGTTAACACGTTTTTTTTAATTATTATTTAACATCTAAT
>JBBPBR010000004.1:50751784-50763532 GCA_037974775.1 Cicer pinnatifidum
ATATCTAAACCATCTCTTCCACAAATATAAGTTATTTAAAAAAAATTATAAAAAAAATGAAAATATCTTCTATAATAAATATCATCAACTAATGTTGTAGTGAATATCTCTATATACAATCCATCGTAAATTAATAGTAAAAAATCACCTGAAACACTAACAATGACAGAGGATGAATAACATATTAACAATAAAATACCATCTAATAAGTCGATATATTTATATATTTACCTATCATAAATAAGTTACTAGAAATTGAATAAAAAAAATTATTTATTTGCTAAATTTATTAATTTTATTTTGACTCTTCTGAAAATGACATAAAACATATATGATCGTTTTCAATTTACAAGATGACATTAACATATAGTTGAGTAGAAGTTTTCATTTAATTTTTTATTCATATAGTTTGTTTTAAGCTGTAAGAGATAGTCATGGAATGGCTTCTTTAGGTAGTGCTCTTCTGACTCTCAATCGTTTTCCCTCTTTGTGTTCTTTCACTCACACAAGATTCAACAATTTCACCACTACCCTTTTTTCTCTCTCTTCCAAAACACCCATTCAACGACGTCGTTTCAGTACTTCCACAAAGGTAACTATGGCTTCTCATACAATCACTACTGCCCCTTATGGCTCTTGGAAATCACCCATCACCGCTGATGTTGTTTCCGGCGCTTCCAAGAGGCTTGGTGGCACCGCCGTTGATGGCCGTGGTCGTCTCATTTGGTTGGAATCACGTCCTACTGAATCAGGGTAAGTTTCATTGACCCTTTTTGTTTTTAGCTTCAAAAAAGTACTTTTGGATTAGCTGGAAGTGGGATAAAAGCTGAAAGTTTTATTCTTTTTGAGTTTTTAAGGTGACCCTTTTTGCCATTAATATAACATCAACATTTCAGATTGATAGTGTCTATGAAGCACCAATAGTGACACCTGACACCATTCAAGTTGACATTGGTAATAATTTTAGAAAATGAATTAATTGAATATAATCTAAGTTTCAGTGTCGGACATTGGGACACACATTTAATAAGATGTGGGTGCTACATAGTCTAGTGTGTGATATGTGTTAGTGTATGATATTGGCACATGTGGTTATATTCGATCACTTATATTTTCTTAAATTATTATTGCTGCTTACATGTAGAGATAGTGTCAGTGTTTTGTGTCTGTGTAAGAGCTTCTTAGCCATTAGCTTGCTTTTTTGTTTGTTTGTTTCAGACGAGCAGTTCTTGTTCTTGAGCCGGAAAATCCAGGTGGTGAGGCTGTGGATATTACTCCAAAGGAGTTTGGAGTGAGAACATTGGCTCAGGAATATGGTGGTGGTGCTTTTACTGTTTCAGGAGATGTTGTCTTTTTTGCAAATTATAAGGATCAGAGATTATACAAACAATCCATCACTTCTCTTGGTTAGCAACCATCATTTTTCTTTCACTCCCCAATATCCATATTTTTCTAAATATATATCTTGATGTATTATTATTATTATTATTATTACTTACTCTTATGTCAGTCTCACATAGAGGTTACAGCATAGCGGAATTTGAACATATAGCTATTGTTGTGCGGTATGCTATTTAGTAGTGTTGTTAATAGCGGCTACATGAGCACTATGGCGAAGTGGAATTTGAACAAACTGCGCTTGGCAATACTGATTTCATATTGACATCAAATTATGTTTCTTTATAGTTAACTGTAGTTTACTTATATATTGATTCATATCAATTTGAGAATGTTGATTTTGTGTTATGTTATTTTCAAAAGTGTTTGTGAAGTAAGCAATTTTGTTAACTGGTGCTTGTTTTGTGTGTGTGTGTGTGTGTGTTTGTCCCTAGCAGGTGTGGCTCCTATACCTCTCACTCCAGATTATGGTGGACCGGTTGTAAGCTATGCAGATGGTGTATTGGATACACGCTTTAACCGTTTTATTGCTGTAAGGGAAGGTAAGCATTTAAGAATCAGTCTATCTTTGAGGCGTATGTTAGAATGCTCCCATTGTATTTTTACTTCTTAAATTGTTCATTTATTTGGTCTAATGTTATGTGTAATCACATTGTTAGATCGTCGTGAGAGCAGTCAAAATCCACCTACAACTATTGTATCTATAGCACTTGGCAGCAAAGATGTTCAAGGTAATAATATCCATCTTACTGTGAATATGTTTTTATTTGTTGCTTGTTAAAGGTTTTGAAAAGCTGTTCTATGGTTTTACAATCAGTACTATGTCTGACTGTATTGTGGCTTTCAGAACCAGAAGTACTAGTTGGTGGGAGCGACTTCTATGCTTTCCCACGTGTAGATCCTAAAAGCGAAAGAGTGGCATGGATACAATGGAGTCACCCCAATATGCCGTGGGATAAATCAGAACTTTGGGTTGGCTATATTTCTGAAAATGGGTGAGCAGAACTATTTGTCTTAGTTGTAACTTGTAATTTTACAAGTATATGATTTCTATATTAAATATGAAAAGTTGATACTTTTGCCGATATTCAGTTCTTTTCTGAATCACACAACACAACTTTTGTTGATTGAGTATATAGCGCTTCTGTGATGTCAATTAGCAGTGCTATAGCGTAGCCGAAATTGAACAAATCATTACTGTTCTACAATATGCTATTTTGTACAAAGTGTTGTCAAATAAAGGCTATAGCGGCGCTACAGAGATTAGTAAAGCGGAATTTGAACAAACTACTATTTTCCGCGATCAGTGATTGATATCAGTGTAGTGTTTCCCTTTTTCATATCCTTAAAAATAGAAGTAATTACTTAATTTGTATCCACTTCTCAAGTCTCAACTAGTACACTACTTTGAGGTTATTGGTGTTGATATTCATACACTGTTTTCATAAAGTCTCATGCGTAGATTTTATTCCTTCTAGAAGATCTTGGTTTACTCTTCATTTCTACCTCTTATTTTGTCCCTTGGATCTACTTTTCAAGGTTCATATAATAGTTGACGTAACTGTTTCTTATTAAATGTATATGTCACGTTTCAACTTAAAGCTTAATCGTCTCAAGTTTCCATGCAGAGAGATCTACAAGCGCGTCTGTGTTGCTGGGTATGATCCTTCAGTTGTGGAGTCTCCAACTGAGCCCAAGTGGTCCTCCAATGGTACTTAATTTATGCATTTTTTGTAACACCGAAAAAAAGTTTGGCATTTTGTTCTAACTAAAATTTGATAGATTAACAGTAGCTATCGAGCCTGGTTCTATTGGCATGTTTTCTTAAGATCATCAAGAAGTCATGATAGCATGATGCCTTAAAACTGGATTCAAGATCTTTGTTTTAAAACATATCATTGATTCATGACTCGTGAGTTCTATTGTTCTAAGTGGATTTTATTGATTTAAAGCTTACTTTTGATTTCAACAAGAACATTTGCTATGATCTTTCTGTGAATTCTTGTTTAATATACATATTTTTCAATTTGACTATGCAGGGGAACTTTTTTTCATTACGGATAGAGAAAGTGGTTTTTGGAATCTCCATAAATGGGTAATTTTCTTGCTTGCCATGAATTATATATATAGTTTGTTTTTAACTTCTATCGGTAGATGTTCATTAATACTTTGTGTAATTTTAAAGGGAAAATGATGTATGGTAAGAAAATACAAATAATGAAAACATACCAAGATAAAATGACAAGTCATCATTCTTGTGTTTCTTTAAAAAATTGCTTCGTACTAAATAGCATCACTCAATTTTAAATTCATATGAAAGTTATGCATTCTCGTCAAACGATTTTTTGCACGTTCTCGTCAACTATCTCTACCATTTAATAATATAAATGCTCTTGGTTGATATTTCAAACTTCGAATTATCGTCTTTATTTGCTGTTTGTCCCAGATTCCCTTGTGCAGCAAGATGAATGTGACAAACAATTTGATTGCAACAATGTTTGAATGCAATTTTTGTCTGGACATGCAATATCCACTATAAAATTTATTAATTATTATATCTGTTTTACTTTTTTTTTCTTTCTAATTTCTTCAATTTGAACAGATTGAATCAGAAAATAAGGTCGTGCCTGTTTATTCTTTGGATGCTGAGTTTGCAAGGCCGCTTTGGATTTATGGCATGAATTCTTATGAGTTTATGCAAAGTCATAAACAGAGAAACTTAATTGCTTGCACTTACAGGTGATTCTAACTCCACTATTTATTTGTCTCTTTTCATCTTTTCTTTTGTGCAATCTGATACAATCAATGCAATGGTTTGGCTGTGTATGCAGGCAGAAGGGGAAGTCATATCTTGGTATTATTGATGACACGCAGGGCTCAAAACTAACCGTGCTTGACATCCCTTTCACAGATATAGAGAACATTGTAATTTTTATAATTTTTTCCTTTCCTTTTTTTGGGTCTAAATCAATATTCTCACACAATAATAATCTTAACTGTGCAATCATGCCATTGCAGACTTCTGGTACTGATTACCTATTTGTGGAAGGAGCATCTGGAGTTCATCCGTCATCAGTGGCTAAGGTGATTCCTCCACCACCATGATTATAAATCGTAAATCGAAGACCTATTCTCTGAGTTGTGTGAATCAAATTTCATTATGATAATTGGATACATTACCGACAAAATATAAGCTTTTAAACAATATACGAACCTCAAAATAATTCCAGATTCAACTCATCAATCAAACAACAAACAAAAGTAGCTGTCTATACAAAGTCGACTAAAAAAGTGGCTAGCTACACTAGGTTTAGGTAGTGTTTCATCGAATTTATCACAGTGTATTAGAATTCATTTTGGCATTCATATCCAAAATAGATATGTACCAGGGATTCATATTGATTGAGTTCAGTTTGGTATCAAAACGAGACATGACTCGTATATATTGTAAGATACTGATAATATACATTCTAATCTTGAAGTTATTTCAGTTCACCCCCTGATAGCTCTCTTGCTTTTTCAGGTGACTTTAGATGACGATAAATCAAAAGTAGTTGACTTCAACATTATTTGGTCCTCCTCACCGGATAGTTTGAAATATAGTTCGTACATCAGTAAGCCAGAGCTGATTGAATTCCCAACTGAAGTTCCTGGTCAAAATGCTTATGCGTACTTCTATCCACCATCTAATCCTTCATACCGAGCCATTGACGGAGAAAAACCTCCATTATTATTGAAGAGCCATGGTATATCTTGATCTTGTAGGAATTATTGCATTCTAATTCATTTGGCCACCTGGTTCTTGCATTTATTGAACTCGGTTGGCTTATCAGTCATGTGTGGTTCTCTTATTCTAATCACTTCTATATGTGCATTATTTTACTTGAATATATCAGGAGGACCAACGGCTGAAACACGTGGAGTTTTAAATTTGAGCATTCAGTACTGGACAAGTCGGGGTTGGGCATTCGCTGATGTTAATTATGGAGGAAGCACTGGTTTGTTTTGTTCTCATCTTTTTTCTGTGAGGTTGTTTGTTTCTCACCTTGTCTACAAAATAATGTTCTGAATTATATAATGCAAATATTATTTGGAAGGTTATGGCAGGGAGTACAGGGACCGGCTTTTAGGACGATGGGGAATAGTGGATGTCGATGACTGTTGTAGCTGTGCTAAATATTTGGTAATTATTTGTTACATACATTTTATGGTTGATGGGTATGTTATAAGAGTGGTTATGTAAATCTATTATCTAGGTGGACAGCGGGAAAGTTGACGGAGAGCGGCTGTGTATAACAGGAGGCTCTGCCGGTGGATATACCACCTTAGCTGCACTTGCTTTTAAAGAAACTTTTAAGGCTGGAGCTTCTTTGTATGGTGTAAGTTTGTCTTCCGATTCTTCAATTGCACTCTAATTATCTGTAAATAATTCATTTTCCTAAAGATTAGAATAGTTTACTTTACCTACTTATTTACCATGGAATAGCGTTTATGGAGTTTCCGACTATATAACACCGGCACTTCAGATTGAGGGCGTGTTCGGGGTTCGACATCAACGACACTGACACATCTAGTTACCTTTAATTACTTCAATTTTCTCAAATTATGCTGATGCCGAAGTGTCAGTGTTATGTCTAGTTTCCGTGTGTGTTAGTGTTTCATAGGTTTTCGGCTTGTCCTCAATTTGCATTATATTTTGAACATTTTATTTGTTTTCACTTTGTTAATTAACACTAACAAAGATAAGAATCTGATGAACAATTTTTTTCTTAGCTTTAATATTCTTATAAGTGGTTAGTTTAACGATCCACATAACCATGGATAATATAGTATGTGTTCTTATAACTTCAATGGAGATTAAGATTAAATTGTTGTCCTTACAATGTAATTAATTTGTCAATTGGTCTCTCAATTCAAACAGGTCGCCGATTTGAAGTTATTGATAGAAGAAACTCATAAATTTGAATCACACTACATTAATAATCTAGTTGGTAAGTCGACGATTACTACTTGAGCCAACTCTTATTTATTTGGGCTATTTGTTTTATTTATAGTTTTATTGCACCATGTTGCTCTCTTTATATTTGGAGTTCAGTCTATCTTTTAACCAATTGCAGGAGGTGAGAAGGAGTGGTTCGAAAGATCTCCAATTAATCACGTTGATAAGTTTTCTTGTCCCATTATTTTATTTCAAGGATTGGAAGACAAGGTTAGTAACATATCATCTAAACCTTCGATTTAATCCCTAAACTATCACTCTCTTTCTCGCTCTTATTTGCTCCATGAAGTATTCCCAATCTATCAAGTTGGTCCCTGAGTTACTTTAACAATAAGAGAGATGCTCCATGAAGTATTCCCAATCTATCAAGTTGGTCCCTGAGTTACTTTAACAATAAGAGAGAGTGATAGTTCAGAGAATAACTTGATAGATTGAGAATAGTTTAGGAATTATTTATTGCATTTCTATAGTTCATAGACCAAATTGAATGTTTGCTCTTTTTAATACCCCATTTCCATTTTAAAAACTTAAAAGACTCTAGAGTGGAAATTTGCATCCAATATCAACAAACAACAACAACCAAGCCTCATCCCACTAATTAGGGTCATCTACATAGATTAAATGACATCATAATGTTCTATCATATAATATATCTCTTTCCAGCTCATTAATATCATATAATATTTCTCTTATAGTTTTTCTAGGTCTTCCTCACTTTTTAGGGATTTGATTACCTTCCATTTGATCTACTCTCCTTACTACTGAATCAACATGTGCTCCATACATTCAAATCACCTAAGTCGAGTTTCTACCATCTTTGCAGTCTATATAAAAAATCTCATCAAAATAATCGACAAATTTCAGTTTGTTAAATAAGTTCTACACGTTGCAGGTTGTGCCGCCGGCTCAAGCTCGCAAAATTTATCAGGCTTTGAAAGAAAAAGGTGTGCCAGTAGCTCTTATTGAGTATGAAGGAGAACAACATGGTTTCCGAAAGGTACAAGCTGATTTAATTACTTTTGGTAACAATGTTTTTGAAGGAAATAACTAAACTAATGGGCGTGATGTAGGCTGAGAACATTAAGTTTACACTTGAACAACAAATGGTTTTCTTTGCGCGATTGATTGGGCGCTTCAATGTTGCTGATGAGATCACTCCTGTCAAAATTAACAACTTCGATTGAGAACGGCTTTTCTGGAGGTATTAATGTTGGTTTTCTTTATACCTATGTTAAAACAATTTGTAATCAATCTTAGTTCAAATCCTGATACTGTAAATTCAGGAAGTTCTACTTGAAACAATTGCACCAATAATGGTCTCTCCTGCCGCAGCACCAGCTACTGTCATAGCCGTTAGTAGCCATTTTGCCAAGAGTGTGCTGAGTTTCTACTACATTTTCTCCAATCTTGATTTTATGATTATGATCTCATATTTTGAACCTGTACTTGAAATTTGGCATATGTTTGTTTTCTAGAATATTAGTCCTTCATAGACAAAGTAGGTAATGAGAAACCATAATGCTGTGGAGTATTGTGCTTACAAAGTTGCAATTAATATTATGGATTTAGTCTATATACACGGCACTGTAAAGATTTTTTACAAGGTCAATTAATCATAACTGTTTAATCATTAAAAACTTTTGATTTTAATCATAAAAATTTCTAAAGTCATATATATGTCTGGTTATGATTTATTGTCAGTTTAAAACTTTATAAACTTTTTACGTTGACAATATATAAAAATAACACTAATACTATTTGTTTTCTCAAGGATAATTTGGTGCCAACTTGTTCCTAACATCATTTTGTAATTGAAGTGTCTATTATGTGCCAATCTTGTATTCCGTGACCAAGAGGTGGAAGCTAAATCCAACCTTTATTAGATTCAATAGGCCAACCTCTCCTAAACAAAAAATAAAAATCCAAGAGTGGAAACCAACCATATGGATGCTTAAGATCAATCTCTATTTTTTAAGGTTGGATCCAAATTATTTACCATGCTACATGGCAACTCACCTGTTAAAAAAGAAAGTTATTATTATGATGTTATTTCCACTAAGATATGGCTATTGGTTCCACGACTGGTTAATGGATGGAGAGAAAGTTATCGAGAAAATACCCAAATTAATCATTAAAATTGGAGTAATGTGTGTCAATATTGAAGGTGAGGCGTTTGATAAAAAGTTCTACAGTGAAACGAACTTGATTAACATTTTAAAATTTCAATTAACATTTTGAAATTTCAATTATCATTTTGTAATGTTGATAATTTGGGAGAGTAATTGATACAATCTTGTAACTTCAAAGACCAACTTTGAGTATTTACTCTTTAGATATTTTGAAGTTACAATGTTACCATTTTAGCGTTGCAAGACCTGCAAACATCTCTCTCGAAAACTATTCTTGAAATTTAATGGGAACAGCTTGAGAAGAATTGTTGTATTAAAATTTTAGTATGCAACAAGACTCCTCAATTAATTTCTTCGAAATTGATGTGATAATAATATTATAATGTGAACAAATATAGTTAAGTATATGTATAACATTGTTTTAACATATGTCTTATCTGTTGGGGTTGATTGCAAGTCCCACATCGCTTAGTGTGGGAGAATAAGGAGAAGGTCAAGGCTATATATTGAGTTTTGGTCCTCTGTTTTCAAATGCACCAGCACCAGTCAGCATGTAGCACTTTAAGCTTGTATCTGACTTAGTTTAAATATTTACTTTGTAAGAGTGTGGTTGTACTGGGGTGTTGGGTGTGGGTGAGAGAAGTTTATGTGTTGTAACAATTTTCACATAGTGTTAATTCTCTGAGAGAAGTCTATGTGTTGTAACAATTTTCACATAGTGTTAATTCTCTGGTTGCCGGTTTAGGCAGCGGCCGTGGTTTTTCTCCGGTTTTGGAGTTTCCACGTTATATTCTTGTGTTGTGATTGTGTCTTGATTCTTTTGAACTTATGCTGCTGTTTTTCCCAACAACTGGTATCAAGAGCCAGGTTCGGAGGTTCGGTGGGATAATTTTTCTTAGTATGCTCTGTGGTTGCAGTTTCGTCTGATCTTCCACATCAGAAAAGAATTATCCTTGGTATTGTTAGGGGAAAGGTGATACTGTAAAAGTGTTGTTTAGGTTTTGGCTAAGGAAAGACTTGGTATTTAAGCGTGTCTGTTGTGACCCACCTCTCTTTCCTGGGAATTTACCAGGTGCACAGTTTACAGTCTGCGTGCATAGAGAAGTTTGATGGAAGAATCAACTTTGGCTTGTGGAAAGTACAAGTCAAGGATGTGCTTATACAATCAGGATTACACAAGGCGTTGAAAAAGACTCTGAGACAAGTGCTGGCAAGGTCTCCCGTTTGTCCTTATGGTATTTCCGCTTTACCATGAAAAAGGACATGTTATTGCTAGAGGATTCAGAACAGCACACGAGCATTGGTTGGCATTGATGCAAGGTGTGTGGTGATGTGTCGATGGCTGAAGAACTTCCTGGAAGCCAACATGGGAGTTGCACCATAAATTTCAGCGAGGTTTCGACATGAGAAAATTTTTGGAATGGTTTAGTTCCAAGTGGAGAAAATTCTTGGAATGGTTTAGTTCCAAGTGGAGAAAATTCTTGGAATGGTTTAGTTCCAAGTGGAGAAAATTCTTGGAATGGTTTAGTTCCAAGTGGAGAAAATTCTTGGGATGGTTTAGTTCCAAGTGAAGTGTACTCTTTATGGTGGAGTATGATTGTCGGTAAGACAATGAAAGCGGTGTAACTCTTACAATCAAGGTGGAGATTGTTGGGGTTGATTGCAAGTCCCACATCGCTTAGTGTGGGAGAATAAGGAGAAGGTCAAGGCTATATATTGAGTTTTGGTCCTCTGTTTTCAAATGCACCAGCACCAGTCAGCATGTAGCACTTTAAGCTTGTATCTAACTTAGTTTAAATATTTGCTTTGTAAGAGTGTGGTTGTACTGGGGTGTTGGGTGTGGGTGAGAGAAGTCTATGTGTTGTAACAATTTTCACATAGTGTTAATTCTCTGAGAGAAGTCTATGTGTTGTAACAATTTTCACATAGTGTTAATTCTCTGGTTGCCGGTTTAGGCAGCGGCCGTGGTTTTTCTCCGGTTTTGGAGTTTCCACGTTATATTCTTGTGTTGTGATTGTGTCTTGATTCTTTTGAACTTATGCTGCTGTTTTTCCCAACAACTGATATCAAGAGCCAGGTTCGGAGGTTCGGTGGGATAATTTTTCTTAGTATGCTCTGTGGTTGCAGCTTTGTCTGATCTTCCACATCAGAAAAGAATTATCCTTGGTATTGTTAGGGGAAAGGTGATACTGTGAAAGTGCTGTTTAGGGAGGTTCTGGCTAAGGAAAGACTTGGTATTTAAGTGTGTCTGTTGTGACCCACCTCTCTTTCCTGGGAACTTACCTGGTGCACAGTTTACAGTCTGCGTGCAGCTGCTATGTCTTATTCAAGCGTTATGAAGTTTGACATAGAGAAGTTTGATGGAAGAATCAACTTTGGCTTGTGGAAAGTACAAGTCAAGGATGTGCTTATACAATCAGGATTACACAAGGTGGAGTGCTGGCAAGGTCTCCCGTTTGTCCTTATGGTATTTCCGCTTTACCATGAAAAAGGACATGTTATTGCTAGCGGATTCAGAACAGCACACGGGCATTGGTTGGCATTGATGCAAGGTGTGTGGTGATGTGTCGATGGCTGAAGAACTTCCTGGAAGCCAACATGGGAGTTGCACCATAAATTTCAGCAAGGTTTCGACATGAGAAAATTCTTGGAATGGTTTAGTTCCAAGTGGAGAAAATTCTTGGAATGGTTTAGTTCCAAGTGGAGAAAATTCTTGGGATGGTTTAGTTCCAAGTGAAGTGTACTTTTTATGGTGGAGTATGATTGTCGGTAAGACAATGGAAGCGGAAGCTGTAACTCTTACAATCAAGGTGGAGATTGTTGGGGTTGATTGCAAGTCCCACATCGCTTAGTGTGGGAGAATAAGGAGAAGACCAAGGCTATATATTGAGTTTTAGTCATTTGTTTTCAAATGCACCAGCACCAGTCAGCATGTAGCACTTTAAGCTTGTATCTGACTTAGTTTAAATATTTGCTTTGTAAGAGTGTGGTTGTACTGGGGTGTTGGGTGTGGGTGAGAGAAGTCTATGTGTTGTAACAATTTTCACATAGTGTTAATTCTCTGAGAGAAGTCTATGTGTTGTAACAATTTTCACATAGTGTTAATTCTCTGGTTGCCGGTTTAGGCAGCGGCCGTGGTTTTTCTCCGGTTTTGGAGTTTCCACGTTATATTCTTGTGTTGTGATTGTGTCTTGATTCTTTTGAACTTATGCTGCTGTTTTT
>JBBPBR010000004.1:50771951-50798213 GCA_037974775.1 Cicer pinnatifidum
TTCCTTTATTCTATTTTCTCCTCTTTCAATTTTTTTTCTTTAAATTTGCTATCTCTCTTTATCTCCTAAAATGTCAAACATAATTATAGTGTTATTATTTTTAGATTTTGGAATTCGACCGACGAATAAATAATATACCAAAAATTTGTTCATTTGATTGAGAGGTAAATAAATTGTTGCTTATATCTTAAACTTTAACAAAAACTTATTAGTTATTTAAACTCAATCACATGTACAATGTGTATTTTTTTTTGTTCAGCCTGACTATTATTACTTTATAAATAAATGAAAAATTAATGTTTATCACCAAAAACAAACGGCACATGCACGTTAGCACGTACATTGATTAAGTTAACGTGTTTTTCTCTTAAGGGTCAATTATCAATTATGGCTATTTAGTATTTACCTAAGCTACATTACGTGTTCTCAATTCTCACTCTAAGAGATATTTTCTATAAATAGATCATTGTAAGATCATTAAAGCAATAAACTACCCCCATCACACTTCCATAAATCATAATTTCATTTCAATCTTCCTTTCCTTTATTAATCTTAATCACACCTACTATATCTATACAAAATATGAAAATTTAGTTATTTGTATTTGTTATGTTAGGCGAACACTTAAGATACTCTAAATTTGATACCATGATTTCATACTACCTCATTTTAAAAAAATATATTTATTTAATTTTTAGTTAATTTAAATAGAGTTTATCGTCAATGTAAATAAATTTATATTATTAATACATTATAATTGTTCATAAATATATATTTAAAAATAATTATGATAAAAATTAAATATTTTTAATAATTTAATATGGCAACACTCTCCTATCTAATGGTAGACCATCTCAAATGGGAATATCATTACCCAATAAGCATTGGTAACAAGTATTTTAATTGTTGAATAAAATTAGTTGGTGAAGTGGCTAATGCATGCATCATCTCTTTATGTGAATAACCCCACATGGTTTTAATATTCAACTACGAAATTATAAATAATTAAGTGTTACTGGTTGAATTCATTTCACAATGTTTTTGAAGTGCTGGATGAGAATAACTAAATATTTAATATATACTAGCATTAAAAAATCATGAATAGCTAATTTTAAATATCCAAATGTAGAGAATTTCATTGGATCCTCTCACACTTCCTGTATTCTTTCAGTCCCATTCTTTTTGTTGTAGTCTAGCTCATATATATATATATATATATATTTGGTTTTAATGAAGATGGAAAATTCTCAGCAGACTAATTGCATTTTAATTGCTCTATAATTATGAAGATGGAAAATTCTCAGCAGCAAAAATGACTTTCATCAATTATCTCTTGTTGGGTGTATATATAAAGTATTAGCTAAGATTTTGGCTAATAGGTTGAAAGGTGCAATTCGGAAGATAATTTTAAAAAATCAATATGCATTTGGCAAAAAAAAGTCTATGATTCAATGGAGTAGAGATGTTGGATTTTGGAGTGTTTGAGCTCGGTATTCACGACAATTTTAATGTCCTAAGGAGGAGTTTTCTTTAATGTGTGACCTTAGGCAAGGGGATCCCCTTGCCCTTTTTCTTTTGGTTGTTGAAGGTCGAAGTTCATTGGTGAAATATTTGGTAGATGTCGAGTTGTATTCTAGTTACAATATAGGCGACGATTCAGATTTGCAAGTCTCTCATTTGCAGTTTTGTAGATGATTTTTTAATCATGAGCGAGAAGACATGGTTAATTTTCATAAAAGTCTCTTGGTTGGTGTTAATGTCAATGAATCATGGCCTGTGAAGGTAGCAAAGTTGCTCAATTGTAAGGATGGAGGGGTCCCGATTAAATATCTTTATTTGCCTATTGGTGATAATATCAAGAAGCCATCTTTTTGGAATCCTATGATTGAGACAATTCACAAAATACTATTATGGTGGAGGAATCACACTTTGTCTATGGGTTGCCGACCGCCTTGTTCGTATTAAAGTTTTTATGTTTGTGTTACCGATTTATTTTCTTTCTTTTTTCAAAGCTCTGACACGTGTCATAATAAAAATTGAATCCATTTTTAATTTTATCTCATGGAGAGGTAATGAAGAGGCATGTAAGGTTAATTGAACCAAATGAGATATGGTATGTTGCTAGTGAGAGCATGGAGGGATTGTTGTGCAAATTTGCGTGTTTAATATAGCACTTTTGGGTAATTGGTGCTGGAGACTTAAAACAAATATGGGTTGGATGTGGTTCAAGGTTATTTCTTGTAAATATGGAAGCCGTAATGAGGGTGATGATATGGAGAAATATATTAATGGTGGAAAGATATTAGGAGTTTGAAGGTGGGAGGTAGGGGAGTGATAACCAAATATTTTCAAGTATTTAGTAAAAAGAGAAGGTAATGGGATGAATACTCTTTTTTGTTTCAATCCATGGTTGGAAAGGGAACCTTTATGTTGTAGGTTTAGTCGCTTATTTGGGAGGGTGGCGTCATAATTTACTTAAGTAGAAGGATGAGTTGGTGGAGGAGTATTTCTCGTTGTTTGTTAATGTTCATTTGCAAGATGAAATTAATGATTTGTGTTTATGGAACAAATCTCCCAATAATGCGTATTATGTGACAAACATGTACCATTCTTTGATACAAAATTCTTTTTGAGATTGCTCTCCATCCTATGACATCATTTGGAACAAACTAGCGCCTTTAAAAGTATCACTTCTACCTTGGAGATTGTTGAAGAATCACTTGCCTACAAAGGATAACTTGTTAAGGAGAGACATCTTAGATAATTCATTCAGTCTGTGTGTGGGTGGTTATAGGATATAATAGTCTGTTCAATATTTGTTTCTTGATTGCACATTTTTTGGTTCGGTATGGTGGAATATACTTGATTGGTTAGATATTCATAATCTTTTTCCTAATGTAGCTTTTGAAAATGAAAATACAAGAAGGAGGTTGAATTATGTTTGACAAAGTTGATATTCTTTTGCTAATTTGATGAAGGTTGATTGGTTTTTATAAATTACTTAGATAAGAAGCAATCAGATTCAAAGGCTGCAAATAATGAAAGCATAAATAATTGGACACATAGGTTTATCCTAGTTTACCACTAACTTGGCTACATCTAGTTCCCTCATTTAGAAGACTCTAATCCACTAATTCAAATACTATAATTACAAAGCACCTGACCCTCATAGCCAGTCTTCTCAAACAGTCTCACGACCTCATACTTTTGAAAAATTAACCACCTTGACCCTACAAGCCAGATCTTCTCAAACAATCTAACAAATCCAAACTTTTGAGAAACACAAACACCTTAACTCTACCAGCTAAGTCTTTTTCACACAACCTAAAAACCTCACATTGTTGAAGGCACACTAACACTACTATCGAGTTTGAATAGAAATGTTTGGAACTTGAATAGTTGCTTCTAAAAAGTTGATTATAACAATGACTATCACACTCTAAGAAAAACACTTAGAAAATATTTTTCATTGTAACAAATGTTTTTCTCTTTGAACTCTGAGATAAATTTGGAATTTTGAGCTTGAGTTTTTCTACTATTTTCTAATTTTTCGATGATCTTCTTCTTCAACCTTGAGTATATTTTTATAGATAAAATTAGGGCTTCAATTTAGTCATTGTTTAATTCATAATTGTATCTTCATTCCTAGCTTGGTCAACAATGATCTTATTCAAAAATGATTCTGAACAAGATGCTTTTTATGTTTCCTAGCCAATTCTTTATTTTTGAATCCTATCTGAGCACTTCTTATAGATTGATTTTGTTCATATTGAGTTTGTAAATTTCTCCAAATTGATTATGTTTGTATTTTGTTCAGATTGAGTTTGTAAATTATTTAGATTGACTATATTCGTATTTTGTTCAAATTGATTTTGTAAATTCTTTAGATTAATTATGTTCGTATTTTGTTTATATTTGAGTTTGTAAATTCCTCATATTAATAATGTTCATATTTTGTTGTAAATAAATCTTTATCAATTCTTCTTCTAAATAATTCATATCTTCTTGTGATAAACTTTGATAAAATCTTCTTCAAATTTGGATTATATCATCTTTTCAACTTGGTAAGAAAAAATTTTCAATCATAAATCGGAATAAAATCTTATTTTATATTTTCTTCAAAAATATTTGACGATTTCTTCTTTTCAATTTAGTCAAATATTTTCTTCAATTATAAATCTAAATCAAATCTTATTTTAGATTTTCTTCCAAAACATTTATCTTCTTTCATACTTTGTGAAGTTAAATATATTATTCTCATAAAATACTTTTGTTAACATCAAAACTTTAAATATAAAATCAACTTGGTTCCAACAGGTTCAGCTCACTCTCAATAATTTGGTAGACTAAGATTGGATGGAAGAAATAGACATCAACTTTTCAATCTTATTTGACTAACATGTATTTGGAGTATTTGAAAAATGAGGAATTACATACTATTTAGGAGTGAAGTGTTTAATGATAAAGAGTTGTTAGATCGCGTTAAATTACTAAATTGATGTGGGCAGAAATATAACGATAAATGATTTGGGTATGAATACAATCTTTGGTGGTCAAATCCTCTTTGAAGTTTGAAGTGTTATTTTTTGTAGTTTATTTTAGTTTTTTTATGTTTGTTAATGTATTTTGTTTTTTGAGGATTTTTTTGTTGCTTGTATAAGGATGATATTTGTGTATTTTTTTTATTCTTTGCACCGCTTTTGCTTAGAAATTTTTTAATATATCGTTTGATCGTTTAAAAAAAAATCAAGTGAGAAGAGTTTTAATATAAAATAATAAGATGATTAAATTTAGATCATACAACTATACATAGATAATTATGATTAAAAGTATTATATGATTGTTTTCAAAAGTTATATGACTTTTGTTTTAATCTTAATCGTTCATAATTTGATCATTGACTAAGATTCTTTACTCTCACACTCTCATTATAAAAGTAACTGTATGATAAATTACTTTAGTTAATAACACGATATAAATGAATTTCACTAATCTAACTATCAAACTAAAAGTTATTATTGAGTAGATCAATTCTATAAATTTTTATAAAATTTTAAAACTATTTGATAATTCATTAAATAAATTCAAATAAATGTATAATAATTTTTTTTAAAACACAAATAAATATCAATGATTAAATTACGTAACAATGAATTTTAAATTTATGTAAAACCTTGAGTGATTGTTCATTAATATATTATGCCAATAATTAACAGTTAAATTAATAAAATTTATCATTTATATAGAATTATCATGTGAAATTTGTACTTCAAATATCAATCGATCTCTACTCATTTTGAAATTTCGTCTTTAGATTACTTATTTTATTTTTCTTAAAATTAAACAAGATTTAATTGTAATTAATAACATAAGCAATTTCTATGATGAATTATAAATTAATTCATTGAAAAAAAAATCAAAACTATATGTGTGTATATTTTACCACATTAATAAAGAATCTAAGACTAGCTAGTAAGAGGATGATGGGCCATAGAGAGTGTGGAAGAAAACAAGAGTGAAGGTTTGGTCGCAAATGTCATATATATACAAAATGTTGAACAGTAACCTGTTCATAATTCATTCATGCACTGTCTCCTTGGCCGTAGAAACCAGACAGATCCATCTCTTTGTTTTTTTCCATCGTCATCGTTATTAGTATCATCTCAAAGATTCTTTCACATCCAACAAAAGGATCACCATGTGTGATAGGTTTAAAAAAGTAAAAAGTCGTAGGAATATTTATATATATAGAGACATAATTTCAAATTTGTACTCCCTCATTTTTATTTATTTATTTTTTTGATCTTATGTACTCCCGCATTTTTTAATATTTCCTGAAAAAAAATTATAAAAAATATATATTTTTTATTATATTAAAGTTTAATTTGTAAACGTCATATATAATATTAGATTTAAATTCAAAACTTTTTTATATGTAAGTTTTTAGTAGCATATTTGTCATTTCGTCTGAAAAAAATAATGTACAAAGTATATCTTTATACTCATAAGTAGAAATTTAAATCCTTTAATTAATGTTTGATATCGAAGTAAAAAGGCATCCAAGGGAGCTTCCACGTGGCCTTCTTAAGGTACCCCACATCCAATAAAATTCCAACTGCACCCACATGGGTTTCTTGCCGAAAATCTCCACTTTAGTTTTGTTCCATACTATTACAATATTATTTCCATGAGTTTTTGAACACGTATTAAAAATAATATAATAATGAAAAGAAAGAGAGACTATAATTTATTAAACTACTTAGTTTAAGTATAATTCTTTTATTATTAATGTAAAGTATCATAATATTTTCAAAATTAGATTTATAGTAATTATTAAATGGTAATATATGAAAAAATTAGTTAAAATTATATTAAAAATGGTAAATGACATTCATTTTGATATAATTTTGTTGTTGTTAAAGTGACACACATTCTGAGATAGAAAAAGTATTTTCGTTTAATAAATCTATGTGTACATACTAAGTCACTCTCTAATTAAAGCTCCCATGTTTTTTTTTTTTAAGTAGAAATTAAAGTGAAAAAATATTAAAACACATAATTGACATCTCAAATACATTAATACTATAAAACCATCACTTAATATTTGCAGCATCCTAATAAATTTATCAAACAAAAAATATTTATAAAAAAAAATATAAAATTTGGGGGACCAAATCAAAACCTAAATAAACAAAAATAAATATCATTGTCTCATTAAAAATCTTACCTAAAAAATCAAAAGGATAAAACCAAAGGGAAAGAAAAAAAGAGTGTAATGCAATAAAAGTATAAAACAAACATTAAGGATGGCAATGGGGCGGGGGTGATTTTAAGAATTATCATCCCCGCACCTACAACTCTAATACCGCTCCTGCCTCCACCATGCATCCATCGTGGACGACTTTTTAACATCCACACCCACACCGAATAGGGATGGGTTTCCCCGCACCACCCTTGCCCTCACTCCAAAAACTGAAATTTATTTATTCATAGAATCAAAAATCAATAATTAGACTAAATTGTAGCATTCAACCTAAGTTATAAAATTCGAATAATCAAAATAACAAAGTCACAATATCTCAAAATTAGTTTAAATTTCCTATAAGTCACAATATTTTCATAATCTTCAAACTCTTTAGAAGTGAAAATATCAAGGGACAAAAAGTTCCAAATCAACAAACGAACTAATCCATCACAACAACAAAAAGTTCCAAATAAGCATTTTCTAACGAACATCTTCATCTTCAAGGAGAGAGTAGAAAATTGAAGTAACACCGCTTATCAACAATTCACCTATATTAAAAAAATAAAAGTTAAATATTAACATTTAACATGACATATTTAAATCAAATAGTGTAGATAATAGAATATCTTCATCGCTATACACCATTTTACTGAGTAAAATAACATTTTCTTTGTCCACTTTAGAATTCAAAATTATTAGCTATTTCAACGATATTCAAATTTTAATGAATAATTTAAAAGAAATATTAGTCTTCTCATCACTCCATAACAAAATTATGTCACACATCAATGTCTCTAAAGTAGTCCATTAAAGTCGGCTTCGATGAGAATTTAAAATATGTTTGCTGATATTGAATGCAGATTCAAAAGCTATATCAGAAACATGAATTACCAATACATCCTTTGCAATGACATGAAGTATTGGATACTTAACACCATTCAACTTCCACGACATCAAAATATCAAAATCGGAACTTCTTGATAAAACTTCATCCTCTAAATAAACATCCAACTCTATTTTGACAAATGAAGTTCTAGCTCTTTTTTTTTTCTTTTCATAACATGCAAATCATAGTCTTCTAAGCCATCATCCTCAACATTACTAATGTGAGCCTCCAACATTTGAGAATCACTACTAGAACCCTTATTCATTTTTAATAGATATTCATAAAGCAAATCATAACATAATGGTCCCACTTAACTTAGGCATTAGCATCATTCCCATACAACTTAACATGATAATATTCAAGCAACTCTATTTTGTACTTGGGATCCAAAACAACAACAACTCTCATTATTTCATGAACCACATTCCAATATTTTTCAAATTTTCTCAATATATTCTCTACCATTTTTTTATCAATGCATCATAAGGTTTAACCTGCTCATTTATTGCAATTTTGATTATACAAATCTTAGGAAAATATTGATTGGAAGTTGGATATTTAGTGTCAGAAAACACTTTAGTGATAGAATTGAACAATTTCAATTTTCCACAAATATCTTTTGCAAATTTCTGATGCAAATTTGTAGGCAAACAAATGTATTGGGATTCATGTTGTCTTAATTAACAAATTACATCTTCATACAAAATGCGAACATCAAGAATTTGTAAGTTGAATTCCATCTAGTCGAACAATCTAAAACCAAATTTTTGGTGCAAGAGATTCGTATCTTTTTGGCAGTCTCCTCAAACTTTTCATTACTTTAAGGTGTTGGAAATACACACAACTTCTAACCCATCTTTTACTATCAAATTAAGAAAATATGCACAACAACACATGTGAAGTAAGGCCCCCGTCCTTTAACAATGTATCGAATTGCAACTTATCCTTAATTCTTTCAACCATTGCATCGTTAGTGCTACAATTATCTAAAGTGATAGTGGACAATTTGTATCAATGTTCCAATTCATTAAACATTCAACCAATGCATTACAAAGTCTTTCACTTGTATGAAGAGCATAAACATAAATAAACCTAACATAATAAGTTTAACTTTCAATGACTAATATAAATAATATCCAATCAAACTAGTATTAGAAGAAATTATAATTACCTCAAAATTTGACTTTGTAAATCCCAATTTTCATCAATGTAATTTGCAGTAATGGTCACTCTATGTAGGAGAGTTTCTAATAACTTCAAAATTGTGGTTCTATCAACTTCGTACATTTTGAATATCTCTTTTATTTTATTTTATAATATTTCTAAATGAACTTGAAAAAATGGTTGAAGTGAGGAGTATCTCCTAAAACCAATATGTTTCACTATTGAAAGTGGATATTCATGTAAAATAATTGCATTTGCTAGCTCTTTCCTAACATTTTCAGCATCATAATTTCCAGTCTTCAACTCCTTTTTACCTTTCAAGACCTTTGTTGGAACCAAGTTGGTTTTAGATTTAGAGTTTTGATATTAAGAAAACTTAGATTTTTTATAACAATTTTTCTTTGACCCTCCCTAACTTAGCCATACAAACAAGAATCACAATACTTTCAATTTATAATAATGTAATACTTCCACCTAACTTAAACGAGTGTCAGGATTAAGAAAGAATCACAAACGACGAATTGATGAGGATGGAGACGACACACAAAGGAGGACGATCGGAGGATGAAGGACGCGCGAATGAGCATGACAATGATGAGGAAGGATGACACAGAGAAGAACAAAGACAACGCATAGGAGGACAAAGCTAAGATGAGGGTGGACGACCGAGATAGAAAAAATGAGAATGGATAATGGACGACAGCGACAACAGAAAAACATAACAGAAGAAGGAAGATTGTCAAAATTAGGATTTTGTTACTATTTTAAGAGATATAAGGGTATTTAAGTAATTGCATTTATGTTGAGTGAGTGCGAATCAGATTTGACCAAACCTGCCTCCACATCCGTTTGTAACTTTAAAAAGTTGAGAAAATCAACACCCGCACACCCATCCAATAAAAAAAAAATTTCCCCGTTAAACGTGGGGTGGGTTCGGGGCAGTTCGAGTGGGTTCAGATTTTCATGCCTAGCAAACATAATTAGCAACCTAAGGTTAAATTGATGAAAATAGAAAAAGGGAAGATTAAACTGATTGCAATAAAAGTCATTCCAAATCCAGAGCGATAATACATTCCACCAAGTAAACTAACCAGTTTAAAACTCAAAATTAGCAATCTTGTTAACACACATGTTTCCTTCCCTATAAATGTGGGAAGTATGGAACTGCATTTCCCTTGTAAGGAAAACACAATTTAAAATTTTAGTCTTCAATTTTCATGACACAAAATTTGAATTAGTAAAAGATTGGAGGATCAAGAATGAGTCACACTCTATCTAAAAACGAAATCAAAAATTTAGAGTGAGCAATCGCAATAGCATACATAATAGCATAAAATTCAACATGAAACAATGTACAAACACCCAAATAATATGAGAAACAACAAACAATACCATCACTTGAGTCCCTAAAAATAGCGTCAAAAAAGTGATACAATGATTACCTCTAGAGGCACACCATCAATACTACATTTAATTCAACCACATTGAAGTCTCCACCAATTAACTTGCATAATAACATGAGCTTTAAGAGCATGACAATCAATGAAAAAAAAATTATAATAGATAATTTATGTATTGATGATGATGCAACACCTTTAGAGAATCTGCTTGAAACAAATACATCAGAAGAAATCAATTGAATAGTGCAGTAAATGTTAACCAAATTGTTGTTAAAAATTAATTGATTGCATGAAAACGAAATAGCCTAGATTATATGAATGACATCAAAGAGGACGACGCCTTTTCCCAAGAATTGAAATTTTTACTACATATATCAAGGATAAAAGAGATTGAAGAAAAATCAATTCTAATACGCAAAATATAGGACAACTAGTTCCATTGCTGAGTAGAAAAACAATCGAAGAAAATGTGAGCAATGGTTTCATAAGCCTAAGAGTACAACCAACAACATGACACAACCACACACTCATGGTTTCACAATTGATCATATGTAGCTATCTTATTATGAAAAATGCGTCAAACAAGAAAAGACTAGGAATAAGGAATCACATCACTCTAAATCTTTTTACTCCAATTAAGTTTCAAGCCTGTAGGATAAAGAGTTTTGTGAGCATAAGATAAAACTCCGTAATTTGTACTCTAAACTAATTGGTTGACGCAATCAATTATGGGGTAACAATTTGATTTAACTTAGTAGTAATATTAGGAAATGAATGAGCAAAACAAACAAGACTATTCTAAGAGTGATCAACCAAAATATCTACGACCGTAGATTATAAGAAATGCACAAGGCGATGAGATAAACCAAGTGATAGAAATCATAAGATAGACTTTTATAAATCATTTTAAAATCAATCTCAAGAACAAAAGTTCATTTGGAAAAGGATCACATAAGCACAAAATTACACTAGAAAGGTTCACGTGTTTATCTCTTGATGTGTCGAGAAGACAAATCATCAACACGAAACATCTCTCATAAAGCAAGCTTTAACTTTGATCACCAACGCATAAATTACTGACGTCTATACACAGTCCACATGAGCACAAAATGAAACGTGGGGTTAACCATTCTATATGCGCAGTGGAAATCAGGATTACTTGCGGAGTGTGCTCTTCTTCTGTTTATAGAGAATGAACCACTAAAATTCTAAGACTCCTACTTTGGGTCCAACCCATGATAAGTCCTATATGATTATATTTAATTAAACTTTTTTAAT
Organism: Cicer pinnatifidum; assembly: GCA_037974775.1. Classification (NCBI taxonomy): domain Eukaryota; kingdom Viridiplantae; phylum Streptophyta; class Magnoliopsida; order Fabales; family Fabaceae; genus Cicer; species Cicer pinnatifidum. The sequence goes on from JBBPBR010000004.1 coordinate 50,783,425, forward strand.
TAACTAAACAATATTAATTAAATTAATTATCAACTCTCATTTATTTAATCAAATCATATTTAATATGATTAACATCTAATTAAATAAACTCTTATTTAATTTAATCATTTGTTCGATTGACAATCCTCTATGTGTGTGGCCTTTAAAGGTTCTCTTTGAAATGGTAATAATATTAAATGTTATATATAGTTTATATAATATAAATATTATAAACAATGAGTGACTTCTAGAAATGCATCATTGCTACTCCGATAATGAGAAATTCGATGACACAATTTAAACTTTACAACAACCACTATTTAGCATGCAACAATTGTCCCTTGATTCAAATATCTAACTAAACCCAAGTCACAATGCGTGTCATACTTGCAAAGTCCAATAATTTATTTATCGATCCCAAAGTAGATGTAAATACTAAAGGACCTAATATATGATGTTGGTCCATTTTAGCATGGTCATGCATTTCCACAGTCTCACTCTATCAATAGGTTTAAGACAAAACTCATAATATGTAAGAGAGACGAATCCTATGTACATCACTCACACAACTCCACGCGATTTATTGTATATCCAATAAGCACCTTCATGATTATCCTCTTAGACATAATGTTTGATGACCTTAAATTCTACAACTTTTCCTGTAGGGATCGTAGTGACTTCAAGTCGAAGAACTACTCACTACGGTCACATGAGAATCGTTAGTGGCACTTTCACAACAATTATGTAGCATTCTTACAGTGGGCCAATCCAGTATAATTATTACTCATAATATTTATACTGATTTGATGACTAGATATCTCATATCTATGATATGTGAGATGTGGTTATCAATCTACTCACATGATAGTCTTGATGTATTATTGTCGTCCTAATTAACAATAATATTTTGATTATGGATACTTTAAGAATAATGTTTTAATGTACAACATGGTCTCACGATCAAATCACACTTGATTTTCTATTAAACGAACTATCTATTATAAGGACTTTATTATATTACACAATTAATAACATAATAAATGATGTTTTGTACATATAATTAAAATTAGATATATGATTTAATTCTATGATATGGATAATAATATATATAAAGTAAATTGGTGCTATGGCTAACACCAACACCAAGTCTTTCTATAAGAGATTGACCTAGAAAATTATCATACCATAATTAAATTAAATTATCATTGCCAATTCTCCAACAACTGTTATCCAAAACTCGATGGAGAAATTGTCGAATACTTGACCAAATGGAGGATTTTGCGAAATATGTAATTGGTTTATTGGCTCGAAGAAAACAAACTTTAAGAAGTAAACCCCACTGTTGATGCGAAGAAAACATGTCCCAAGAAAGCTTAAGCAAGACAACAGAGTTAATAATACAATGATCTGAGACCAATGGCGTCTTCTTCCAAATGAGAACATAACTTTTTCCAAACCAGTGTAACAATTTTCCTACTAGAAATCCCTCGACTTGATAAAATTTCTCAACCAAGTATCTAGATTTCTCAACCAAGTTGTATACTAACATTCCATAAATAATTGATTTAACCAGCTGAACTTGCTCCATAATTGATAAAAGCAAATCATTTCAAGCAAAAGGTTCACATTTAATATGATCTACAATAGACTGTAAATTACAAGTCTTAGGTTTCCTTTAGAATATAGGCATATTTATAAAATATTTTGCCAAAGCTATGAATTTAAGAAAAGCTTGACACTCCACTCCCTATTTGAACAAAAGTTTCTTACAGCTCACTAGTAAAACATGATATTTTTTTAATGACAATAAAGAAAGAACTGTATAGATTCCATACGTGAAAAGAACCAACCACGCTGATTCGTGGATAAATAAGGAATACATAAGCAAAAAATAATAATTGGACCGGAGAATGCAATTCAACATAGAGCAAGTTCAAATTGAGTAACATAAAATATGTTAATCATAAAGCACCCTGAAGAGCAACAAATTAAAGTCACAGACCACCTAATAATTGACACTAATGGGTAAAATCTTGTTGTGCTTCAAGACACCAAAGCAACAACAAAGAATGTGCTAAATAATATTGCATACTAGAACAATAACAACAGTTAAAAAGTTAAAATAGACCAATTTAATTTTCTAAATTAGATATGACGTGGCATACTAGACCAATAACAATTGACGTTCAATATGATTCACAACTTGATTTCTCATATGTTATGCCAAGAATGACCCAAAAACATTCGATCAATAACCTTCCATGATAGGGTGCTGCATCAATTTTTTGTAACCTTTATCACCTCATGTTCGTCCGTGAAAGTTTTTAATCAACAAGTAATTCTTCGATTGATTATTCTTTCGTTCTTGTCCATATCCCACTATTATAAAAATGTGTCTTAAATGCTCAGGAGTAACAAAAGAAAGGTTGCATCTTTTGGACCAGAACACGCCATCCTAACACTGTGTCTTAATTCCTCATCAGCAATACCAAAAACGGTTGCATCTTTCGGAGCAGAATACACGTCATCCTAAGATTATAGTAAAATTAAATTAAGCCACATTCAGCCAATTGAGAAATAGATGCTAGTAAATTAATTTAAAAACTAGACCTACCCCTTGAAACGATGCATCTCTTTTTATCCATAGCATTTGTGCCACCACATGGCCATTCCTAATTGCCAGTAGTAGTTGTTTGTGCAACACTTTGTCTATTATTTGTGCAACACTTTGTCTTTTCTCATTGAACAATATTTTTTCGTGAGGTTTATGAATTGTGAAGCGGCTATCCTTACATACGGCTAAATATATCGGCGCATAGAAACAAAATAAAAATAAAGTGTATAAAAACAAAGGTTAAAAAAATGAGAAAAACAAAATAAAAATAATCTGTATAATAATAAAGGTTATAATATGAGAAAAAAGTGTACCTTGCGCTCAAGAATCGCCGGCTTAAGTGTTCCTTTGTATGGACAAGTTTCTTCTAACACACATTCATTCTCTTTAACTGAGTCGATTGTGGTAGTCAGAGAACATCCACGTTTGTTTTTTTTTTTTCTTTCTAATTTGGATAAGGTTGTTATAAAGATCTTGAGGGGATAAGATAATCCGACGTCCACCATTTTCTTTGTGGTGTAATGTCTCTAATACAGAACAAGCTAGAGAAAGAATGAGAGACACAGTTGAATCTTGTAACTCAAATTCCTTAAACCATAATACCAAAAATGGTTGCATCTTTTGGAGCAGAATACACGTCATCCTAAGATTATAGTAAAATTAAATTAAACCACATTCAGCCAATTGAGAAACAAATGTTAGTAAATTAATTTAAAAACTAGACCTACCCCTTGAAACGATGCATCTCTTTTTATCCATAGCATTTGTGCCACCACATGGCCATTCCTAATAGCCAGTAGTAGTTGTTTGTGGAACACTTTGTCTATTGTTTGTGCAACACTTTGTCTTTTCTCATTGAACAATATTTTTTCGTGAGGTTTATGAATTGCGAAGCGGCTATCCTTACATACGGCTAAATATATCGGTGCATAGAAACAAAATAAAAATAAAGTGTATAAAAACAAAGGTTAAAAAAATGAGAAAAACAAAATAAAAATAATCTTTATAATAATAAAGGTTATAATAAGTCAAAAAAGTGTATCCTGCGTTCAAGAATCGTCGGCTTAAGTGTTCCTTTGTATGGACAAGTTTCTTCTAACACACATCCATTCTCTTTAACTCAGTCGATTGTGGTAGTCAGAGAACATCCACGTTTGTTTTTTTATAAAGATCTTGATGGGATAAGATAATCCGACGTCCACCATTTTCTTTGTGGTGTAATGTCTCTAATACATAACAAGCTAGAGAAAGAATGAGAGACACAGTTGAATCTTGTAAGTCAAATTCCTTAAACCATAATACCAAAAACGGTTGCATCATTCGGAGCAGAATACACATCATCTTAAGATTATAGTAAAATTAAATTAAGCCACATTCAGCCAATTGAGAAACATATGCTAGTAAATTAATTTAAAAACTAGACCTACCCCTTGAAACGATGCATCTCTTTTTATCAATAGCATTTGTGCCACCACATGGCCATTTCTAATTGCCAGTCGTAGTTGTTTGTGCAACACTTTGTCTATTCTCATTGAATAATATTTTTTTCGTGAGGTTTATGAATTGCGAAGCAGCTATCCTTACATACTGCTAAATATATCGGCACATAGAAACAAAATAAAAATAAAGTGTATAAAAACAAAGGTTAAAAAAATGAGAAAAACAAAATAAAAATAATCTGTATAATAATAAAGGTTATAATATGAGAAAAAAGTGTACCTTGCGCTCAAGAATCGCCGGCTTAAGTGTTCCTTTGTATGGACAAGTTTCTTCTAACACACATCCATTCTCTTTAACTGAGTCGATTGTGGTAGTCAGAGAACATCCACGTTTGTTTTTTTTTTTTTTCTTTCTAATTTGGATAAGGTTGTTATAAAGATCTTGAGGGGATAAGATAATCCGACGTCCACCATTTTCTTTGTGGTGTAATGTCTCTAATACAGAACAAGCTAGAGAAAGAATGAGAGACACAGTTGAATCTTGTAACTCAAATTCCTTAAACCATAATACCAAAAATGGTTGCATCTTTTGGAGCAGAATACACGTCATCCTAAGATTATAGTAAAATTAAATTAAACCACATTCAGCCAATTGAGAAACAAATGTTAGTAAATTAATTTAAAAACTAGACCTACCCCTTGAAACGATGCATCTCTTTTTATCCATAGCATTTGTGCCACCACATGGCCATTCCTAATAGCCAGTAGTAGTTGTTTGTGGAACACTTTGTCTATTGTTTGTGCAACACTTTGTCTTTTCTCATTGAACAATATTTTTTCGTGAGGTTTATGAATTGCGAAGCGGCTATCCTTACATACGGCTAAATATATCGGTGCATAGAAACAAAATAAAAATAAAGTGTATAAAAACAAAGGTTAAAAAAATGAGAAAAACAAAATAAAAATAATCTTTATAATAATAAAGGTTATAATAAGTCAAAAAAGTGTATCCTGCGTTCAAGAATCGTCGGCTTAAGTGTTCCTTTGTATGGACAAGTTTCTTCTAACACACATCCATTCTCTTTAACTCAGTCGATTGTGGTAGTCAGAGAACATCCACGTTTGTTTTTTTATAAAGATCTTGATGGGATAAGATAATCCGACGTCCACCATTTTCTTTGTGGTGTAATGTCTCTAATACATAACAAGCTAGAGAAAGAATGAGAGACACAGTTGAATCTTGTAAGTCAAATTCCTTAAACCATAATACCAAAAACGGTTGCATCTTTCGGAGCAGAATACACATCATCTTAAGATTATAGTAAAATTAAATTAAGCCACATTCAGCCAATTGAGAAACATATGCTAGTAAATTAATTTAAAAACTAGACCTACCCCTTGAAACGATGCATCTCTTTTTATCCATAGCATTTGTGCCACCACATGGCCATTCCTAATTGCCAGTCGTAGTTGTTTGTGCAACACTTTGTCTATTCTCATTGAATAATATTTTTTTCGTGAGGTTTATGAATTGCGAAGCAGCTATCCTTACATACTGCTAAATATATCGGCACATAGAAACAAAATAAAAATAAAGTGTATAAAAACAAAGGTTAAAAAAATGAGAAAAACAAAATAAAAATAATCTGTATAATAATAAAGGTTATAATATGAGAAAAAAGTGTACCTTGCGCTCAAGAATCGCCGGCTTAAGTGTTCCTTTGTATGGACAAGTTTCTTCTAACACACATCCATTCTCTTTAACTGAGTCGATTGTGGTAGTCAGAGAACATCCACGTTTGTTTTTTTTTTCTTTCTAATTTGGATAAGGTTGTTATAAAGATCTTGAGGGGATAAGATAATCCGACGTCCACTATTTTCTTTGTGGTGTAATGTCTCTAATACAGAACAAGCTAGAGAAAGAATGAGAGACACAGTTGAATCTTGTTACTCAAATTCCTTAAACCATAATACCAAAAATGGTTGCATCTTTTGGAGCAGAATACACGTCATCCTAAGATTATAGTAAAATTAAATTAAACCACATTCAGCCAATTGAGAAACAAATGTTAGTAAATTAATTTAAAAACTAGACCTACCCCTTGAAACGATGCATCTCTTTTTATCCATAGCATTTGTGCCACCATATGGTCATTCCTAATTGCCAGTAGTAGTTGTTTGTGGAACACTTTGTCTATTGTTTGTGCAACACTTTGTCTTTTCTCATTGAACAATATTTTTTCGTGAGGTTTATGAATTGCGAAGCGGCTATCCTTACATACGACTAAATATATCGGTGCATAGAAACAAAATAAAAATAAAGTGTATAAAAACAAAGGTTAAAAAAAATGAGAAAAACAAAATAAAAATAATCTTTATAATAATAAAGGTTATAATAAGTCAAAAAAGTGTATCCTGCGTTCAAGAATCGTCGGCTTAAGTGTTCCTTTGTATGGACAAGTTTCTTCTAACACACATCCATTCTCTTTAACTCAGTCGATTGTGGTAGTCAGAGAACATCCACGTTTGTTTTTTTATAAAGATCTTGATGGGATAAGATAATCCGACGTCCACCATTTTCTTTGTGGTGTAATGTCTCTAATACATAACAAGCTAGAGAAAGAATGAGAGACACAGTTGAATCTTGTAAGTCAAATTCCTTAAACCATAATACCAAAAACGGTTGCATCTTTCGGAGCAGAATACACATCATCTTAAGATTATAGTAAAATTAAATTAAGCCACATTCAGCCAATTGAGAAACATATGCTAGTAAATTAATTTAAAAACTAGACCTACCCCTTGAAACGATGCATCTCTTTTTATCCATAGCATTTGTGCCACCACATGGCCATTCCTAATTGCCAGTCGTAGTTGTTTGTGCAACACTTTGTCTATTCTCATTGAATAATATTTTTTTCGTGAGGTTTATGAATTGCGAAGCAGCTATCCTTACATACTGCTAAATATATCGGCACATAGAAACAAAATAAAAATAAAGTGTATAAAAACAAAGGTTAAAAAAATGAGAAAAACAAAATAAAAATAATCTGTATAATAATAAAGATTATAATATGAGAAAAAAGTGTACCCTGCGCTTAAGAATTGTCGGCTTAAGTGCTCCTTTGTATGGACAAGTTTCTTCTAACACACATTCATTCTCTTTAACTCAGTCGATTGTGGTATTCAGAGAACATCCACGTTTGTTTTTTCTTTCTTTCTAATTTTGATAAGGTTGTAATAAAGATCTTGAGGGGATAAGATAATCTGACATCCACCCTTTTCTTTGTGGTGTAATGTCTCTAATAAACAACAAGCTAGAGAAAGAATGAAAGACATAGTTGAATCTTGTAACTCAAATTCCTTAAACCATACTTCCAAAAATGGTTGCATCTTTCGGAGCAGAATACATGTCATCCTAAGATTATAGTAAAATTAAATTAAGCCACATTCAGCCAATTGAGAAACAGATGCTAGTAAATTAATTTAAAAACTAGACCTACCCCTTGAAACGATGCATCTCTTTTTATCCATAGCATTTGTGCCACCACATGGCCATTCCTAATCGTCAGTCGTAGTTCTTTGTGCAACACTTTGTCTATTGTTTGTGCAACACTTTGTCTTTTCTCATTGAACAATATTTTTTCCGTGAGGTTTATGAATTGCGAAGCGGCTATCCTTACATACGGCTAAATATATCGGCGCATAGAAACAAAATAAAAATATAGTGTATAAAAACAAAGGTTAAAAAAAATGAGAAAAACAAAATAAAAATAATCTGTATAATAATAAAGGTTATAATATGAGAAAAAAGTGTACCCTGCGCGCAAGAATCGCCGGTTTAAGTGTTCCTTTGAATGGATAAGTTTCTTCTAACACACATCCATTCTCTATGGACAAGTTTCTTGTAACACACATCCATTCTCTTTAACTCCTCGATTGTGGTAGTCAGAGAACATCCACGTTATTTTTTTCTTTCTAATTTTGATAAGGTTGTTATAAAGATCTTGAGGGGATAAGATAATCCGACGTCCACCCTTTTCTTTGTGGTGTAATGTCTCTAATACACAATAAGCTAGAGAAAGAATGAGAGACACAGTTGAATCTTGTAACTTAAATTCCTTAAACCATAATACCAAAAACGGTTGCATCTTTCGGAGCAGAATACACGTCATCCTAAGATTATAGTAAAATTAAATTAAGCCACATTCAGCCAATTGAGAAACATATGCTAGTAAATTAATTTAAAAATTAGACCTACCCCTTAAAACGATGCATCTCTTTTTATCCATAACATTTGTGCCACCACATGGCCATTCCTAATTGCCAGTCGTAGTTGTTTGTGCAACACTTTGTCTATTGTTTGTACAACACTTTGTCTTTTCTCATTGAACAATATCTTTTCCGTGAGGTTTATGAATTGCGAAGCGGCTATCCTTACATACGGCTAAATATATCGGCGCATAAAAACAAAATAAAAATAAAGTGTATAAAAACAAAGGTTAAAAAAATGAGAAAAACAAAATAAAAATAATTTGTATAATAATAAAGGTTATAATGTGAGAAAAAAGTGTACCCTGCGCTCAAGAATCGCCGGCTTAAGTGTTCCTTTGTATGGACAAGTTTCTTCTAACACACATCCATTCTCTATGGACAAGTTTCTTCTAACACATTCATTCTCTTTAACTCATCGATTGTGGTAGTCAAAGAACATCCACGTTTGTTTTTTTTTTTTTTTTAATTTTGATAAGGTTGTTATAAAAATCTTGAAGGGATAAGATATTCCGACGTCCACCCTTTTCTTTGTGGTGTAATGTCTCTAATACACAACAAGCTTGAGAAAGAATGAGAGACACAGTTGAATCTTGTAGCTCAAATTCCTTAAACCATGATACCAAAAAAGGTTGCATCTTTCGGAGCAGAATACACGTCATCCTAAGATTATAGTAAAATTAAATTAAGCCACATTCAGCCAATTGAGAAACAGATGCTAGTAAATTAATTTAAAAATTAGACCTATCCCTTGAAACGATGCATCTCTTTTTATCTATAGCATTTGTGCCACCACATGGCCATTCCTAATTGCCAGACGTAGTTGTTTGTGCACCACTTTGTCTAATTTTTGTACAACACTTTGCCTTTTCTCATTGAACAATATTTTTTCTGTGAGATTTATGAATTGTGAAGCGGCTATCCTTACATACGGCTAAATATATCGGCGCATATAAACAAAATAAAAATAAAGTGTTTAAATACAAAGGTTAAAAAAATGAGAAAAACAAAATAAAAATAATCTGTATAATAATAAAGGTTATAATATGAGAAAAAAGTGTACCCTGCGCTCAAGAATCACTGGCTTAAGTGTTCCTTTGTATGGACAAGTTTCTTCTAACACACATCTATTCTCTTTAACTCATTCGATGTTGTTATAAAGATCTTGAGGGGATAAGATAATCCAACGTCCACCCTTTTCTTTGTGGTATAATGTCTCTAATACACAACAAGCTAGAGAAAGAATGAGAGACACAGTTGAATCTTGTAACTCAAATTCCTTAAACCATATCATAAGTTATTTATATATATGGGTTTTTAATATGTACCTATCTAACAATAGAAAATGAATATCAATCACCTAAACACTTTTTTTTTATTTATCTAAAAAGAACATTTTTCACTTATCTAAAACAATTTTAAACAAAGGATAATTTGTCAATTTCATGTTATTTTAAACAAAATATCACAAACTTATCTTCTCAATTTCCACAGTATGATTCTAGGAATGTTTATTAGTTATCAGTCTACTCACATGATAGTCTTGATGTATTATTGTCGTCATAATTAACAATAATATTTTAATTATGGATACTTTGAGAATAATATTTTAATGTACAATATGGTCTCACGATCAAATCACACTTGATGTTCCTTTAAACGAACTATCTATTATAAGACTTTATTATATTACACAATTAATAACATAATAAATGATGTTTTGCACATATAACTAAAATTAGATATATGATTTAAATATATGATATGGATAATAATATATATAAAGTAAATTGGTGCTAGGGCTAACACCAACACGAAGTCTTTCCATAAGAGATTGACCTAGTAAATTATCATACCATAATTAAATTAAATTATCATTGTCAATTCTCCAACAACTGTTATCCAAAACTCACTGGAGAAATTGTCGAATACTTGACCAAATGAAGGATTTTGTGAAATATGTAATTGGTTTATTGGCTCGAAGGAAACAAACTTTAAGAAGTAAACCCCACTATTGATGCGAAGAAAACATGTCCCAAGAAAGCTTAAGCAAGACAACAGAGTTAATAATACAATGATATGAGATCAATGGCGTCTTCTTCTAAAGGAGAACATAACTTTTTCCAAACCACTGTAACAATTTTCCTACTAGAAATCCCTCGACTAGATAAAATTTCTCAATCAAGAATCTAGATTTCTCAACCAAGTTGTATACTAATATTCCATAAATAATTGATTTAACCAGCTGAACTTGCTCCATAATTGATAAAAGCAAACCATTTCAAGCAAAAGGTTCACATTTAATATGATCTACAATAGATTGTAAATAACAAGTCTTAGGTTTCCTTCAGAATATAGGGACACCCAAGTAAGTAGAGGGAAGAAATCCAGAAGATAAGCCCAAAAAAGAGCCTATATCCCGAACACATCTAGTAGATATTGAGCCAACAAAGAATTTACAGTTGCTTAAATGAGATGATGGCCAAAAAATTACCACTAAAACAATATGAAGCAGAAACGCTTATACCATTCATAGAAAAGACAATTGACTTCACCTCATCTAACAAAGGTATGAAAATAGTCTAAAATTACATATCATTAGAAACCAACCAAGTAATAACTCTAGAAACTAACCTTGACTTGGAACAAACATTACCTAAAGCATGTAATTGTTGCTAGAATTGGAGAACATGAGCTTCAATATCAGCTTGAGTAGAAAGAATTGTAGCTTTATCTTGCCATAATTTTTCCTCAATATACAAAATTGTTTAGATATTTTGCTGAGCAATTAATTCCCTATCACGAAAATCATCATAATAAGCCACGTCATCAATATGTTGTTCAAGAGAATCCAATTTGGATTGAGCAACAACTACCATTCTATATAAACATTACCAAAAGCATTTTTCACGAGCTTCAACTTTTGAGAAAGAACCACTTTAGGAAAACGGTAAACAACTTGATCCTAGGTGTGTTGAACTAATCTCTTGCAATCAAAATGGTGCAGCCACATATTCATATTGACTCCTTGTAAGCATACACCAAGAAATGGAAGATAAAAATAAAATATAATCATTATTACAAAGAGATCTATCAAGCTTTATTTCAGTGTGGACATTACCTCTCCTACCATTAAACCAAATAAATTGAACACCTCTAGTGGACAGATGAGTGAGCATGCAATTATCAAACTAATTTTTAAAATCATCATATGAACTTGCAAGTAGTGTTCCACCACCATAGTGCACTACAAGAATTAGTTGATTTTGTGAGGGCCAAAAGCCCTCACAAAGGGCAAAAAACAGCCACAAATGTGGCTTTTGTGAGGGCCAAAGGCAGCCACAAATAAGCTGGTCACAAAATTTTGTGAGGGCTTTTGCAGCCACAAAGGAGAGGATTTTGTGAGGGCTTTTGCAGCCACAAAAGTCTGCATTTGTGAGGGCATAGGCCGCCACAAAAGACAGGCTGACTGGATTTTGTGAGGGCTTTTGGCCGCCACAAAGGAATGCTGACTGGATTTTGTGAGGGCTTTTGGCCGCCACAAATACCTGCTGACTGGACATTTGTGAGGGCTTTTGGCCGCCACAAAATCTTGCTGACTGGACATTTGTGAGGGCTTTTTGCCGCCACAAATACCAACGTAAAATAAAAATTAATTTTTATTTCAATAATTATAATTAATATAATTAATATATTATGTATTTAATATAATTAATATAATTAATATTATATATAATAAATTAATATAATTATAATTATAATTAATATAATTAATATATTTATAAATTAATATTAAAATTTAAATTATAATTAAATTAAATTTGAAATATAATGTAATAATAAATTAAATTTAATATATATATATATATATATATATATAATAAACTAATGTTAATATAATTAAAAATTTAAATTAAAATATTTAAATTAAAAATAAAGATTAATAATTAAATTATTTAAATAATAAAATATTAATTATAAAATATTTAAATTAATAAAAATATATTACAATTATTAATGATAAAATATTTAAATATTTAAATATTTAAATTAATTTATAAAATTAAACATTAATTAGTTATATCAAATTAAAATATCAAATTAAAAATTCACATATATAATATAATTTATATACTTACCAAATTTTAAATGAAGAGTATTGAAGTTGTAGAGACAAGGAGGAGAGTATAGTGATAATGAAGTTATAGAGAGAAGTTAGATGTGAGAAATGAAGAAAGAGGTGGGAAATATATATAGGATTAGCCTTGGGAATTTGTGGCGGCCAAAGCAGCCACAATGGCACTTGTGACACTTGTGGCGGCCTAAGCGGCCAGAAAAACCACGTGGATTTGGGCGTATTTTGTGGCGGCCTTGGCAGCCACAAACGCCACGTGCACAATCCATTGTGAGTAAAGACCCTCACAAAATCCAGAAATATTTAATTGGATTTTGTGGCTGCCTAAGCCCTCACAAAATCACAATGTTGTGATTTTGTGAGGGCTTAGGCAGCCACAAAATCCAGTTAAATATTTAAAAATTTGTGAGGGCTTTTTCAGCCACAAAAAATGACCAATTTCAATTTTAGCTTTTGTGAGGGCTTTTTCGATCACAAATTTGTGAGGGTTTTATTCGGCCACAAAATATTTATAAAGTTGGCCACAAAATAGAGAAATTCTTGTAGTGGTGTTCATGAGCTCCAAGAATCGAGTTAAAGTCTCCTACTAATAAAAAGGTTCATAATTGTGTTGTATTAGATCTACGAGGTTGCTCCATAGATCTCATAATAATATGACTAATTGAGACATAAATAGCAGCCAAATTGTTTACATATTGCTTATAAATTTAATTGTTGACAAAATCTTGGTAATTATCTTCCTCATTTGCAGCATCCGCCCAAAATCTACCTATTTTCACCATATCCTTAGCAATATTTGTGTTAACAGGTGAATGGGTACGTTCAATCGCCACATCATGCCACAAATCCTTTTCAGCAACACACACAAAATGTGAGGCATTACTTTAAATCATTTTTTACATATAAATAAATTTATTCAATTTGACTTTTTATTTGTCAAATTAAATTAATAGTATTAATAAGAGTTATATTTGAAAAATAATAATTACCGCAGCTAATTTATTTGAAATGATAATTTTTTTTAACAATGTGTATAATCTAGTTTTTACATAAACTCATCCAAATATTATTACTTAGGAAAATATTTGGTGGACACTTAAAAATTATTTGACACATCGACAAAATAAAAATAAAAAAGTAATATATTAATAATATAATAGTAAAAGAGATAGAAAAAATATTAAATATATATGTAAAAATTTAAATATTGAAATATAAGAGTTGATTTATTTGTGGTCCATTTTTCACATCTTAAAAGACTGTACTAATTTCTTGGAAAAGAAAGAGACAGTGTCAATTTAAAATTACAAAAGTGCAGGCATCATGAAATTTAGGGTCGCATGTTGTTATTAGACCAAACAAATCTATGATCGTGTCAATGGTGCGTGATACTACATATCAAAGCATCTTGTCAAAAAACATGTATCAAAATATGAATATGAATACGGATTCCCATGCGGTCACAGAACAACGTGTGCCGTCCGATCAAAATTAAAACAATGGCAGATTTAATTTTTCATTTTGTATTATTAAATATTAATTTAAAACTAAATGATCCAATAAGATTAAATAACTCTCGATATTTGATTGCGTAATTGTGAATTTCTGTTAACTTCAAGGAACCCGTGTCCATGAAATTAGAGATACAGATTTTGATTTCTCATGCGAAAATTTGTTTTTGCCATCACCAATGAGACGAGGCTGACTCTGTCTCAAGTAAGAAAAAAAAAAAAAAAAGTAAATATAGACGAGATAATTAAATTAGTTATCCGTCACATTTCAAATTATTTCAAAAATAAATAATTATTTTATTTTATTATTGATTTATTTTTTTAAAAAAAAATTAATAATTTAATCACTAATTTAATAATTTATAATTTATAAAACTAATATAACTATATGCCATATATTATGAGTTAATTTATGTCTAATTATTCTTTTAAAATATTATTGTTTGGAGTCTCGTCTTGAAACCAACCAAATTTTATATTTATTTCGTTTTGAGTCTAAATTTTGATATGATTAAATATTAAAATCGAATAAGGGACACAACAAACTCGACTTAAATTGTCATGTTATCTTTACACCCCTATATCAAAATATATTATCCTTAAAAATATCAAATCAAATAAAGAAAACATTATTTTTTCGAATAAAAGAAATAAATATATGTAAAAGAAAAAATGAAATTATTCATTATACCAAAATCAAATGAAGTTATATAGCATTTCAAATATACAATAATGACTTTATGCAACGAAATAAAATAGACAAATCAAATATCAAACAATTTTTTCTTTAGTATTTGATTTTTTAATTTTTTTTTAAGTTTCATGTTGATTTATTAATT
>JBBPBR010000004.1:50798536-50811357 GCA_037974775.1 Cicer pinnatifidum
AATTAGAAACAAATTTTAAAAAAATCTTCAATATTGATTTTATTTTTTTTGGATTATTCTCTACTTTTTTAGTCTCTTCATTTTTTTTACCTAAAATTTGGATTTTTTTTAGAGTTTTGTTCTAAGATCTATTTTCTCTAATGTTGATATTGAATTTATTTTTTGTTTTTCTTTTGAGGGTTGTAGTTGTAACTTTGGTGGTGTTGGTGAAGAAAAGAAGAAGAAGAAGTTGGAGAATGTTTAGGTATTTTATTTTTTCAATTTTTTGAACGTCAAATAAAATGTAGGATATATAGATGAGTTTGGAAAGAAGGTGGATGTGTTTGAAAATAATGTGAATTTGTTTTTCATGTTAGATTTAATTTTTCAATTCAGTTTTATTTATTTATTAATCTCAATTTAGTCAGCAAACCAAAATGAGACATATTTTTAACTTAAAGTTTTTTCAATTAAACTAATGAAAAAATTAAAGTGACTAATAAATAATTTTTAAAGGACTAAAACAGAACAAAAATCAATTAAAGACCAAAATTAAATTTTTTTTAGAAAAAAGAAAAAGAAAAAGAAAAAGTAAATATAGTTAAACAAAAAGAAAAAGAAAAATCACGTGCAACATTTATTTTGTCGTAGCGGAGCCCTTGTTGTATGAACTATTATCATAATTCGTAAGTGATTTAGCTTTTTTTTCTTTTCGTTTTATTTTATTAGATTTCATAGTTGTAACATTTTTTTATTTATATATAGGTGTAATTTGTTTTTCTTGTTAGATCTAGTCATCTAACTAGGTGGTCATTAAACTATGAAAAAGTGGGTAACGGCTACTAATCTTAATTAATTTATAAGAGCTTAATTTAATAAGCAGACATGTCATAGGCCACCCACACACTAAACAAAAGAGTTTTGTTGTTGAAAAATGTTTATCTACCTCAGATTTTGTCCATACATCTTCAATACTACTAAAAATTAAAATTTAATAGTATTTTATATTACTAAAAGTTAGGATCCAATAAAAAAAAATACATAAAACTGAATAAACATCTACCTTGTTTGAAATCCCAATAACATATCAGGATCTACTTGGTCCACACTTATATTTTTGGGCCACCATTCTAGTCGCTTCAAATTTCATGTGCAACTCTTTAGAAATTAATGTAATATTCCTCTAATATAAAAATAAGTAAAAATTATTGTTTAAAAACTTAATAGATTTAATTTAAAATTTAAATCATATATATATATATATATATATATATATTAATTTTTATTCTAAAAGAAGTAATAATTAATTGTTAATATGTAGCATATCTATTAATAAAGTATTGATGTATTAATTTCATCCATAAAATCCAAATATTTTAAAATGAGAAAAGTATTTGTATTGGATACTGATGCTTCTATTATACTTTTGAATATATATCTTAAAAGTAGTTAAATTTAGACAAATACTAGGATACTTGTACAAGTTTCCCAAAGACACTTCAATGAATTGTATTTTAAAGAAAATAATATACGTATTGGATATGTTTTTGATATTTTAGGATACATATCCTAAAAGTATTTAATTTTTTTTATCATCTTTTTAAAAACGTGTCACCAGATAAGTTGAGATGTTTTATTGATACATATTCACAAGGTGCGATGCAGACATGATCATATGACACAATGATATCATTACATTTTTTTCAAAAATTTAGGAAGACTTTTGACAAATGGACAAAATTTGCAGAATTTTGATCAAATGGAAAATGTTTGGACTACATTATGGCACGGCAGCACCGTCTTTGGCTTGAGACTTTTGTTCCAAAGACTACCAACCCGTGATGAGGTCACAAAAAGGGGAGCAATAGATGGAAATCTCAACCTGTTTTTGCTCCCATATTTTCTTTTCATGCAATTATTTTAATGCAATCGAACCTAATGCAGAATGTGTACATCATTTTAGACTAAAATATAATTTTAGTCTGTTAAATTTAAATCAAATTTTTCTTAGGCTTTTTAAATGTTTTTATTTCGGATTTGATCTTCTAAATCTCAAATAGTGTTTTTATCTCATTAACAAGGTTCCTTGAATTATCTTTCAACAAGTCTAAAAAATTTTCATCTTCACTATTGTTACGTGGATTTTTGGGGTTTCATCTTGTTGCTAAATTAATTTCTTTTCGAGTTTCATTTTATTAGGATTTGTAGAATCCTAATAATTTAGAATTTAGATTTAAGAAATAACAAAATGAAAAGGATGATGTTGACACGTCGTAGTAACTTATTTTAATCATAACTCATGTCATATATAAAATGCCACATATACAGTTTCTAAACCAAATCCGCTAAAAAGGTTGACATTGTAAATGGATAATAACTTGGGCTTGAATTGCACAAATAAAAAAACTTAAAAGACTTATTTAAGAATTAGGTCTAACTTAAAGGACTAAAGTAATATTTTTACAATCATTTTGAAGCAAATATAAATGTGTTAAAAGGGAGGGTATCCAAGAAAGGGAAAAGATTAATATGGCTAGCTAAGGCATGACATTTATGGATCTTAAGAAACAACATCGTGTTCCAAGGTGCAGTGGCCAATTGTAATGAAATTATTTACAGTACGTATTAAAACTACCCAGTTGGTCTTGGGTTAGGAGAAAATTGCATACAAATTCTGGCTTAACTTTTCTAAAATTGATTTAACAACCATTTGGCGTGTTGGCAAAGTGGTTAAGTTAGATTCATTATAACAGGTTGAAATTCCTTCTGTACTTCCTATAAATATCAATTTGAATATTTATTATTTGTATGTAGAAGAGATTTGTTACAAAGCTGAATAATGAACCAAAAGTGTTGCAGGTGTGGTTCAAAATGATGTGAAGGTTCTGCTAAGCTGCAACTAGCCACACATTGACTTGGGACTTGGCACATAAGTCTCCACTATGAGTTGTGACATGTGACTGACAGCAATCAAGGAGAGTGATATTATGTGACAGTAATTTCAACTAATAAATAATCATATAACTAATCGTGGCTTTGTTTATCATGCACAATTACATTAAATGGTGCACCTTGCACAAGTTTTATTAACTGTTAGATTTTGAAGTTTCATTAGATTTTATAATGTTCTTTCACTTTCCTATCTCCTTTCTACCTCCATGGTTCCCCCATTGCTGCACCTTCTCTCCTCTGCCCAGAACGGCACCACAGTCAACCACAAATTCCCAAATGATAACAACAAAAATATAAAACAAACAACTGTGAATTTAAGAACCCAAGTTCCAAACAAACATGAGACTCAGGCAAACCATCCTTTCAACCCTAACAGAGAGAGATTTCGTATCCATGGAAATCAAGTGAGTAAATGGAGAGAAGAACATGCATTGGCAAGTGGCTTGAAAGCCAACCATGTGTTCTTTCTTCTTTGTTATACATTTTTATTTTTCAAGCACAGTCAACAATTTGTCAAATGTCTCCAAGATCCATGGCATTTATGTGTTGTGAAACTGTTAAAGGGAACCATTTTTCTTAAAGTCAACAACTTTTTCAAAATTCAAACCAAATTTGTAAAAACGTTGGTATGAAAGGGACACAAGGTGTAGGCTTCATTGTGGGGAGGAATGTGATACTAGTGTGGGTGGCAAACTCCTGATGGAAGAACTTGAGGGAGAGGAGGGGATAATGGAGTGCAAGAGAGTGGAATCAAGTGTGACAGACCATGCTGTTATCCTAAGGAGCATTTAATCCAACACTTAAATTTGATCTTACACCGTGCACCGCATGTGTCACTTGTGCACCATAGCATCGGCCACTAATCGTTAAATCTGTCCAAAATTTTGATGAAAAGAAAGCAAAAATAGAAAAAAAATTGTAACTAAAAAATGCCACTGATTAAAGGTACAATAAAACACTTCATTGCAAAACTATACATACAAAACACTAACTACAATGGTCTGTAGACAGATAGTAGTCTATGAGTTAGTTTTATTGATATATTAACAAAAATATTAACCAAAACTTACCAACAATACTATAACTTTCCAACATGTAAACTTGTCATCTAGATGTTAATGGTGATTTTCATATTAATTTAACCATAGCATCGGATAGGATCATTGCATCCCTTGGAAGAAGATTGCTTGGAACCAAATCGACCCCCTTTCTCAAGGTACTGTTGATGAAACTCTTCTGCCCTGTAGAACTTTTTGGCAGGAAGGATCTCAGTAACAATCTTCCTGTTTAACTTCTTTTGTTGTTGTTCTAACGATTCTCGGGCCGATTTCTCTTGTTCAGGGGTATAATAGTATATTCCTGACCGGTATTGTGTTCCCACATCATTCCCCTGTCACATAGAATGATCAAACAGTTACTTATCACTTAAGCAAAAGAGTGCAAGAGCAGTGTGAGACTGCATCAGCAATTTCAGATCACAAGTTTTATCGTATATTTGAATTTTGTACATCGATGCATTTGAATGACCGAAAGATTAAGCAAAAGTGATTTTCTTTTAAGGGATGAATGGAAGAAACAATTGACTCTGAACAAGGGTATGAGGAGAAGACAGAAATGCAATAAAAGATATCGATAATTACATATCAAACTAGTTAGTCTAGTTGTAAATTCCCCAGTAATTTGATTTGACTCTATTCATTAGATAACATTATATCACCAGAAGCTCAAAAACAAATGCATCTATTAAATATTGGCAACAGAAAGAATCAATAACACCCTAGACAAATTACTCATGAAGCAAAGAAATATTACAAAATGGTTAGTTTGTTAGGAGGAGTCATTGGGATACATTTAAAAAAACCTTAATCCCTGAGAAACCAAAACAAACACACTGAAAATAATCTTCAACTCCAAAAATAAAATTCAAGATTAGAGAAGTCTTGAAACCACATTTGAAACAGACAGAAATCATATAAATTAGAAAACACACCAATTCAATTAAATAACAAAAAAATCAAACATTATAAGGGTTATACTTTACAGAACAAATAACAAACTTTATATGTACCTGTCGGTTCAGTGTGGTTGGATCATGTCTAGCCCAGAATGCATCAAGCAATGTATCATAGCTACATTCTTTAGGATCATACTGGACCCTGACAACCTCTGAATGTCCTGTGGTCCCTGAACAGATACTCTGGTAGCTCGGATTATGCAGAAGTCCCTGGCTATAACCTACTTCGGTCTTGGTCACCCCAGCTACCCTCTGGAAGGCCAGCTCAACACTCCAAAAGCATCCAGCACCAAACTGGGCAAACTGTTGACCTAGTGCTGGTCTGTCATCATCTGGTCCTTGAGCAATGGATGAATCCATATTCTCTGTTGCCCTTGTTGTGCTACCAAACCAAAGTCTGTTCAGCAAGTACATGGAGTGATTGTTGACAACAATATGAGGACGAATTTTGGAGGAGAAGCAACAACACTTGACAACAAATCTAGAGAGTGATGAAAGGAACTTTGTTTTAAAATGATTATAAAGAGAAGAAGGCAGTGATGCCACAAGAATTTGACTCAATAAATAAATAGCTAAATTAAAAATATCCTTGCATAAATTGGAAAGAAGCTAGATGCAATAAGGGGTCATTTGGAAAAAGCTTAAATAAAACTTAATTTAATGAAAAACATGCTATATTAGTATTTGAATCTATGTAGCACCGACACTTCAGTGTTTCATCTTATTTCAATAAGCTCAAAAAGACTTAAGTGCTTTGTTAAAACCCCTAGAATAACTTGTTGAACAAACAAAGGTGCCTTAAATTAATATGCCTAAAAACCTGTGTGACAAGCTTAAATAACTAAAACAGATAGGTTAAAAAAAGACAATAACTTTGATCCAATAAAGTGTACCAACGAATCATATGGTGGGATCTAATTAAAAGGAAAGAAAAACTATTACAACAAGTGAAAGAAACTTTAGTTACAGCAATTCTGTCTTGAAAGAACTAATCCTCAGACAAAAGAAAGTGGAAATTTTATACAAGATAAAACTATTGATGAATCATTTATTCATTAAACACTGCAAGCTAACATAAACTACCTAGTATCTCTGAGAAGTAATTTTCAGCTCATATATAATCGAATAAAACAAAAAATAGAGACGGAAAGCTGCAGAGTTACACACACCTATAACTAACTGTTGTAACTTTTATCTAGATTGAGGATGATACTAAACATTTTTGTAAAACATAAATTAATAAAGGATGCATTTTATTATATATGTAGGTGCAAATTAGTATGTACAAGTATTGGTAAGTCCAAAAATGCATCAAATTGATAGGAATAGCCTTTCACATATAAATAAAAACTTCATTTATAAGCTTTTTTATTTTAATTCAAACTCCAGACAGCTTGTCTAACATACAAACTACTTGTGCATCAAACTAATACAAAAGTGAATGGAAATTGCAATATAATACTAAAACTAATTATAAAATCAGGACCTAATATTCATGTGCTAAAAATATTTGAAGGAACTCCCAAGACAAAATAAAAATGTAAACCTTTAATTTACTCTGTCTCTAAATTATCATGTTTGATCCCTGAACTATTGAAATATAATTAATAATCTCCAAATTATTCTCAATTTATCAAGTTATCCTTGAACTATTTATCACTCTCTCATATTTTAAGATAATAAACTTGAGCAGTGGAGAAATTGGAACTACAAATAAATAAAAAAATAAAAAAATAAAAAGAACTGGAAAGGATAGAAAAGAATAGTAAATTAACTCACCGAGTGGAAGAACGAAATGGAGAAGATTGAAGAAATCGAAGAAGGAGGAAGAGAGGAATAAAATGAATTGAAGGTTTGGGTAAAAAGTGATAGCGAATTAAAATAAGGGTTTGTTTTTGGTGTTGGCGGAGATTACATCTAATTCCTTATTAGTAGTTAATCCACGTTGATTTACATCTAATTCCTTATTAGTAGTTAATCCACCTTGTCAAAGTAGTTACTTGTTTTTTCGGTGTTTGTTGCTGCTGACGTGTAAAATTCCAAAATCGTATCCCCCTTGTTCGTCCTTATCCCAAAACGCTGTTTTATGAATCATCATAACTTGCACTACTAGTTCAAATTTATAGAAATTAGAATATTTTAAAATATTATTATTTAAAAGTCTTTAAAATAAAAATGACAACATTGGTTAACAATATTACAATTCTTTATTTAAGTTATTGATAATTGAGAAATAGAAAAAAATAAATTAAATGATATTGATAATATAGAGAGTTTATTATATTAATGGTTATTTAGATTTAAATAATCAATTAGATAAATAATTAATTAATGTAAAATAATTAACTAGATAGTGTAATTAACTATCAACAAAAATATTTAACATATTAAAATATATAATAAATAACATAAAACGATAAAACATCTATTAAATGTGACAATTTACAAATGTGATAAAATTGAAGTTTTTGGATACATAATAACGTTAACGACACTAAAATTATTGACTGAATTTGTACTTATCAAATTTGACACATTAATTTGAACTAAACCAACACCGCAATAAGACAAACAAAAACAACTTTGCACCAAGACGATAAACAAAATAATATCGAACTAAAACAATAAAATCATAAAAAAGAACGATATATATATATATATATATATATATATATATATATATATATATATATATATATATATGAAAACCAATTATTTAAATAAAATGGAAGAAAAAACAATTTAAAGGGATGATTTTGTGCAAAATTGACCTTAAACCAATCACATAACTTATGTGGATGGATGAATATAAAATGGTGGCTAAGGTAAAGAAAATGAGAGAGAGAATTATATGACAAAATATCTTATTGTTGTGTGATAAAATTCTTAGTCTCCTTATCATTTTAGGATTTTATATTTGACTATTCTAAAAAAATTTTAAATAAAAATTAGAGTATAAAAATATCACCGATACATTTAACATTTCAACTATAGTACACCTAAAATCAATCACTTTCATCTACAATACTCCAATCAAATCAATTAAAAATAATTATAAAAAAACCAACAAATATTAGGGGGACAAGTCAAAATCCAAGATAACAAAAGATACAAATAACTACACATTAAAAACTTCACCGGAAAAATCCTATGAAATAAAACCATGGTAGAGGAATAAATAGTGCAATTTAACACAACAAAAACAGCAAAATCTATATTCAAGAAATTCAAATTCACAGTCCCAATCAGTATATTGATCGTCTTCAATTTTGTTAAGCCATCTACTCCTTCAAGTCCAAGACACCAATTTGCGGTTTCTAAAAGCAAAGTTAACCAATTGAGAACCATATTCAAGCCATAAGTAATGCCATCCCTATTTATATGTAGTTTCAATAGCAATCATGACACCCATCGACTCAATATTTAAAATAGTAGTAGTGATACTAAAATTCACAACAAAACAACTCAAAGTAGCAACATATTTATCCCTATGCCAAATGAGAATGAGTTATGTCAAAAAAATATATTTGAGAATATGAAATTTATGAATGAAGAGATAGTACCATGAGTGTGATTACAGGTAGAGCTATCAATAAAATCCCAAAATCCTTTAAAAGTGAGGATAATTAATTTATGTAAAAAGACAACTAACTTAGGATTAGATTGCAGCAAATAATTGGGCACACTACAATGACCATTACAAATAAAATGCTAAAACTTGGGTTGGGGAAGAGAATGCTTATTATCATCTAACCAATTATCCACCCATAAATTGATTTGTTTCACCCTTGATAATCTACCAATGATTGTTCTCCTTCATAGTTGAAAGCTTAGCTTTAATACCAATCCAGATAGATGAATCTAGATGATATCTAATGGAGCCATATTTTCTAATAGCTTTGCCTCTCAAGGAACAAACCAAGACCGCCGTCATTTTTTGGTGTACAAATCTTGTATTAGAAAACCATTACCAATTTCCTAAGATCCATATCACTAGATTAAATGTAATTTCTAATCCCCTAATCAACATTAAGTAGAGAAACAAATAAAGAGTGTATGTGGAAGCTATAAATCATACATGTTCTCTATAACATTTTTCATCAATTGAATTTTACCTGCCTTGTAAAGAAGAGAGGTCTTCAAAACTGCAACTTTAGTCTACTCTTAATTGTGGGTTAAATAATTTTTAGTTTTTATAAAATTTTAAAATTTAATATTTAATTCTTATAAGAAAGAGAAATGTTATTTCAACACACTTATAAACACATATACAAACACATATATCGTATACGTATACAAACATAAATACGTATACATATTTAGGGACATTTTAATCATTTTAAGGATTTTTATTCCATTCCTGAAAACCCTTTCTTTCTCTTTCTCTCTTCTCTCTCTTCTTCTCTATCTTCTATGTTTCTCCATCTTCTTCTCCACCATTCCATCATTCTGCCGATCCCATTTTCTTCGTTTGCTCTGTTTAGCCGGTCTTCTCTGTTTCACCGATCTTCTGCCGTTTTCTTCGTTTGCTCTGTTTAGCCTATCTTTTCTGTTTCGCCGATCCTGTTTCGCCGATCTTCTGCCGGTTTAGCCGATCTTCTCTGTTTCGCCCTATTAAGTCATTGTAAGTTTACTTTTCCATATCATTAGGGTTTTTAGTTATTGATTTAGGGTTTCTATTTTTACTTCTCTGTTTAGGATTTAGGGTTCCTATTTTGGCTTGTTCGTTTCTATTTTTAGTTATTGATTTAGGGTTTCTATTTTAGCTTCTTCGTTTAGGATTTTTTTATTTTTAGGGTTTCTATTTTTGACTTCTATGTTTCTATTTTTGTCTTTGTCGGTTCAAATACATTATTATTATTATTATTATTATTATTATTATTATTATTATTATTATTATTATTATTATTATTATTATTATTATTATTATTATTATTATTATTATTATTATTATTATACCTTCAAGGTAAATTGCTAGTTTTTGAATGTTGGTATTTATTTTTATACAGTTTTGATGCTTTAAGACATGGCACCGACAAATGAAAAAAATGTAAGAAATTTATATATTAGTTGTATTTGTATTGTTTCAATTTATCTATCAATATTAACCATATATTCATACTATTTAAAAACATACTATTTGTCAACATATGAGGTGGAAATTAGTACCCCTTTTGAGAATGTTGAGGATGAAGTCGCATGTGAGCCTAACGTGGACAGTTCAGCAAAAGCAACGTCAAACATAATTATGAGAATGAAAGATAAACCAAGGAATCGAGTTAAAAGTGTAGTCAATCAAAGCCCGTTTGTGAATCCCGATGAAAAGAAGAAGAAGAAGAAGAAAAATAAGTGTTATGATATTTTGAGTATGTGGGGGCTTCTCATGGGATTTGAAATGCACTTTTTGCCTGTATTTTTCCTTTATGCTTTTATGAACAAATATGAATGAACTTTATTTATTTCTTTCTTTATGATGAAGTAAGGATTTAGATTTGGTTGATTAAGTTGTGTAAAAATTGCTGAAGTTATGTAGTTCAGATGAATTATGTCTGAAAATTCAAATTTGCTGAAGTTAAGTTTGCTGAAAATTTGCTGAAGTTAAGTTTAATTATTGGCAAATCATTTTCACCTTCAAACATTCAAATTGGTTTTAAATTCATTAACCAAATTGTTCACAATATTAATCATGTTACTTAAAGCCATTAACCAAATTTATATTTTGTATGATAAGA
This sequence comes from Cicer pinnatifidum, assembly GCA_037974775.1. NCBI lineage: Eukaryota > Viridiplantae > Streptophyta > Magnoliopsida > Fabales > Fabaceae > Cicer > Cicer pinnatifidum. The sequence goes on from JBBPBR010000004.1 coordinate 50,809,214, forward strand.
ATGACCATTCTGTTCAGTTCGAATCTATTAACCAAGTTGTTCAAATCTATTAACCAAGTTGTGCAAGGAATTAACAATATTATTTTAAATCATTAACCAGATTTATATCTTATTTGATTAGAATGTCCAAGTTTTCAGTTCGAATTCATTAACCAAATTGTCCACAACATTAACCATGTTCGTTTACGCCATTAACCCGATTTATATTTTGTCTGATAAGAATGACCAAACATTTATGTTAAAATCTATAACCAAGTTGTGCAAGGAATTAACAATATTATTTTAATTCATTAACCAGATTTATATCTTGTTTGATTAGAATGCCCAAGTTTTCAGTTCGAATTTATTAACCAAGTTGTTCACAACATTAACCATGTTCATTTACGCCATTAACCCGATTTATATTTTGTCTGATAAAAATGACCAAACATTATGTTAAAATCTATTAACCAAGTTGTGCAAGGAATTAACAATATTGTTTTAATTCATTAACCAAATTTATATCTTGTTTGATTAGAATGCCCAAGTTTTCAGTTCGAATTCATTAACCAAGTTGTTCACAATATTAACCATGTTCATTTATGCCATTAACCTGATTTATATTTTGTCTGATAAAAATGACCAAACATTTTGCTAAAATCCATTAATGACAAAAAAATGACAAATGTGATAAACACATACATGATTATCATACAATCCATTTACTTGACTGTTTGTTGCAACAAAATGTCATATAAAAAATTGATAAAATATTTACATTTTATCACATAGTTGTGCTGAATTATGACAAAAGATCCAAGAATGATGTATTACCTCTAACCTAAACAACAACATACAATAAGTTAACACAACCTTACATACCTTACATATAATAATACAACCATCTTACATATAATAATATAACCACACACTCATTCATAAATTCAAATACGAACCAATGTGTTACTTTCGATAGCTTCAATAGATGATTCTATGCAGATGTTACTTTCATTATGATTTCTCACTCTTTCAGTATTGTTCTCCTACAAATTTCAATAAACAAAAAAGAAATATTTTAATATAATATGTACATGATGGATACATAATTTCTGGACGAAAAAAACTTACAAAGGTAGTCTCTCTGTTATCGCGTTGATTGGTTTGATTCCTTGACCTTTTTACGATTTTTTCAACTACATATATTTTTCTTTTTGATGGAGGACGACCTTTACGCTTGACCCGCAAAGGACTGTGAATTTCATTATCATTGTTTGGAATTGAAGCATCAATTGAGCATGATAAAATTAAGTAGCAGGGCTCCCCATCTTGCCCTTTTCTTGAAGATCTAATCTTCCACCCAAAACCCTTTCTCGAAGCATACTCTTCATAAAATGATTTGACTTCTTCTAAGCAAGAAAAACACATCCCTGTTGCAGGCTCCCAACAACATCTGTTGTCATCATCATCAAGGTTGTCAACCCTGATACCTTCATATTCAATAGTACCACAATTCATGAAGTTTCAATTGATAGCGCAAATGTCACACAAAAACTACAAAAAATAATTCAATCTGATCATTAACCACCTATTGTACTTCACTAACCAATAATATTTACACTATTAACCAGAAACAAAAAATCAGAAAAAACCCATAATTTAAACACTACTAATCACATAATATGAAACTTAACATTTCAAATCTGATTAACATCATTGATTAAAAGTGATGAAACTTAATATTTAGACAAAAATAATTAACATGATTGATTAATAGTTCACAACCCTACGTTTTAGACAAAAATAAGTCATTAACCACATATGATACTTCATTAACCAATAATGTTTATATTATTAACCAGAAGCAGAAAAACCAGCTATGAACCCAGGAAGCGTCTATGAATAAAAAAAATCGTATATAAACAAAACAATGTACCAAGTTACCTTGCAAGTGAGGAGATAAAGTTGCTCAAGTTACTTCATAAAAATTTTGATTAAAATATGTAAATAAATGGAAAAATGAGGAAATGGAAGAAAGGGAAGATGAATGTGTTTATTTTTGGAGAGGAAGACCAAAAAAAAAATCTGAAAAAAGAGAGAGACAAAAAAGATAAAGTAAAAAAAGGGGGGGAAAGTAAAAAAAAAAGGGGGGAAAGTAAAAAAGGGGG
>JBBPBR010000004.1:50811646-50830141 GCA_037974775.1 Cicer pinnatifidum
TTTTTGTATGAAAAGTAATACTTTAGTTCTTACAATAAAGTCCCTATAAAATAAAAATATGGACTAAAAATGAATAAATTGTTTAAAGGACTAAAGTTGAAAGATCATAATTTTGTAGGAACTACAAATATATTTAATCCAAATTAAAATATCATTAAAGATGAACGGGATATAACCTATAAAGAAACCTGTCAAAGGCCTAAACCACTTGTGTATCTTTCAAAATTGCTTTAAAGATTATGCACATTAGTATGAGTACCTTGGCAAAAAATCATCAAATCATCTACATACATGACAACAATTTCCTTAGGTGTCTTGAATCATTTCAAATAATAATAAGTAGAGTTACGAGTATCGAACTCAAGGGTTGCATTATATATTGAATTATTTTGAACAACCAAATTGGACCAAAGGTTATTGATTAAGTGTGTTGGAACATAGAGTATGTTAATGTGTGAATTTAAGAATTGTTGAAGTCTCACATTGGAAAATTCTCATATTTTTAAGTAGTTTTTAACTCTATAAACACTAAAGTTCCACATTGGATAGAAAACATATGTGGGTTTGCTTCCATCACCATATAACGAGTTTCAAACTCTTATGAAAAGTACACTAAAGTTTGATGCATTTTCAAATTTTCTCTTTTCTTCCTTTTTTATTTTGCTTGACTTATTTCCAAGTCATTTCTCTCTTTTTTGTCTCTTAGATATTTATGAGGGGTTTTGTACTATTGTCCATTTGATTTTTAAAGCGTTTTTATGTCGTAGTTTTGTCGATTTTCTTTAGTTGTCCTAATACCACTATGAGCGGTTTTTGTATCGTAGTCTTTTAGAGTAATTTTTTTGTGTGGTAGTCCTTTTGATTTATGAGTGCTCATAGTACCATATCACGAGTAGTAGCCATTAGACTGTTAAATTCAGAATTTCTGATTTGTAAACTGTGTTATTTCCATTGGAGAATTCTCCTTTAAATAATGTTGTTACATAACGATTTGGGTCTTACTATAACGGCTAACTAATTAATTGTAATAATGATTACATAATTACAAATAGAATCAAATATGCACAATTAATGATTACGAAACTGCCAATTCTATTGACATCCCCCCTCAAATTGATGTTGGTGAGTCTATAAGCATTAATTTGTTGATTAGAAAATTATGCCGCAGACGTGTCAATGATTTGGTAAGGACATTAGCCAACTGAATTGATGTTGAGACATGAGGAAGAGTAATAATTTTGCGGTCATGGGCTTCCCTAATTGAATGACAATAAACTTCTATGTGCTTTGTTCTTTCATGGTATACTAGATTTGCTGCAATTTGTATGGCACTTGTATTATCAGCATGCAATGGAGTTGGTTTTGTTTGTGAAAAACCAAGTTCCGAAAGAAGACTGCGCAACCAAATAATTTCTGAACATGCTGCAGACATGGAACGATATTCTGCTTCAGTAGAGGATTTAGATACAGAATCTTGTTTCTTGCATTTCCAAGAGATAGGGGCATCACCTAAAAACATGCACCAACCGGTGGTAGATTTTCTTGTGTCTGGGCAGCCAACCCAATCAGCATCACTGTATGCTTGAAGTTGTATTATTGAACTATTAGGAAAGAAGAGACCGCGACTAGGAGTACCCAATAAGTATTTGATGATTCGTTGTATAGCTAAAAGATGCAAATGTCTAGGATTTTGCATAAATCTACTGACTGTATGGACAACAAAAGAGATATCGGGTCTTGTAATGGTAAGATAGATAAGACTGCCAACCAACTTCCGATATAACGTGGGATTTGTCATGAGTTCACCTTCATCCCGTCTTAACTTGATATTTACTTCCATGGGAGTTTCAACATCAACGGCGTTGGTAAGACCGGCTAGATGAATTAAATCTTGAATATATTTATGTTGAGTAACAAAGATGCCTTTTGGTTGGAAGTGTACTTCTAAGCCCAAGAAGTAAGTGAGTTGACCAAGATCTTTCATGTGGAAAGTGGAATGCAACAATTGTTGGATTTTATGGATTGCCTCTTGATCTGAACCGGTGATGACAATGTCATCCACATAAACAAGGAGTATCACAATCCCTTTTAATGTTTGTTGTGTAAATAGAGATGGATCGTAGTTGCTTTGGATGAAGGAAAAGCCAATAAGTGTTGTTCTAAACTTCTCAAACCACACTCTTGGTGCCTGTTTTAACTCATACAAAGAACGTTTTAGTTTGCAAACATTATTAGATAAATTGGAGGTCATACCAATAGGAAGTTTGATGTAAACTTCCTCCTTGAGGTCACCATGAAGAAATGCGTTCTTAACATCTAGCTGGTGTATTTGCCAAGATTTAGATGTAGCAATGGCTAGAATAGTGCGCACTGTAGTCATTTTGGCCACAGGTGCAAATGTCTCATCATAATCGATGCCAAATTCTTGTTTATTTCCAAGAACCACTAATCGAGCCTTGTAGCGATCTATGGATCCATCTGAACGAAGCTTTATAGTGAATATAAATTTGTTGCCAAGAGGTTTAACAGATGAGGGACAAGGAACAACATCCCATGTTTGATTCTCTTCTAGTGCTAGAAGTTCTGCCTCTATAGCATCTTGCCAACATTTATGCTCCATAGCCTGTTTATATGAAGAAGGGATAGAAACGGAAGCTAAAGTTGTTGTCAAAGATAAAGGTGAAGATGAATCATACTTTTTTGGAGGATTACGAGTGCGAGTACTGCGACGTAATGCTACTGGTTCTTGTTGAAGTATCGGATCAGCAACCAGAGAATCATCAGGAGGAGGCCGTTGAGGTTGTGGACGTCTTTGGTAAACCAAAAGAGGCTTAGGTGCTGATTCCCCTGCAGAATTGTTAAAAAATAGAGGCAAAATAGATGCGGATGTAGGAGAATAAGTATCTTGGTTAGAAAAAAAGAAAATGCATTCTCTTGAAAAATAACATTTCTATAAACCCGTATCCTATTGAGATTAGGATCATAGCATATAAAACCTTTTTAGTGGCTTGAGTAACCAAGAAAAACACATTTAACAGATTGAGCTGTAAGCTTGGTGCGTTCTTGGGGATGAAGATGAACATAACAGACACAACCAAAGGTACGAAGATTGCTATAAGATGGTTGTTGTCCATATAGCCTTAAAAATGGGGAATCATTGTTTAAGGCTTGAGAGGGCAGCCAATTAATAAGATGGACAGCGGTAGAGAGAGCTTCACACCAGAATTGAGAAGGTACAAAGGAGTCCAACAGGAGAGTACGGACAACATCAAGGAGATGGCGGTTTTGTCTTTCTGCTACCCCATTTTGTTGGAGTGTAAAATGGCATGACATTTGTGATATAATGTCATTTGTCTGCAAGAACTCCTGAAATAAAGAAGATGTGTATTCTCCCCCATTGTCAGAACGCAAAATTTTAATGGTAGATGAAAACATAGTCTGAACGTAGGCATAAAAAAATTTAAATGCAGAAAATGCTTCAGCCTTAGAGCGCAAAAAATAAACCCATGTAAAACGACTATAGTCATCAATAAAAGTGATAAAGTACTTATAACGAGCATGAGATATAACAGGTGCTATTCCCTATAAATCACTATGGATCATGTCAAAAGGTTGATTTACATTTGTTTGATGAATTGGAAATGGTAGAATTTTACTTTTACCAAGTATATAAGAAATGCAATCAAATTGAATAGCCCTAAGAGATGGGGAATTTTTATTGCCAAGAACTGCAGATTTCATCAAGTCATAAAGGACATTTGAGTTTGGGTGAACAAGACGCTTATACCATGTTTGAAAATCAACAATTGCAGAATTACAAGAAATAAAAGACATAAAAGAACACGAGGACTTCAGTGAATAAAGAGGAAAAAGACGTCCAACTTTAGGCCCCGTCGCGATCATCTTCCCTGATTGTTGATCCTGCACAAGACAACCAGATTTTGAGAATTCAACTCCACAATCATTGTCAACTAATTGACCAACTGAAATAAGATTACTAGTAAGACCAGGGGAAACATAAACATTGGTGAGAGATGAAGAAATATCACCAATTTCTGTAATAGGCAAACTGTTTCCATCAGCAGATTGTATTTGGAGATTACCAGAGTAACTTGTAACATTGGTAAGGGCAGCAACATTGTTGGTCATATGATTATATGCCCCTGAGTCAAAATACCAAGGAGAATCAGGGGAAGTAACGTTACCTGAAAGACTCAAAGCAGAAAATGCGGAAATGATCATTTGTTGAACCATTTTAAGGGTTAAGACTAGAACGGTGGAATGTGGATTCTGGTTCACCGAAATAGGAGCTGCAGAAGGACCAACAGATGTAGTGAAGGCTGTTGCAGTTTTCTTTGGTGGTCTGGTCGGACATTCTTTAATGATATGACCATCCTTTTTGCAGTAATTACAAAACTTTTTAGGACAGTTGGAAGCAAAATGTCCATGTGCTTTGCAACAAAAACATTGAACAATACCCGTGTCTCGCCCACGAGGTCGGCCTTGTACCATATATGCCACAGGGAGCGAAACAACCTTTTGTTGTTCCATGGTTGTTTGAGTGAGAAGACGTTGTTCCTCACGAAGCAGCTCATTGAGCAAGTATCCAAGGATGGGGCTGTAGCTCGGTTCATGAGATTGGACCTTAGTCCCTCAAAATTAGATCTCAATTTCATCAAAAATTGATCGCGTTTGGTAATCTCGTGAACTTTTTGCACAATAGTTTGCCCTTCACTTGACAAATCGTTATAGACAATGTCAATGTATTCAGCCCAAAGATTCATAAAATGAGAATAAAACTCAGCAATGGAAAGACTTTCTTGTTAAAAAATTGCGATTTCATGTTCAAGTTGGAAGCGTTGAGCAGCGTTGTCTTGGCTGTATATTTTCTTCAAGTAGTCTCACATCTTTGCTGCCGTAGCGAAATGTCGGAGATTGAGAATGATATTAGGATCAACAGAACCTATGACCCATGCCATGACTTGTGCATCTTTGACTTTCCACTTGGCATAGGCATCCTTCTGCGTCTTCTCAGGGGCAGAATCGCTTCCATTGACATGACCCCAAAGTTTTTTTCCTTTGATAAAAATCTGGAGCTGAAACGCCCATGTAGAGTAGTTTTTTCCATTAAGACACACAAAAAGGGTATCATGCTTGTCGGTGAACATGATGCCGAGGGAAGGAACTATGATTTCAAGAAAAAAAATCGAGGAACTCGAGATTTGATCGCAAAAAAAAAAGAGAAATCTGATTTGGATCGCAACCTAGTTTGATACCATGTTAAACTCAGAATTTCTGATTTGTAAACTGTGTCATTTCCATTGGAGAATTCTCCTTTAAATAATGTTGTTACATAACGATTTGGGTCTTACTATAACGGCTAACTAATTAATTGTAACAATAATTACATAATTACAAATAGAATCGAATCTGCACAATTAATGATTACGAAACTGCCAATTCTATTGACATAGACGACCGTTTATCGTGGGGACTTTGTGGTTGATAGTCTGTCTTGTACAATTTGGGCAGTGCCACGAAAGATCTTAAAGAAAGTAACTTAGTCTGCGACTCAACCCAGTAATATATTCGGTGGCATAAATTGTGATTTTTATACAGTTTTTGAAACTTAAAAAACAACATAGTGTTTTATCAGAAAATAACAAAGATAAACATTAACTAAAATTTATCATTGAGTTGTTATCAATTTCTGAGTGATCTAATCTTAATATCTTAGTGATTGAACTTTTAATTTTAATTTAATCTAAGCATAAGATTCTTTCATTGAAATGAGAGCATAAATAGATGAATGTGATATTGAAATAACTAAATATATATATAAAAAATAAAAAAATAAATAAAAAACATCATCAAAGAACAAACACTAAAAGCTTATATACTTCTCAATCATAACCATCAAATTGTGATGATAAAGATGGACCAACTGTTACGATTGGCGATTCTCTTAAAGTTGGCGATACTTGACTTAATTCTATGGATAATAAAAAAAAAACACATGTTAAAAATATATATAAACAGTCAAAACATATAAAAACTGAATTTCAATTTAATTTTTATAAAATGAATATCCGTACCAATTTTTGTAAATGTTTCAAACTCCTCTTGAATATTAATTAAAAGAAAGATGACCTAAACCAATTATGAATACAATTTGATGTCTTAGTCATATGGATTGAGACAACTCCTAAACGTGTCTAAATTTCTAGCACTAGTACTAAATGTAATTTCAGAAGCTACTATTGAAACACGAGTAGCCAAAACATCCCTAGCCATGCTTTTTACTTGAGGAATTTTGTTTCCACAACACTAATTAACTCAAACTTATCATCTCTATACATGTTGTCTTATTCTCATTACCTACCTCACTTTTATGATCTATGGAATTCTTTTCTTTCAAATAAATCTTAAAAGCATCAAACCTTAAAAACATTTCGGATATTAGTTAACAAATTACTACCCACAATTGTTTTATCTTTGTACATTTCATTAAAAGATCATTCTTAATGCCTAACCTTATAATGGGGATAAAGAATTACACCAAAATAAATGAGTTGATTCATATTCAAAATATTCCTTCAATATTAATCATATTTCAATTCCATATCCTACCCCATGTTACTCAAAATATAATCTAATTCAGAGGTGGTCTTTTCTTTAGTTGATATAATTTGAGGCTAATTGATGATATGTTAAATGTATGCTCACATATGTAGAAAATGAAAAAACATTTGTGGCTTCATAAAAAATCTTAAGGAATTTCATAAAATGTAGGAGCTTTATCCCAATCCACACAATTAGGAGACAAGAACCACCCCCAAAGTACTGAGAATAACTAGGATCTTCGTAATCAAGCTTCCCACCCTCAATTACCCTAAAAAGTTTATTCATCAAGAATTATGTTTTTAGTCAAAGGCTTCCTACAAGACTTAAGATTAAACTTATATTTAATTGTGGATTACCAAATACAATTTTGAAAAATTGGTTAAGGGATATGGGTGACACTGACACATGAGCCCATCTAAAAAAGAAAGCAATAAGGACTCAATATATTGGGCTACCATATTCAGCCCTCTTCGTTTTCAAATAGAAACCATGACTCGTTTAATTCCCAGCCCATATCAAAATGAAAGAAAGCAATTTCTCTAAAAAACATTCAGCCTCTTTTATTTTAGTTACTTAATTAAATAATAATTATAAATATAATAATAATAATAATAATTAATTAATACAATTAATTAATATTAAAATTAACAAACATACAAGTATTTTCTTTTTTAGATCTACATGAAATTTTAATTTCTCTATTAAATCTAAAGATACGTAAAAGCAAAATTTTCTCCTTATTAAACTAATTAATAAAAAATATTTTGTTTTTAGGATTAAATATTTTATCTTTGACGTTTACATTTTTAATTTTGGTTAAAATAATAAAATTAAACAATTATAATTTATAGATAATTATTTTTGACAGACAACATAGGATGTTAACATATTTTCTACATGTTCGATTTTTCTTTACAATAAAATTTATGGTAACTCATTTTTCACATATAATTCGAATACGATAATAGCCATTTCATGTTATTTAAAATTGATCACCTAATGGTCGAATTATACCATTATTAAATTACTATCTTATTTTATTTCATAATATATTAGTAATTTTGAGTTAAATATGTGTTGTATTTATTTATTTTTAAATTATATTATTATTTTTATTATAACTTATGTACTTATTATAATAGTATAAATATTTATAGTGTTTGAAAAAATGTAACTTTTTTAATTTATTTTAAATAATTTTATTAATATAAAACAAAACGTAAATCTGATTGAATCAAATCAACAGATATTGTTGGGTTTGAATTTTCTGAAAAAAAATATTACAAAAATCAACTAAACCAAATCGACTATTTTCCATTGTTTTGAAAAGAAAAAAATTCAAAACAATTCTCTGTAAAAATCTAACCACATCGACCTGTCATAGGAATATGTCAAATATGACATATCCAACACATGTGTCGTCCTGCAGATTGTTTCAGGAGGAGATATACGAAGATACTCAAAAAATAAATTTATCTTATATTGTCTTAATATCAATGAAAATTTTCAAGTCTTTGTCAAGCTCCAAAATAGTATATTAAACATATATAGATAATTGAGATGGTGTTCAACATACTCTACACTCTTTCAATGTGGTAAGTTAACAAATAAAAATTAAATATATCAACACAAACCACATTAGAAAAAATAAACATATCGATGTAAAATATCTCAACAATTTAAAAAAAATTAAAATTCATCATTTAACATACAAATTCATTCTATAAAAAATAAATACAAATTCATAACTTTTAAAATATATTTAAAATAATTTATATTCTCATATTAAGAGATACATATAATAAATAATAAATATGTGACTTAAATATCAGTATTTACTCTGCATTTAAATAACCATTCTCGTATATTGACTATCTAAATTTATTACTATTATATTAATGGTTGAAAATTTAAATGACCATATTGGTGCCCAAGTATCACGACACCGCCGTATCTATCACCTTATTTTTGTAATGTCTAGAAGATACTAAAAATTTCCTTTATTTGGACAAATAGTAGTTTTTCATAATTACACCATGTTGATTTCTAAGACTCAATAAAACACTTTTTGTATGTTCCAATGCACACACTTTCTATCTATCAATGCACATCGAAAGAGTTCACACTCTAATCATTATATCATTATTTCGTATCTTTAGAAGAAGTTATAATTTTCATTTAATTAGACATTTACTTTTTGATGCAACATAATTTAGTGATTTGCGAATATTATTCGTGTTGATTTCCAAGACATCATAGTAAAATTTCTCCCAATAAAAAAACCTTGTGATTTGGATTAATAACATTATGTAGCTTTGTAAATTTCAATTCTCAAGAAACACAATGATAATACTACTCAACTACTTGTCTCTTTTTTTTAATGATGATGTAATTTGTTTTTTATTTTTAAATAACTCTAATTATGTTTTAGTGTCTCAATGAAATTTTCAATTTAACATAATTTAGTGATTTTCTATAATTAATTTTGATGAATTCTCATGCTCAAAGTGCACTCTTCCTAACTTCCAAATGCAATAGCATGTACTTTTACATTAATAACACTTTATATATATATATATATATATATATATATATATATATATATATATATATATATATATATATATATATATATATATATATATATATATATTGTTTATATCATCTTCTATAATTTTATGTATTAACTACAATAAAATATTATGTTGATACACTGCAGCGGTTCCTACGGCGTTTTTTCCACAACTGTCGCCATATTTGGTTCGAAATTAGAAACGCGCTAACCATTTTGACATCCCGCTGGTTCTTTTCCCCCTTCAAATCTCTCTCTCAGGTCTCATAACTAAAAACCCTTTAGTCCTAAAATTTCAGAAATAAAATTTTATGCCATTCTAGTCGTTCCTCCCTCCACATTGTTCAGTTTCCACTTCTAGCTAGAGTTTTACGGCCTCCTTTATGCTCGCGTTATCCGGATTCTGTTCTAGTCGCGTTTTCCGACCTCTGTTCTACTTGCATTTTTTGGCCTCCATTTTGCTCGCGTTTTCTGGTGACGATCTTGCTTCGTTTCCTAGCAGGTATTCCACACGTGTTTTCAGGTGCCTCGGGTTAATTTCTTTTTTTTGAAAAATGTTTTTCGTGCTTGCGTTTTTTATTTTCCACCGTTACGATTTCAACTTTGTGATAATTCTTTTTATTTTTTTGCCCTTTTTAATTGTTTTGTACAATGATTGAGTTAAATATTTTGAACCTTCCTCTACAATGATGATTTTAAATGTTTTGAACTGTTTTTAATTTCAATGTTATGATTGTTACGCACAGGTTCAAATCTCTCGTTGAGACTTTTAGGTTGAAACTTGTACTAAAATCTTAGTACTCAAATTCCTTTCCATAAAATTTCAGAACTAAAAAACCTAAAATTTATTGTATCCCATAGAATCTATTGTGCTCAGGTTAGTTCGAAGCTTATTGTTGCGCACAAGTTGAAAGTCGTTGCGACACATACATTGAAGATTGTTGTTGCACACAGGTTGTTGTTCGTTGTGAACTCAAATATCTCTTGGTTCTCATGTAACAACTCGTTGCTGCATCTTTAGTTCCAACAGTTTATGTTCAACAAAGTTATTTATTATTATTGTTATTCATAGTTTGGTTCACTAGGTTGCAAGGAATTCAATAGAGATTGAACAATGGATATTAATAAGTAGAGTCCATATTCTTCCTGTAATAAGAACATTTTCAATTTTTTATCCTTTCAAATCACGACTTGATGAATGAAGAATTGAAATTTTGAGCCATGAAAGTAAGCATGTTAGATATGAAATTTATTTAAATTTGTTGATTGTGATGTCAAGTTATCAATCATACCATATCTGTTAATTTATTTGGAATTTTTTTTCTCTGTAATTAGATGTGTAGATTCAAATTATAGAGTTATGTGAAAACTAATTGGTAGACAATGAATGTGCTAGTTCTTATGCTAACCCTAAGTTATTTGGCTCTTCTCTACAACCATTCTTTTTGCTTTTTAATTTCTGCACAAACAATCCCTGTTATTGTGCTTAATATTATGTTTGAATATTAGTAGCAATGAACTTTGATGATTAGTTATAAATATGTGATTAATTTTGTGCATTATTCTATTTTAAGTAATGATATGTGTATGGAATAAAGTTGTTTAAGTGCTATGTTCTACACTTTGAGTGCTAAATTCTGCACTCTGAGTTCTAACTTCAGTTTAAATTCTGCACTTTTAGTTTTTATTCAAAATAATTTGTGCCAAACATAAGTTAGGCATAGGAACAAAAGTTACCTATTGGTGCCAAACAGAAAAAAGATATATTTTTTTACTTACATATGATTATGCTTCCACCCCAATCATCCAGGAGAGTGTTTAGTGTTAGTTTTCATTTAGTTATTTTAAAGTACAAAGGTAAAGATTGATTTTCATGGTAAAATACAAGTTAAATTATATTTTTTTTAAAGGACAAATTTAGACATGAGATTTGATAGATTTAGTGAACAATTTTCATATCATTGGGAAAATTTTCACACTTTAAAATCAATTCTAGAAACATTGCAGATGAATGGAACTGAAATCGAAGACAACTCAATGGTTGGTTAACAAGTACTTACCCAAGACAGCAATCCATGTTATTTTGCACCCATTGAACCATACTCATCTTAAAATTTGGAACAAATTTTTTCTAATAAAACCACACATATACAATTGGCAAGAATGGCTACAGATGATAATCCTGAAACTTCAACTTTTGATGACAACAATCATGATATGAATTTATGATTGTTAATAATCCTAGTTAGTTGTTTATGATATGGTATTCTTCAATCTATGTTATTTTTTTACTACTTTTTTTATTGTTGTGTTTAATGTGCTCGATTTTTGTTAATATGTTCGTTTTAGTGTTAGGCATAATTATGATTGTCGTCTTTGAAAATTCTATTTGTTTAGCTATTTGCATCAGTCTAACTTGGTTGTCATTAATGTTTGCAGTGTAAGTGTATTTGGAGTCTCAATCTTGTGAACAAAATGAAATCATCATATGAGGATATTCAGCGTAAAACAATGGAAGAGAATAAAAAAAGGATAGAGGCTCTCAATCTACCTCATCTCTCTCAATCCCTTCACAAATCTTCTTCTACCATTTTAAAAACCTCACCGGTTAGTAATAACTAAAAATACTAACAATATAAGATGTTTCTTATTCGTATTGTGGGTTGATTTTTATTTATTTACATGGATAATAAATAATTGTAGCGTTTCACAAAGGACCGCTCGAGACTTATACTACTTGGAGATCTTGAAGTAGCCAAAATGAAGCACATGCGAGACATAGTTTACAACCAACAATCCAAACGAAAAGTTCGCCACTTACCCAAGTGACAACATCGCCACTAATGCAACCAATAGAACCGCTACCATCTCCGATGACAACACCACCAACTGCAGTGCAACCGACAAATCCACCACTTTCTCAAGCACCACTTTCTCAAGCAACAACGTTGCCAGAAGCGCAAACGATAGAACCACATCCTTCTCCGGTGACAACACCACCAACTGCAGAGAAACAATTTTCCAAGAGACATCCTCTCACTCTAAAGATGTGGTAGAAGATGAGTTAGAAATTTCTTAAAAACCGAATTCTACATATTGGGATGTAGAAGTTATTAGTATGTTATCTAATGTCTAATTATATTTATAAAATTTAATTGTTTTACTTGATTGTGATATGACATATTTCGTTGAATTATGTGTTAGATGAGGCGGGATATATTTCAAAGACACACTTAAGGGTATCATACGTGCTTGAAGCTCCTCCAAATGTTAGGCAGTTTTTTGGGTGAAATTGCAAGGAAGTTTAAGGATTTTCCTATAATGTACGACAATTGGAAACTAGTTCCATCGAAAAGAAAAGATGAAATTTTTAAGAAGTATCAATGATAAACAATTGAATATTCTTTATTTATTGTTTTGATTGTAAACTAACTTTTTTTAATGATTATTCTAGTCAAAATTTGTTGTTGATGATGGAGACAACAAAAAATATATCCTTACGAGCCTCGGAAAGAAATGACGAGATGCACGATGTAGGTTGTTTAAGAAATTTTATAAGTGGGATATTTCTTTGGAGAAAAACCTACAAAATTATCCACGTTCTATTAATCAAGACTATTGGACTATTTTTGTCCAACACAGGCGTAAGACAGATACAATGGTAATCATTCTTTTGTTACATTGTCATTTGTTTTCTATTGTTTAGTTTTTCTGATGTCATTTGTTATCATTGCAGGAGAAAGCTGATAAAATGCTGCATATAGAGAAAAGCTAATGATCCTTCATACATTAGGCTCTAAGACACTTGTAAGGAAGAGGGATGAGTTGGTAGGATTCACTCAATCTACTATTTGATTGCATACTTAATTGAACAAGTACTTATTACATGTGTTTACTTGTAGGAACTAAGAGATGGTCGAAAATACAGTAGGGGTGAAATGTACTCAATTTGTCATAAAAAGTCTAATGGGTCATTTGTTAGTGACGAGACCAAGGAAAAATCTTTAAGTGTAAATAATAGAAATGTTATGTGATTGTAACTATTTCTTATTGACCACTTTGTAAATAAAAAATGCAACTGTTAGTTCTGGTAATAGCGAGTTGCAAAGCTATAAAGTTTCTTATTTGGTTGGTAATAGTGAGTTGCAAAGTTAGACATTTATGTTGCAAAGAAGAATTTAGTTTGCTTCATTTGTTTGTGCAAGAACAATTGCAAGCTGAAATTGGGAAGACTCCTTCTCCAAATGAAGCATTTGTTAATGTATTTGAAAAAGAACATCCAGGATATGTTCGTTGTATGGGACTTGGAATAACACCGTCTCAAATTACTACATCTACTTCTCACTCTGTAAGATCAATGTATTCCTCAGAAGCTAATGAAAAGACGGAGAAAATGCAAGCTGAAATCGATAGGCTAAAGAAAAGGGATGTTGAAGGAGCAAATTTCTTTCTTGTTGCAAATGCAAAATTCTAGAGAAAAACAGGTAAAATTGTTTTCATAACAAACCTATTTAAAAAATCATGTGAGAACTGTTTGTCCTTAGTTAAAAATATCGATTGTGTAATGATTGATTCTATTTATCAATATTCATTAAGGTTAATAAATACTTTTTTCTTCTTCAAACAACAGACATATAATCGCCAATAGATGGTAGATGTTCATCTGAGTCTAGCCACCAACCTGATGATCGTGGAACAACATCATTAGGGAATTTTTAGATATTTGGATAAACTTCTATGTTTGATGGAGTTATGTTGTATGTATAGTCACTCCACTAATGTTTTGAATATTTAAATTATTTTATTTATTGTTTCAGTTAACTTCAATGTATGAATTAGTGTTATTTCTTTAGAAAAAAAATTATATAAATTGGATTTAGGTACAATTGTTATATGATTATGTATTTAAATTATGTGGATGATATTTATGAATATTTTGTATTTTAATTAATAAAAAATTGGAAAAAATTATATCATATTTTTTTAATTTAAAATTATTATGTTTGCGACGGTTCAAACTGTCTCCAAATAAATATAGTGACAGTTGATAACTGTCACAATTTTTCAAAAACAAATAAACTTGAGTGTGTTTAGCGACGGTTTTAATCGTCGCAAACTGTAGATAGAGGCGGTTAGGAACCGTCGCAAATGCTGTCGACGGTTGAAACGACGATTTTTGAATCGTCGCAAACAGGGCTCGCGACGCACGAATCTGCGACAGTTACAAAACCGTCACAATCATCTTTTGACGGCAATTATAACCGCCGCAGATGTTCCTTACAACTGCTGCAAATCAATTTTTTTTTTCTTGTAGTGATTTAAACCCTCTTATTTGATTCAAGTATGTTAAATTTTGTAAGATTTAAGAGTAAATAATTATTTTAATCTTTGAAATTATAATCATAGTTACTTTAGTTTTCTAAATTTATGAAATAGCAATTTAATTCTGTAAATTAAAAAATATCAATAAATTTAGTCAAATTTTTTCCAAATTCTCTCTTTAATTTTAAATTTTTTATTTTTGTTTTGATGTAACAAAAGATATTTAAATTAATATATATGACTTTTTATCGATCTTGATAGACATTTACTAAATAAATATTTTTATCAAAAGACTATTTACTCATTTTAAATATTTGTGTCTTTATGTTCACATGTATTTTACTAGTAAATAGTAATAAATTAGTAGTTATAAAAAAATTAAAATTTTGAAAGGGTCTTGGATCCAAGCAACATACTCAACTGCAGCCATCACTCAAGATTTTCTTGCTCTGTTTAATATGCAATAAAATATGGCAATTCAAAATAGGCACATTGACTAAGAATGAAAACAATCACTTCACCTCACCTGGAAAATGTTTCGATACATATTTGAACATGTGGCGATATTGATCTATATGTCAACGGATCCGTTTACATTGGTGTAAAACTAAAGTTTATAATCTATATTTTTGGTAGCATCACGGTATTAATTTTGAATTTAATATTTAAATATAAAAATTATTTTAATTAGTTTATATATATATATATATATATATATATATATATATATATATATATATATATATATATATATTGACACAAGCAATTAAGATAAGAAATAAATATGTAACTATGTAGGAGTCATAAGGTAGTTTTGTGGTTTGACAAAATTTTAGGATAAAGAGTTTATGAGTTCAATTCATTTTTTTAACAAAATTAATAACTAATTAGAATAAGGAGACATTTTATAAATTTTAAAATTCAATTTAAATATGTCATACGCGGCGTACTATTTTCAACAAAAATATATGTGTAAAAATAATGTGTAAATTTGCTACTATAGACTAGATAAACCTTCCATATTTATGAGATAAAACACAAAACCATAAGAAGAATGTCTTCTATTTTTAATTTCCACAACTATTTCCCTAATAACACAATATTAAAGTGTTTTAGATGAGAGAAAAGGAGACAAAAAATTGGCTAGTATTAAAACTACATCAATCAGTCCGATTTGCATGAAATTCTTAAATGAATCGAACAAGATTGGATATATTTTCTCCCAAAAAAGGCCTTAATAAAATCCATCGACACACCATCGAGGTTTGGACATTTAGAGCAGTCACATTTTCGTACGTGTTTTATTTCTTCCTCAGAGAAAATATCTGTTAACATTACCGCTGCTACCTTTAGGATTTAGTGAAATTCAAAGTGTTCTAACATAAGACGATATATATGTGTAGCTTGGAATTTTTTAGGAAATGATAAAAAATTCCTCTCTTGATATCATAAGCCACCTTTAACGTTACATCATTATTTTCCCAATAACAATATATATACACTATAAATTTTCAAACACCCATTTAATACACCATTTTCTCTTTATTTATTTCTTCTTATCACAAGAAGAATAATTACATCTTATCTCTATTTATTTCTCTCTCAAAGTGTGTAGTAGATGTATAAGTGCTTATCAAATATTTTCATTTCTTCCCCACACCAAATTTCATTTAACTTTTTATGCTAAAAACACTTATGCAATAAAACTTTGTACTCGCATCATCCTCTTTCAATCTTAGCGATATGGATTTTTGCCGTTTGACTACTACAATTTGATATGTATTATTTGACTATTGTTTTTTTCTCAATATAATATTTGAGAGAAGATGTCATATATTATTATTATTATTATTATTATTATTATTATTATTATTATTATTATTATTATTATTATTATTATTATTATTATTATTTATTAAATTAATTCCAACATTGTCCTTTTTTATTTGGATTTTAGTCTGGTGAATATATCTACTATAAGTTATTGAAACTGTCATGTTTAAGTATAAAAATGTCCAAAATTACAAATATTATTATCCTCTCATATATGTCATTATGCATGAGTGTAAAATCTAGTATAATTTAATGTTATATATTTACTTATTGTTTCAAATTTTTTATATGATATAAAATGGTTTAATATGTGGTTCCGTGAATATAATTTATACGATAGTTGCAAAAATATTTGAATATATATATTGGGATGCAAATTCAACTATGAGATTAGGCATGGCAACGGGGCGGGGCAGAGGTGGATTTCGCCTCTTCCACACCTGCACCCGACTAATTGGGAAAAATCCGCAGCTGCCCTCGTTTTATAGTGAGTGTAAAATTTAAGCATCCATCTCCGTCTGCAACAGGTCTCGGATATCCCCGCCCGCACCCACACCCACTCATATATATAAAATTATAAATTTAAAAATTATTTTTATTATAATAAAATAATAATTATTAAATAATAATAAAATTAAAAAAATATTTTTTATAAAGATGAAATTATAATTTTTAATATTTAAAAAACTATTAAATATATTAAATATATATATGTATATAAAATTTAAAAATTGCAATAATATTGCGAGACGAGTTCGAGTGTGGATGCGGATGCGGAGTGGATACCGCTCTCGAATTTTAATGTCAAGGAAAATCCGCACCCACTCAAATCAAGCGGGTTCGGGTGGATACCCGCTGAGGCAGATTTTATTGTCATCCCTATCTGAAATAGCTCTGTTTTTCATAATTAATGTATGTGAATTTCATCGCTAAACTCTTAAAAAAAAACAACTTTAACATGTGTACATAAACAAATTTATGTGATTAAGTAAACATTAAAAACTTTTATATATAATATTTTAGGGTGTGCCAATGTAATCATTGACTTTGATGAAATTTCATATATATATATATATATATAAAAATTCTGTAGGATTTAAAAGTAAATAATTATTTTAATCTTTAAAATTGTAATAATACCTTATTTTAGTTCTCTATATTTGCGAAATAATAATTTAATTCGGTAAATTAAAAAATATCAATAAATTTGGTCAAATATTTTTCAAATTTTTCTCTTAAATTTTAAAATTTTTATATATAGCAAACGAATATTTAGATTAATATATATGTCTTCTATCGATTTTGATTGACATTTACTAAAGAAATATTTTTATCAAAGGACTAAATTGTTTGATTTTTTAAATTTAAAAAATCAAATTAATGCACTCTTAAAATATCTAGACTAATGACTATTTACTCATTTTAAATATTTGTGTCTTTATCTTCACATGGATTTTACTAGTAAATAGTAATAGATTAATAGTTATAAAAAATTCAAATTTTTGAAAGGGTCTTAGATCCAAGCAACATACACAACTGCAGCCATCACTCAAGATTTTCTTGCTCTGTTTAATATGCAATAAAATATGGCAATTCAAAATAGGCACATTGACTAAGAATGAAAACAATTACCTCACTTCACCTGGAAAATGTTTCAATACATATTTGAACATGTGGCGATATTGATCTATATGTCAATGGACCCGTTTACATTGGTGTAAAACTAAAATTTATAATCTATATTTTTGTTAACGTCATAGTATTAATTTTGAGTTTAATATGTAAATACAAGAATTATTTTAATTAGTTTTGTATTATGATTATTTTTTTTATATATATGTTTTGACACAAGGAATCAAAATAAGATATTATCTTACGTCTTTATACTTTTTATTTATATTTATTTGAATTTAATTTTTAAGCAGTATTTTAAATTAATTTTTTTTATCCATCGGTGTAATTTTTTATTATTTAAAAAAAAATTAAAATATAATTATATTTCGATGGTTTGATGATAAAAAGTATTACGTTGGAAGTTATGAGGGAACTAAATAAAGTAGGGGTTCTTACCATTTTTAGAAAAAATAAATTTTATAGTAATAAAAAAATAACAGATATAATATTTATTAAAAATTTACATAATG
>JBBPBR010000004.1:50850968-50901244 GCA_037974775.1 Cicer pinnatifidum
TATATATATATATATATATATATATATGAGATAATTGTCATTTATGAAATTAAATTATTATATATAAGACACATTTTTAGTAATACAAATTTTAAAATAGCTATCATACATAGGAGAATTGTCACTTACGAGATTGAACAATAATACACAAGACAAATTTTCATTGATAAAAATTTCAAAATGATTATCGTACATGGGATAAGTTGTCACTGATGAAATTTAATTATCGTTGATTGAATTATGATACATAAAACAAATTCTCATTAATAAAATTTGCAAAATCACTGTTATATACGAGACATATTATCACTAATGAGATTAAATCTTTAGAATTATGGTTAAATTTTATTTGCTTCACTTTGGTTTAGATATAAAATAGATAAAGGAGAAAAATAACCAATAATGTACAACTCGTGCGATAACACGGTTTTTTTTTACTAATTAAGTATATATATAGTCCTACAAAAATCAAGATTTTGGAACTTTGTTTCTACAAAAATATTATTTAATAACATAACGAGACACAGAGAGGGAGAGGGAGGGAAAGAGAGATTGAGAGAAAGAGGAAGGGAGAGGGTTACCAAAGGAGAGAAAAAGTGAGAGAGAGAGAGAGCTAGAGAGAGGGGAGAGAGATGGAAAACAAAATTTCAAAATTTTATAGGAAAAAAAAAATATATTTAACTTATATTATAAAGATCTCTCTATGCATATCTCACTGCACTACGCCAAATTTGACATTTAACAGCGCCCCTTTTACAGCGCTTGCTAAACACAAGCGCTGTTGTAAATGTATTTGAAAAATAACGGAGCCTTTTACAGCGCTTTTATTCACAAGCGCTGTTGTAGCTTTTACAGCGCTCGAATCTACAGCGCTTTTTTTTTTTGAAAAAGCGCTGTAGAAGGCTTAAAAAAAGCGCTGTAAAATGCAATTTTTGGCGCAGTGCTGTCTCACTTCCTCCCCCTTTCTCTCTTTCTTTCTATTACTCATAAATAATTTTTTTTATAAAAACTAAAAGTATATTAACTTTTAAAAAATTCTTGATATACATTGTTTAGATTGTTTAAAGTATTTAACTTGGTGGGACATTACATATCTCACCTCTCTATCTAATATTTATTTAGGTAAATCTCTCCACCCTAAAATATACTTAAATTTCCACCAACTTGGATGGATACTTGGAAATTTGAATCATATGCAAGTTATTATTTGATTTAATAGTTTGTTGTTTGTATTATTGAAAGTAATTTAAGATATCTATTGAAGTATATTTCCAGTTACATATTTATTGGAAAAATATAGTACAAGTTCTGTTTTCCAACTTTTTCCATATAGTCCATGTAATTAAGTCTTTTAATATTTTTTAAGATAATTGTTTACTTGCAGCACAGGTTAATAATCAAATAGAAGGTTGATTCAACTATGAGTCTTCAGAATTTTGTCAATGTTGATGAAATGAAATTGCATTTAGATTGACTTATTATCCAATATTCTGAATGTACAAATTACTAAGATTTTGTATATGTTCAATTGATCTATCAAACTATACTGCATCCTTTTTTTTTTCTTTCTCTATTCTCGTATTCTTAATAAGTGAATTGATAACCAATTCATTTGTGAGTCATATCCTTGTGATTGAAGCTTGTGTCTCTTTTCTTTAATAAAATGTGATGAAGGATTTCTGATCCAAAGAAAAGAAAAGAAAAGAGTGTTCATTAAGGATTTGAACTTCAGAGTTCAGACAGATTAAAGTAGAAAAATCTGAAAAATCTGATGTAGGCCAATATTTTAATTACATAAATCATAGTAATGTTTTTTTAGAAATACATGGAAAACTCAACAAAACTTCCCAATGCGCATTAAGAAACAGTGTCCTCGACTTATTCCATGCATCATTCAAGTAAAAATTACCTAAAATATATAACAATATTTAAAAAAAAAAAATTAAAATTCGTTTGGGAGGTCGCATCCCCGCCCAGCGACCTCCTACTAGTGGAAAAAAAATTACTCTTTGAGGTATCGCTCCTCCAGGGAGAGTTTTGCTACTTCTCCTAAAA
Organism: Cicer pinnatifidum; assembly: GCA_037974775.1. Classification (NCBI taxonomy): domain Eukaryota; kingdom Viridiplantae; phylum Streptophyta; class Magnoliopsida; order Fabales; family Fabaceae; genus Cicer; species Cicer pinnatifidum. Next base: position 50,853,024 of record JBBPBR010000004.1, read on the forward strand.
AGTAGGACATTTTGGTAACAGTTTTTAAAAGTGGGGCATTTTGATTAAGTTTTTTAAAAAGTGAGATATATGGGTAAAAAATCCTAATTAATACGTTTAAATCTTATAAGTTTTTTATATAATGTGGTTAGGAAATTCTTATTTATTTATGAACTACTATCCATTTTGGAGTAAGAAGAAATGCTTATTGAGTTATTATTAAAATTATAATAATATTTTTTTAAAGACTATAACATCAGTAAAATATATTTTATTCTATTTTATTTTTTAATGAGTCATTTTATTTTAGTTATTTTTATGTGTTTCTTTTTTATATATTTTTTATTCGTCTAAATATAATAACATAATAAAAATTATATTTCCTTTTCAATAAATATTTACCACAACAAGTATTTAATATATTTTAAAAGAATATTTCTTATTTTAAATTAATAAATTCTTAGAAAGAATGAAAATAAAATATTAAAAATGCTTCATTCTCAACTCCTTTTATATATTCTATTAATTTGTTTTTCCCTTTTCTTCATCACCAATTGGAAGGCAATTGTATTTGTTTTTTCAAAAGAATAAGTTATACTGAATGAATCTTTATCATCCTTTAGTGCCAATAGGGAGGACACTCTTTCTTTTTGTGGTGCCATAATATTTTTTTAATAAACCAAATACCCATTTAGTTGTTTGTTATTAAGATTAATAAAGTAATCATAAATTCATAATCCCAAGTTATATATAACCAAAATAGCTAATAATGACATAGGTGATTCTATTAGAATTACACTACTCCAAAAATTGCTTTTTACATACAAGCGCTGTTGAAAATATATTTTAAAAATAACGGAGCCTTTTACAGCGCTTTTTATGACAAGCGCTGTAAAAGAAGCGCTGTTGTATGTCTTATAACGTTTGCGCATAACGTTATAAAGCTTTTACAGCGCTTGTCAAAAAAAGCGCTGTAAAATGAAGCGCTTTCGCGTATTATTTTACAGCGCTTTTCTCACAAGCGCTGTAAAAGGCATGCGCTTTCAAATAATTGAACTACCTATTACAGCGCTTTTTCCACAAGCACTGTAAAATACATGCGCTTTCATTGAATTTAACTACCTATTACAGCGCTTTTTTCACAAGCGCTGTAAAATGCATATTTCAAATAACTATATACGTTGGAAACCCTCATATCATATCCTCTAGATCTTTCAAAACCCTCGTACTGTGCAGCCATCTACGTTGTCTCAGGTATTTTTTAATTTGTTTTTGTCAAAAAATCTTTATGATCTCTTCTACACATATATACCACATGATCTGTTATGTTTTAAATCTCTTCAATTGTTCATGAGAAACAACATGATTTGTTATGAACAGATCTGTTAATCCAAAACAACATTATTTCTCATGAACAATTGAATAATTCAGATTATATATACCACATGATCTGTTATGTTTTGAAATTGTCAAAAACTCATATCACATGATTTGTTCTGTTTTGAAACGTGTTGATATGTTTTGTATTGAAAGCTTATTAGTTTATTAGTTTATTAGTTTTGAAATCTTATTAGTTTATTAGTTCAGTATTGAAAGCTTATTAGTTTATTAGTTCAGTATTGAAAGCTTATTAGTTTTGTAACTGCATTTATATAGGTGGTATAATATGGATAGGAAATGGATGTCAGCCAATCGATTGTCAAAAGAGTATGAAATTGGAGTGAAGGAGTTTGTTGAGTTTGCAGTGAAGAATGCAAAAGATCCAAATAGAGTAGTTTGTCCTTGTTTAAAATGTTCTTTTGGAAAACGTGTTAGAGAACATGAATTAGAAGGACATCTAGTATGTAATGGAATTGATCAAAGCTACACATGTTGGATAAGACATGGTGAGAAAAAAAAAAAAGGAAACATTAATTTTGAGAATAGTTCGACATATGCTTCAACTGACTTCGATACAGATACATATGAGCCAGACCGAGTTGATGAGATCGCAAAAGCAGTTGAAGAAGATCTTCGAGATTGTCCTAAAATGTTTGAAAGTTTGTTGAGTGATGCAGATAAAGAATTATATAATGGTTGTACTAAATTCACAAGACTGTCGGCGATATTAAAGTTGTACAACTTAAAAGTGAGTAATGGATGGTCTGATAAAAGCTTTACAGAATTATTAACACTCATAAAAGATATGTTGCCAGATGATAATGAACTTCCCAGTCGAACCTACGAGGCTAAACGGATTTTGTGTTCTATTGGCATGAGTTATGAAAGGATTCATGCGTGTCCTAACGATTGCATTTTATTTCGAAATGAATATGAACTACTTAAGGCGTGTCCGAAATGCAATGTCTCTCGATATAAGAAGAAAGAATCTACTCCAGCAAAAGTTGTGTGGTATTTTCCTATAATACCAAGATTTAGGCGCATGTATCGCAGTGAAGAAGATTCAAAACACTTGACATGGCATGCAGATGAAAGAATTAGAGATGGAATGTTTCGACATCCTGCAGATTCCCCCACAATGGGCAAAAATTGATCACGAGTATCCTGAATTCGGGATAGAGTCAAGAAATCTAAGACTTGCACTTTCTACTGATGGAATGAATCCACATGGTCTTCAAAGCATCTCACACAGCACGTGGCATGTGATTTTGGTAATATATAACCTACCTCCATGGTTATGTATGAAGCATAAGTTTATGATGTTGTCTCTGTTAATTTCTGAACCCAAACAACCGGGGAATGATATCGACGTATACTTGACTCCTCTAATAGAAGATTTAAAACGTATGTGGGAGACAGGTGTGGAAGTTTATGATGGGTATAAGAAAGAATATTTCAATTTGAGGGCTATGTTGTTCGGCACAATTAATGATTTTCCAGCATATGGTAATTTATCAGGATATAGCATTAAAGGTCAGTGTGCATGTCCTGTATGTGAAGAGAGTACAAATTGGATGCGGTTGAAATATTGTAAGAAGAATGTGTTTCTTGGACATCGTAGATTTTTACCTTATAGTCATCAGTATTGTTGGTGGAGAAATGCATTTAATGGAAAATCAGAGGAAGGTAAAGCTCCTTTACCACCGACTAGATATCAAATACTTGAAAAAGTACAAGGTTTGACCAATAAATTTGGCAAACCTTTTGCGGGAGAGCTGGTCAAAACTGGGTGGAAGAAAAAGTCAATTTTCTTTGAATTGCCATATTGGAAGTCATTGTATATAAGACATTTCCTCGATGTGATGCATATTGAAAAAAATGTATTTGATAGTGTTATTGGTACGTTACTCAATGTTCCAGTAAAGTCTAAAGATGGCATCAACGCAAGATTGGACTTGGTCGATATGGGAATAAGAAATGAATTGGCTCCAGTAAAGAAAGGAAATCGCACATATCTACCTCCAGCCGCTCATACTCTATCTAGAAATTAAAAAATTGTTTTATGTAAATTTCTACACGAAGTTAAAGTTCCAGAAGGATACTCTTCGAACATTAGAAATTTGGTTTGTATGAAAGACCTCAAGTTAAAAGGTTTGAAGACCCATGATTGTCATATTCTAATGGAGCATTTGCTACCAATAGGTATACGTTCTATTTTACCTGAAAAAGTTCGACTAGCATTTGTTGAGACAAAATCTCTCTAACTTGGTTTTAATGATAACAAAATTAATGAAAAGATTATGATTGTGTTTTAAAGACTAATATGTGCTCTTGAGTGTATTTACATAAGAAAACAGGTTATTATTCATTAAGGAATAAGAAGCAAATTCTAAGTTAAATGCTAAGTATGGAAAGGCCGAGGATGGCCTCACGAGCTGAGGAAACTGCAGTTTTGTATTCTCACGGGTTTGAATCCATTAAACAAGGGCCCAATAGTATTATAAAATGAATTATTTGAATTCATTCATCAAGGGATGAATGGTATTAAAGAATGAATTGTTTGATTCATTCAATAAAGGCAAAATACTATTATTTTAAAGAAAGGCTTTTGAAGAAAAGTTGCAAGAATGAAAAAGAAAGGCACGGTGAAAGATGATAGTAGCATGTGCCTAAAGTCAACATTTTGAATTGCATCCCAACACTTTATGAAAACAACATATCACATCTTAGGCTTATTAGGCAAAAGGCTACATGCACCTTTATGTGATACAAAAGGATTTAAATTCAAATATACAAAAAGGTAACAAGAAACATGCCCAAAATAAATGGATCACATGTCTTAAGGCAAGGCAAGAAGCATTCACGTGAAGCCTTCCCATAGTCTTGAAGGAAGGAAGAGAATAGGACATCACATGTTGGTTGAAAGCATTAAATGGAGGAAAGAGAAAAAGCTCACATGTGAAGCTTTAAAGACATTGAAGAAAGAGAAGGAAAATGACTACACATAATATTCAAACCTTAAAGAAAGGAAAGAGAATAGGACATCACGTGTCCCCAAGTGCCAAGAAAACAACTACCTCGTACTTGAACATGGAATGCATATTTCAAATGAGCTGAATGGCATTTTCGTAATTATGAAGAAAAACCTTGGCATTTCTCAAATGGTTTTTCCAATGGTCATAAAAGACTTGGCTTATGATATGAACATCAAAAGACCTTAAAGTCTTCGAAAAATACAGCTCATATGGTCAAATAACAGTTGTGCATTGCTGGAAAAAGAGAATTGACAAGGACTTGTCAAGATCAAATCACAAGAAAAGTGAGGATGGCTATAATGGCAATTCCGTAAATATGATGAAAGACTTGGATTGTTTGAAATAAGGTCCAACGGTCATCAAGGGCTTGGATCTCTATAAAATGCATACAAGCTCTCCATTGGAAGATACACAACACACTTGCATAAAAAGATCAAGCATCTTAAAGCTAATCAAGAGCAAAACACCCTCACTTCTTACTTTCTTTGATCCTACACTATATCTTTGTAAATTTTTAGAGAAAGTATTAAGTATCAATCACTCTCATATCACTTTGTAATTTCCCAGTGAGTTGCACTTGGAAATATTCAGAAATTGATTGTAAGCTTGGTGAAGCTAAAGAATACACGAGTTGTAATCATCCTCAGGTTGAGGATCGATCTGTTTGAGAATTAGTGAAATCTCACAAGGGTGTGAGGACTGGACGTAGCCATCTTTGGGTGAACCAGTATAAAATTATGTGTGTGTCTCTCTTATTTTACTTTTACTCCTTTGCTCAACTTAGATCTATCTAGTTGAAAAATCTCATTCTCGAGCTAGCCATCCTTAGCGAGAGGATCATTTTCAAAACACTTAGAAATTATTTTTAAACAGTAAAATCCCTATTCAACCCCCCTTCTAGTGATATTTAGCTACATCAGCATTAACTAGATTATGTTTCTTCTTCAGGGAAATTTGTAGTAAAGTGATCGACCCTCAGAAATTACCGACATTGCAGAGGGAAATTGTTGTTACTTTGTGTGAGCTTGAAATGTATTTCCCACCATCGTTTTTTGATATAATGGTTCACCTTATTGTTCATCTGGTTAAGGAGACACAACTTTGTGGGCCAGCTTATATGAGATGGATGTATCCGATAAAACGATATATGAAAATATTAAAAGGGTACGTAAAAAGTAGAAGTCGACCAGAAGGTTGTATTGTTGAACGATACATTGTTGAAGAGGCTGTTGAATTTTGTACTGAATATCTGTCCAATGTTGAATCCATAGGGCTTCCCATGTCTCGTCATTCGGGAAGACTATCAGGAGAAGGGATAATTGGAAGGAGACTACTGACTATATCAAGGACAGAATTGGAGCAGGCACAATTCTATGTTCTGCTCAATGATGATGAGGTTCAATCGTATGTTTCAATACACATGGATCAGTTATCTTGTTTGAACATGAATAGGAATCAAAATTGGATAACTCGAGAGCACAATCGAAGTTTTATAACATGGTTAAAAAATCACATAAAGTCAAAATTTGATATAGACCCTGGATCAATTTCACAGAGATTGAGGTGGCTAGCAAATGGTCCGAGCTTACATGTCTTTTCTTACACTGGTTATGTTATTAACGGCTACACATTTTATACCAAAGAACAAGATGATCAGACCACTATGCAAAATAGTGGAGTCACTCTCGTAGCTGAAGCGATGCATGTCTCAAGTGCAAAAGACAAAAACCCAATATATGCAAATCTATCATATTTTGGGGTTATCGAGCGTATATGGGAGTTAGACTACACAATGTTTCGTGTTCCCATATTTGGTTGCAAGTGGGTTGATAATAACAATGGCGTTCGGATTGATGAGTCATGATTCTTGCTTGTTGATTTTAATAGGGTGGGATACAAAGACGAGCCTTTTATTTTAGCGTCGCAAGCTCAACAAGTGTTTTATGTCACCGATCCTTCTGATGATAAATGGTATGTTGTCCTATCGACCAATAAAATAAGTGATGATAACAACAATGATGAAGATGTTGGTAATGATCTTTTATTTGCAACATCACAACAACCACATGAAATTGATTCAACTGATGATGGTTTATATCTTAGAGATGATCATGATGAGAGAATTTGGATTAATCCATCGTTTCGTATTGTAAATGGACAAACAAATGTGAATCCCACCAGGAAAAGAAGAAGGGCATCTTAATGTACATGTTTAATTGTTTTATATAAGCCATGCATGTAATCTGAATTATTGTTGTAATCTGAATTATTGTTCTATTCTGGTTTTATTGTTGTAATCTGAATTATTGTTCTATTCTGGTTTTATTGTTGTAATCTGAATTATTGTTCTATTCTAGTTCTATTCTGGTTTTATTGAATTATTGTGGTATTATAATCTGAATTATTCTGGTTCTATTCTTATTTTATTGTTGTCTAAGAAGGCAAGCATAACCAGTGATTCAATTAGGACTTAAGTTTTTGGCTTTTGGATAGTTTGGTTGATGGGTGGGGGATAAGGGTCTTTGGTGAAGTGCATGTTTATGTAAATTTGGACAATTTCAATTCTTAAGAACTATGCATGTAAAAAAAGTGCATGCCTTTTACAGCGCTTTTTAAAATAAACGCTGTAAAAGGCCCTTTTAAAAATTAAATAAAGATACCTTTTACAGCGCTTACATCAAAAAGCGCTGTAAAATACTCTTGTAATTTAAAAACGCTTACATTTACGAAGTTCACTTAATTCAGATTCGAACTGAGGCCTTCCAAGTGTGACAACGTAGATGGGTATTTAACGTATAAGTATATAACAATTTTTACAATATATGACATTAAATAATTAATGTGTTAATATTTATAATTAATAATATTAATTAATAATTTATGGATTTCAAAAATGTGTTAATATTTATAATTAATGTACCTAATAAAGTAAAAAATAAAGGTTATATTTGTTGTTTGATGGAGACCTTTTACAGCGCTTATTGGGAAAAGTGCTGTAAACGACTCTTTGAAAAATAAAATAAAGAGACCTTTTACAGCGCTTATGTGAACAAGCGCTGTAAAAGGCTTTAAAAATAATATTCATCAGATACCTAACATGACTTTCTCTAACAGGATTTTCTTCAAACGCCTTGTACGCATCATGGGAATCCCCAAAAACACATTGTTAAAAAAAATATGAGACCCATTGTTAAAAAAACATCAGACACATTGTTAATAAACCCATTTTTCGCAACATGGCAATGAACCTGAAGATCAAGTTACGATTTAAGAATGAAAGGGAATGTAAAGAGATAAAAAGGGTGTTGAGGTGGAGATTGAAAGAGTAAGCTTTGATGTTTGAGGTGGAGTTTGGTGAAGAGGACGATATTTTGGTGGTGACCAGTTACTACTATGTGGGTTTTGCAGAGCTTGTTTAAAAAATAACATAACAAAACACAAAAATAACATAATAATGCCTTTTACAGCGCTTCTTTGAACAAGCGCTGTAAAAGGCTTTTTAAAAAAACATTATATAACATACTAAAACAATGTGGTCTTTTACAGCGCTTGTTGGGATAAGCGTTGTAAAAGAGACTTTTAAAAATTTAAATGAGGCCTTTTACAGCGCTTCTTTGAACAAGCGCTGTAAAAGGCTTTTAAAAAAACATTATATAACATACTAAAACAATGAGGTCTTTTACAGCGCTTGCTGGGATAAGCGCTGTAAAAGAGTCTTTTAAAAATTTAAATAAATACGCCTTTTACAGCGCTTTTATAACAAGCGCTGTAAAAGGCTTAGGCCTTTTAGAGCGCTCTTTGGAAAAGCGTTGTAAAAGGGTTATAAAAAAGCGCTGTAAAAGGGTTATATATATAACAATAACCTCTTCAGTTTCCTCTTCATTACATAAACTACACTATCATCTCAACCTTCATCGTTCTTCTCTTTTTTTGCAAACCCTATAATCCCGTCCATTACGAACTGTATTTCCACGATCATCTCCTTGATATCGAACCTTATTTCCATCCAAGATCATTTCGAACCTTATATTTTCATTGAAATATGTAACCCTCATTACGTATTTCTTCAAAATCGTTTTTCTGTGAACTTTATTGCTGTGAAATTTCTCCGTTCGCTCTTTTCTTTGCATTTCATCTTTCTTCGAACCATTATTCAGGTGTTGATGTTATTAATTTTTTGTAATCATTAAAATGCATGTTGAGCTTGTTTAAAATATATATACTGATACATGTTGAGCTTGTTTAGAATAATGCATGATGCATGTTGAGCTTGTTGATGTTATACTAAACTGGATGTTGAACTTGTTGTAGTTAAATGGATACAAACAGAGATTTAGAATGTCAAAATGAAGAAGTTGGCACCAGTAAGACTTATGAAAATGAAGTCAAACGTGGTGCAACTATAATGCAAAATATGATTAAAGCAAGGAGCAATGGCACCAAGTTTGAGGTAATACTATACTATACTCTGTTTGCTGTGTATTTTTTTAGCTTTTTTAATAGCATGTACTTACTATATGAGTTTATTAGGTTGGATGGAATGAAAGTGGTCAGCCAGTTGACCCCCACAGCGCAATGTTTGTGAGCTACATTGGGGCTGTTGTTCGTCAAAATATTCCAATCACGATTGACGACTGGAGAGATAAGGCATTGAAGGATGCCAAAGAAATAATATGGAATGATATTCAAGTAAATTTTTTGATCCAATCTTTTGTCATTTATAAATATTTTCATTGAAATACTTTACTTATAATTTTTTTCATTGCAGACAACTTTTGTCCTTGATGAGGGACGAAAGAATTACGTTTTGAGAGTTGCTGGCAAAATCCATCGGGGATTTAGATCGCATCTCTCAAATTTCTATCTTAAAGATAAAGAAGGAAACACAACTGCTGAACCTCCAAAGATATATCGACATTATATATCAAATGATGAATGGAAAGCGTTTGTTTCCAAACGTACTGACCCCGCGTTTGTCGTAAGTGATTAACTTATTAGCATTTGTGTGTTTTATTTTTCATATTCGTATCGTATTTTAAATTATTACATAATTGCTATTTTTTTATATAGAATATTAGTAAGGCAAATCGCAAGAGGGCAAGCAACCCGACGCACCAATACAGAAGATCACGTATGGGATATGCACGTCTAGACAAAAAACTTGTAAGTCAATGTAACATCAATGATGAGGGAATTTGTATTATAAACTATAGTTTCTAATATTTTGTTTTAACGAATAGCGACAAGAGACCCAATCCGATCAACCGTTGGGTCGTCATATCTTGTGGAAGGAAGCTCGGGTAAATAAGGATGGAGTGGTTGATAACGAAAATGTTCAAAAAGTAATAGAACTTTGTGTAAGTATATTATGACTTTAATATTTTTCAATATTGTATTTATCACTTGAATACTTTTTAATATTGTATTTTAAAAATGCTAATAAACTTAACTATTTTAATGTTACATGTATTTTAGGAGACCATCGAACAAAGTTCTGAAAATGAAGAGGGCAACAAGGCTAGTTGCAGGGACATTTTGGGCAAAGTTTTTAATGTTCCTGAATATTCCGGTCGAGTTAGGGGGAAGGGATTTGGCGTAACTTCCAGAAGCTTTTTTCCTCAAGAGAAGCGCCAAAAACCTTCCAACGAGGAAGTATTAGAGAAGCTCAGAATCCTATCTGAGCAAGTGGCACATTTGGTGAATACAAACAAAGACAAGCAACTTCTGGATCAGCTCCAAGGTGAAATACAAATGGAGAGTGAAAGCGGGAGTTGCAACGTGAGTTTGAAAATTATTCTCGAGGTAATTAATTACTTACTTGCTTATGTAATTACTTATGCATTAAACAATATTATATATTAATTGTACTTATGTTTTAACTATTGATTTAGGGTGTCACTTCATGTTTTCTATACTTGTCCTCGCCCACTCATCGGAAGGTGGGAAATGGAAAATTGTACAATACTTTGGGAGAAGTATTGCACAATACTCCGATCCCAAAGGGCCATGTCAAGGTATCGCCTACTGTTGCTTTCGAACCAACTGCACCGTTGCCGATACCGGACAACGACGGAGATATGCAGACATTGGGCGAAGCTATTGGTAGTTACGTGGCATGGCCCACGAACCTTGTTGCCCTCATTAAAAGCCCTCCCAGAAACAAATCAGTTACGTCTCCCGATAAGGTTTGTCACATTTATTGCATAAGCTTTGTCAATTTTTTCAGATTCAATAAACTAACATTTAACCTCATTTTTGTAGGTCCAAACAAATAAACCACCCGCACATCCAAAAAAAGGCAGCAAACCTCAAAAATTGGAGGTTAATAGAGCTGCCAAATTACAAAGGCCGGAGGCCAATAAAGCTGCCAAACTTGCAGCAATAAAAAAATTGGATCGTGGCAAATCAGTCGCTGCTGCTGCTGCTCCTAAAATAAGTCAGCCACGCCTTGGTAAATACGGGGCGTGTCTTGACATCCAAGTAAAAAAGAACCTGTGCAGCAGCGACGATTCGTGCATGATACACATGAATAAATAAATATTCAGAGAGGAGTATGAGGAATTGTTCGACAAGGAGCACGTATACGAACTTCTCGAACATAAGGAGCTCAGTGCAACTGTAATGAGCTTGTATATAAGGTAAAAAAATACTTTTAATTGCATTTATTGGTAATTAATTAAATGTATTGGTAATTAATCTAGTTTAAAATTTTCATTGAAGGTTTTCGCATGAGAAGGTCGTGTGCCCGAGGAAATTATCGAATAAATACTCATTCTTCTCTTCGCATAAGACGTCCATGTGGAAACTCGATGAAGACAATGTAAAGAAATACATTGTAAATATGTTTTTAGGAAATATTTCAAAGGATAAATTGTTCTTAGCACCATATAATTCAGGGTACGTAATTTTATCTTTTTTAATTGATGAGAATTTAATTTATTAGTTGTGTATAAACAAAATTGTTTAACCAATTTTTTGTTGTTGTAGGGCACATTGGGTGCTATTTGCAATCAATGTCGTCTCTGAAGTTATATACTATTTGGATCCCTTGCATGGCGATTACAACAATCACTCCGAAATCAAGACTTTGTTCGACACGTAAGTAATATTCATTTATTTTTGTTACACATATATATAAATAAGTGTTTGTTCATGCTAAAATAATCACATTTATTCATTTGATAGTGCATTAAAAGTTTTTCGAGCTCAAAGAGGTGCGGTAGTGTCGAAGCAAAAGTCTAATAATATTACATGGATCCCAATAAAGTGCCCTCGTCAAACAAACAACATCGACTGTGGGTACTACATATTGAGATTCATGAAGGAGATTGTTGACAAGAATAAAACTATTATCCCATAAACGGTACGGTATTTTGATTATATGATTTTCATATATAAATTATCTATATATTTGATACTAACTTAATATAATATGTTCAATTTTTATATTGTAGTAATTTGAAAATTCTAGTCCATCATATTCTGAGCAAGATCTGATGGAATTAAAGCTGGAATGGGGTGAGTATGTGCTTGAAATGAAAATTATTTGATTTTCTGGGAAATAGCATGCTGCTGGGCAAGGGATCTGAATATTATATGGTGCATAGTTATTATATGTATATGATCATAGGACAGTATATAAACATGCATATGAATATGTTGTAAATTAGGTTCAATGTATATTTAATTACTTATGTTGTAAATTATTGTGTTACAAGATAATATATATGTATCATATTGTGTGAACTGATTATGTTTTAACTGATTTTGGGCTCTGGTTCTGGTTCTGGTTGTGTTACTGATTCTGTTTCTGTTTTAACATGCACATGAATAGGTTCTAAATTACTGATTCTGGATGTGTTGTGTTGTTTGAACTGGTTCAAACTAATTTTGGATAAAAAGATAAAAGACAGCGCTTTATAAAAAAAGTGCCATAAAAAGCTAAAAAAACGTTTTTAAAATATATACAGGGTTAAAAAAAAATTAAAAAAGCGCTGTAAAAGGTACCCCAAATATATGAAATATGGGTATGCCTTTTACAGCGCTTGTTACAAAAAAGAGTTGTAAAAGGCATACTAAATATGAATTATGGGTATGCCTTTTATAGCGCTTGTTACAAAAAAAGCGCTGTAAAAGGTACCCCAAATATATGAAATATGGGTATGCCTTTTACAGCGCTTGTTACGAAAAAGCGCTGTAAAAGGTACCCCAAATATATGAAATATGGGTAAGCCTTTTACAACGTTTTTTTGTAACAAGCGCTGTAAAAGGTGCATAATAAGCGCGCATTATAAAAGGTGCCTTTAAGAGCGCTTTTTTAAAAGCGCTGTTGTATCTTTTACAGCGCTCGAATCCACAGCGCTTTTTTTTTTGAAAAAGCGCTGTAGAAGGCTTAAAAAAAGCGCTGTAAAATGCAATTTTTGGCGTAGTGTTAGTAGGGGTTTTCCAATGCAATTAAAAAATGTGTCATAAGTCGAAGGAGATCCAACATAGGTGATTCTATCTCAAATATATATTCATAGATCCATATCCTAAAAATACACAGCAACAATGACATAATAACAACAATAATACCAACATTTTATACCATAAAATACAAATTTTATGTGCAACAACATTAAACAAAACCATAAAGTCGTGTAAATTAGCATTGAAATCCGATTTACTAGGGATGGCAATGGGTAGGGTTTGGGTAGGGTATCATAGTACCCGTACCCATACCCGCAGTTTAAAAAAATAGTCATAGTGCCCGTATCCTCTTGGGTATCAACTTTAATACCCGTATCCTTACCCTCTGGGTACTTAAGTGTCTGTACCCATACCCATTATCCACACTTTAACTAAAATAGATCGATAAATAAATATTATTTTGTGATTAAATTTAAAAATTATTCAAATCTCATAAATCCAATCATAAAGTATTATAAGCCAAAATATTTTCCAACTCACAACATTTCAAATGAACACTCATTACAATACACATTCAAATATCCATAATAATATTTTATGAAGTCGCAACTCTTACGACAATATTATCTGAGAATCAGTAAAAACAATTTATAAGAAGTTGCAAGTATAATTATAAAGACACAATTAATAAGATATAACTCTTAGTTATAATGTCACAATTATTTAACTATTCATCATAATCAAATCCTTAAAAAGTTTGCAAAAGTTTATCTTTTGATTTGATTATAAATATTGTAATGATTCAATGATATTAATAGATATTAAAATATAAAGAAAAATAATTAATTAAACTAAACATTAATATAATAAATGAATAAATAATATATTTATATAAGTGCGGGTGCGGGGCAGGGTGGGTATTATAGTACTCGTACCCACACCCATACCCGCTTAATTTTGCGGGTAATTACCCGTTCCCATGCTCATACCCATTATGTGGGTTTTTACTCTATCCATTGTAGGTTTTTTTTGCGGGTACCCACTGGATCTGGATCTAATTGTGATCCCTACGATTTACTATGTTCCCTTGATCTTTGTAGCTGTAGCTGTAGATGTATTTTATTTTATATTTATGAATTACTATCGGTTATTAATTATTAGACTTCCTTATTTTTTCTTTGTCTTTTAATATAAGATTCTTCACAAAATTTAATATACATTATTTATTTATTTACAAAAATACATTTATTTACTCTACCATTGAAAACGTAAAAGTCTTTCTCTTTTATTATTATTAAGTGTTATAAAAATACCACATATTTCGAACAAATTTATTACTCCGACAAATTTTCTTAATACTTGTAATTTGGAGAAAGTTGCTCAATGATTTGATGTTGTTCTTGCCATCAATGAATATTATACAATTATAGTTATTAACATGTGAATGGACTATTTGGGTTTAGATTATGACTATAACCAGGATTGAAAAATAGATAAAATCAAAATAAAATATGTTGTGATTATTTGTCATTTATAATGCTTATAATGAGTATATTTCTTTAGTGATTGTATTTTATATATATTGTGACTCTTGCTTGCATTGCTTGAAGAGCCATAGTATTTTTTAAAAATTGAAGATTGTGATGGTTTATCCATAATTTTTATATTTTTTTTAGTCAAAAAACAATGATTAAGGTGGTTGTAACCAACATTACATGAATCAAAGGAACAATATGCTACTTAGAAAATAATTTTCTGGTCATCTAAAATGAAATTATTATATCTCAAAAAGGTGCTATATTGACACTTTTTTTTATCAAACAATATCCTACAATTTTATTTAGAACAATGCAAATTCACATAGTTTAGATTGTAGAGCTCAAAATGCAGACAATGAAAAATTAAAAAAGAATATTGAACAAGAAATTTTTATTCGAAACAATGAAAATGAAGATAATTATTAAGACGAAATTGAATATTTTGATGTATTAGATATTATTGGAAATGAACTCAATATGCATCTCAACTCTTTGTTATGAACAATAAGTGACCATATATATTACTCCATTAAACATTTATAGCACTATACTAGGAAAAAGGAAGGAAAGTAGTGACACACTACAAGAAACCTATCTGATTTAGAAAAAGAATAAAATGGATTTATTACTTTCTCTCTTAGATGTGTTTGGTGTGTGCAATGGTACTTTAAGTTAATTCTTTCACAGTCTCATCGATTTTGCTATCGGCATGAATGAGTCGGTCATAAACTCTGTACTAAAATATTTTATTGATTTATAAGGTATGCTTTAAGAAATGAATGACATTTTTGATTTGTTATCCGGTGTGAGTATAACATCTATAGCAGTTTCTAATATGTAATATTTGTATATAAATGGATTATGATGATGTTTGGGCTTCTCAAAATAAGGAAAATGACACTACTCATAGTTATGAAAATAAAGAAGTGTTGGACGACTATTATGAATAATGACATCAACGTAAGAAGCGGTGGAATAAAATTTGAGATATAATATATTTTTTGTTTAGAATTGATTTTTTATTTTTTATTTTTTATTTTTTTTGAAATAATATATTTAACCTATGAGTAAATTAGATAGGATGGAATCAAAATAACTAGCCAAATGAGTCCAATAGTTTTATGATGGTAAGTTATATTGATGTTGTTGTTCGTCAGAATATTTCAATCATGATAAAGTTTTGAAAGATACAAAATGTATCACATGAAATGATATACAAGTATCGTTTTTACTCTATATATGTGTTAATTAACATTTTTTTCCATTGAGATACTTTTACTAAAACTTTTTCTTTATTTGGTTTGTAATCAGGTTTTATAGTTAATGACTTGGGAAAAAATTATATATTTAGAGTTGTCGGTAGATTACGTAGACGGTTTAGAGCTTACTTAACAAAGTATTACTTAAGATATGCTTATGGAAATTTCAATGACAAAGCTCCAAAAGTATATTTTTTATGCAGAGTATAAGTACTACAAATCGACAAAGAGCATTAAATCTCTTACGCCCATACAAAAAGTCGTATATGATGTATGCACGTTTAGAGGAAAAAATTGTAAGTATATATAAATTTATCCAACGTGTGAGATTGTAACAATTCTTCCTAACTAATACGATTATATGTCTTAACGAATAGCTTCAAGAGACAAAATCAGATCAACTATTAGGTCGTCATATTTTGTGAAAAGAAGCTCATTTGAATAAAGATGGACTAGTTGATAATGAAAATGTACAAGTGATAAAACAATGTATAAGTATATTATCACTTTAATTTTTTTATTATTGCCTTTTAAAAATGATAATGGACTTATCTTTTTAATCCTAATGTAATGTCTATTTGGAGAATCTAGGGCAATGTTCATCTCAAGAAGAGATTCGGGATCTTAATTGTAAAGACATATTTGGTAAAGTATTTAATGTTCTAGAGTATTCTAATTGTGTTAGGGGTAAGGGATTTGGCATAACTCTAGAAAAACTAATTTTCACACAATCAACGCAAAAAATCATCTAATAAGCAAGTACTAAATGTGTTGAAAAATATAACAGAGCATATTACATATTTGGTGAAAAAGGATAAGGGAAATTATCTTCTAAAGTGTCAATGTAATATAAATATTCCTAATAAAAAAAGTACTTGCAACATTGCTCGTAAAGATCTTCATGAGGTGATTAATTAATGAATATTTAAGAAATACATTAAATTTAATTTTTTTTACATACTAAGTAAATTAATTTATTTGTATATTAACCCTTGGTTTATGATGTATCAACTTGTCTTCTCTATGTATCATCTTGTGTTTATCGCATGGTTGGAAAATAAACAATGTACAATATTTTGAGATAAATATTACACCATAATCTTAATCTATATCGGCTACGTTAAAGTTTTACGTGTGATTGCTTTAGAGCCACTTGCACCATTGTCTATATTTAATGGAGATATGAAGTTGTTGGAAGAATCACTAGATAATTATGAGGAATGGCCCAAAAATCTTATTGGTATAGATATGGTATGTTGAAAATGTTAATTACTACCAATCATATATTTTTGTACATATACATTATTAGTAATTATTTATTTGACCATTAATTTATTTAGTTTCACATTTTTTTAAATTACTACAGCTTCTAAAAGGATAGTTAGAAGATTCAACATATCAATCAATGAGTCAATCACTTTACTATATATATATATATATATATATATATATATGAAAAAGATTATCTTACTATATTAATTGCTAACAATTTGAACTACATTTTTTTCGATTCCAACAAAAACTACATAAAATATTAAGAAAGTTGAATCTAAAAATAAATTTGCTGCATCGCAAATGTGTGTGTGGAAAATTAATTATTCAACAATCTTCTCCTAAAATTACTACCGCTTGTATATTTTGTACAAATTTTAATAGTAATTAATTATTCGATCACTAATTTATTTAATTTCACATTTTATAGATTCCTATAAATTCTAAAAGGATTGGTCAAAAGATTGGGTCGCACAATGAGTGGCCATTTCAAAAAAAAATTGATATATACATCAAATATATACAAAAATATTATTTTACTATATTTAATTACTAACAAACTTAATTACACTTTTTCCGGGAAAAGCTATATAAAAGATTAAGAAATTTGAGTCTTAAAAATAAATCCACTAAAATTGGACATGGAAAACCCGCTATTCAACAAGCTTCCGCTAAAATTGGTCATGCAAGTCTTTCTAGATATGGTAAGTGTCTTGATATAACAATAAAAAAATGTATAAGGAGGATACATATAAACGTAACATAAAAATTGAGGATACATTTCCAAAATAAAAGCTCAATAAAAAAACATATATCAATTATACAATTGTTTTTTTTTTGTGATTAAAGTTGAATATGCTTAATTGTTTATAATAACTTGTGATTAAAATTAATTTATTACTAACTTCTTTAAGACCATCGATTCTGATTCATACTAGTTCAATAAATTACTTATTACTAAAACCGTAGAAAACACAAACATAATGAGATGGACACCACCACTACCATAATATTTAGTAAATTTAAAAATATCTAATGAATTTAAGATATTAATTTTTGTCTTGAGCATTTATAATTAAGTTAAGTTTGAGCAATATCTAAATCTCAATATCATTTTCAACCTAACATATTAATATAACATTTTGAAAAAAAATTTATACTTTAAAAATCAGTAATTTAAGAAATTATATTTAAATTATTTAGCCTATTATATTTTAGTCTTTCTCAATAAATATTAAATATCTTAACTCATTAACTAGTTATCATACAGAATGATTGGTTAGTAATAAGTAGAGCTAGTTATCACTATGGTTGGTTAGTAATAAGTAGAGTTGTTAATTTGACAAGCACACTAATTATTGGTCTTAGCTCACATGTTGGGGCAGACAAAAATTTCATAATTAAAAAGGCCCCTAAAAAGAAAGCTATCAACACTAAAAAACCCCTAAAGTTTTGTGGGCTTAGTAGGTCTATATGCTCACTTTTTTAAAAACAAATTCATTTACTTTTTTAAAAAAATTGACAAGTTTATTTATTTATTTTAGAAATGAATTTTTTCTTTCAATTTTTTTGAAAAAAATAAATTTCAATTTTTTTTAAAGAATAAGCAATTGATTAAATGAAGTTAGTAATAAATTGTCGGAAAACGCTGTCGAAAGGTAGAAGTTCGGTGTGGTGATGGCAAAATCAGAAATTTTGAGGATTTAGAAATTTTGGGAGTTGAGTGGATAAAAACTGAATAAAAACAAAATCTAAATATAAAACATAAATGGATATCCAACCGATTCATAAATAAACTGGATTATAACCATATGGTTTTAATCGGATATTTAAAATGAATTTGAATCCGATTTTGGATTTGAGCCTCATAACTGGATTTTTTGCACAACCCTATATGATACCATATTAGATTTAGAGAATGTGAAAGAGAAAGTAAAAAAGAAGAAACAAAATAATTGAATATTCCTTATGGATTTTTATTGATATGAATATGATGATACAATCTAATTTGGGGGAAAGGACCCAATCATATTTATACATGGGAAATCTAAGGAAAACCCTTAACTAACTAGCTAAAAGTAAAGAAAGGAAAAACTATCGTGGAAAACTAATATATCATATATCTAATTCATTTGATGGTCAGGACAAAGAGACAAAGTATGGTACACCTATGTTATATTTTGTTTGATGCACCGGTCTATTTTCTAATCTTATGTTTAAGGTAGGTTAAAATAATCTTTTTTTCAATCTAATAAAAGTTAAGAAATATTTTCTCATTTTTTACCCGTTCTCCCTCATATTTCTCTCTTCTTATCCACTTTCAACTTATGGTGTTCATCTCCCCTACCTCTCCACCGCACTCTCCTCTCTCTCTCCACTACGCCATCATCGTGCTCCTCTATATCGTCACTCTCAATATACAATTTTTTCCTCTTTTTATATTTACCCTAATTTCCTTTTATGGTTGTTAATGTTGTGTTGATTTTATGGTTGTTGATGTTTGGTTGATTTCCTCTTCATATTTGCCCTAATGTTTTCTGGTTGTTTTCTAATTTATTTTATTCAACAATATGATAAAAGTTATAATTATTTTCTGATTGTGTTGCTATTAAAAAATTGGAAAAATAAACTTTGATTCAGATGATTTTTTTATTTATGATTGTTTTCTTTGTTCATATCTACCTTTTTTTTCGTTATCATCTATGATATTTGAGTTTTATGTTAATTGTTTGTTTATATAGTTACTAATAATAAAATTTGATTGATGTTTCCAAAATAAATTTGATGGACAATAATAATTATTCTCCTTTGCCATCTATGTTCTATGTTATGATATATTGATATTCTATTTTGTGTTGAATAATAATAATAATAATAATAATAATAATAATAATAATAATAATAATAATAATAATAATAATAATAATAATAATAATAATAATAATAATAATAATAATAATAATAATAATAATAATAATAATAATAATAATAATAATAATGTTGATACTTTTATATATAGGTAAATATGACTTCATAAGAACAAAATTATATGATGTCATATCTAATGTTAGAGAAAATATTGTTAGAGATGGTTGAGATTAAGGGGAGAATTAATGGATATAGAGGGATTAAGGGGATAATTTTTAGAGAGTTTGATCAATCGCGATGATGTCACATGTTTTAATCAAATTCCTATGGATATTAGATCATTTCAATGGGTGTATGTTCTCTTGCATCCTGAGGGTAGGTTGAAAGAAAATGGACTAGTAACTATTGAAAAACAAATGACTATATTGTTACACATATTGACTCATCATTCTAAAAGTCGTGTTATTAAGTTCCTATTTAAACTACCAGGACGAACAATTATTAGATATTTTAATTCAGGGTTGAAGTAGAAATATCAATTATAAGGAAGGGGGGTTTGAATTATAATTTTCTCCTTTTTAAAAATTTTGTTTTAAAAAATTTAGATTTCAGGTTAAGATTGATCTTTGCAGTGATGAAGATCAATCTTTACTCAGAAGATCAATCTTTACTTTGTAGAAGATCAATCTTTAGTTTGAAAAAGTAATATCAATTTTACCAAAATATGATTTTTCAAAGATAAGCAAATATAGAGATAGAAAGAGTACACAGATATTTTATCATGGTTCACCCAAACACGGGTTACGTCCAGTACTCACAAGTGTGAGATTTTCCACTATGTGCTCAAAGGCTAGATTGTTCTTGATGTACACTTTCTCTTCAGATCAATCTTACTCTTTACACACTTCTTACCCTTCTATCTAGAAATGATTTCTACCTTACTGTTTGTAAAGACTTTAACAAACTGTCTTTCAAACTTTAAAGGATTTGACAACTTACTCAAGATTTGTCAAAACAACCTTGAGTTACAAAGTTATGATGTTGAGGCTATTTAGAATTTAATATTTACTCAACACTTGTTTGAGAAATATATTCTGTTGATGAACCAATATTTGAATGATTGCTGCACCAGAAATAAAAACAAACAGCAAGCTATATGAAAAAGAATTTAGACACTTGAGTATGATCGAAGGAATTGATATTTTGCTTAGTGCTGATTGTTGTGTTTTGTTCTTCAGTTTGCAGCTGCATTTTTAGACTCCAAGAAGACTTAGGACAGCTAATATGGCCGTTAGAAAAGGACCAGCTGTCATGAAAGAGCTGTTGGAAAATCTGTCATAACTTAAGATTAATCTGCTGCATCAAAAGATCGATCCAGGATTGATCTTTTGGTCTGTGGTGAAAACAGCTTGTTCCCTATGCATCGCGTCAGTATGTCAGCCTTGATTATATCATTTTCAGTTATGTGCGCAAGCTTTTGAAAGGTTCAAATTAGTAGTGTACTTCACTACTTGTAGCCTTGTACTTGCACTTGCTTTATGTGAAGAATGATCTTTGTATTATGCCTTTATTGAAGTATGTCTTGATTCTTCAAATTCTTGAACACATGTGACTTGAACTGTTTTTTTTGCTAATTCTATATGAGAGTGAATGTGGCTTCCAGGATTGATCAAATTATGTGGAGATTGATTATCTACTGTTAAGATTGTTCTCTGTATTATTGGCAGAATATACAGATTGATCTTTGTCTTCAAAAGATCAATCTTCTTGTCAATCTTCATTCTTTAAGAATCAATCTTTTGATACCTATCTTATCACACTCAAATGCACATGTTAAAAATCAAAACATTTAGAATCATAATTAATAATCTTGATTAACCTTTTGTTTTATTTATCATCAAAATATTTAATTGAGATTTTGTCTTAACAAGGGTTGAATGGGGTCTTACGATTACATTAAATTCTTCTTAGAGTACATGATCTTGTCCTAGAAGATTGTTCGGATGAAAGATGGAAATAGTTAAGATCCTTTTCTAGAATAAATTTATATTTTTGTATTTTTTTTCATGTGTTTATTTGGATGAAACATTCATGAATTTATTTGGATATTTTCTTATTGAATTGCCTTGGGGCACTAGATGGAACGTACATATCCAAGTTAATATGCTGACAAACCAAGATATCGTAATAGAAAAGGAGATATATCTACCAATGTCCAAGATGCATGTTTTAGGAATTCGAAATTTATTCATGTGTTGTTTGGATAAGAAGGATCCGCACTAGGCTGGGGGTGTTGCGAGATGCCATTTATAGGAGGAATGGCTTACATGTTCCTACAAATTAGAATAATCATAATATCATATAAAATTTAATAATAACAAAATAGTAATAATTATATTTTTATTTGACAACTCTATTTTACTATATGTTATTATTATCCTGTGGATGTAAGGTTTACAAATAATGAATGATTTCTTGCTCATATAGAAAGTGTTGTTATCATTGGAGTGAATGGAGACATTGGTACAAACCATCAAATACACAAAGAACTCTTTACTATGAGACACTCTATGGCAAGAAATGTGATAGAATGCACTTTTAGATTACTAAAAATGTGATGCGATATACTTAACAGCCGGTCTTTCTACCCAATCAAGATTAAAAATTGCATTATAAATGTTTGTTGTTATTTACATAATTGCATTCGTAGAGAAATGTCTACCAACCTAATGGAAAAATAGTTGGACATAGATATTGAAGCACAACTACACAACGAAGATATTGTACATATTGCTTCTATTAACACAATTAAGGCAATTGATGCATGGTTTGCTTGAAGGAAAAACTTAGCAACAGAAACATGGAATGCATGGCTTGCTAATAGATTATGATCAATTGATTGTTTATTATTATTATTATTATTATTATTATTATTATTATTATTATTATTATTATTATTATTATTATTATTATTATTATTATTATTATTATTATTATTATTATTATTATTATTATTATTATTATTATTATTATTATTATTATTATTATTATTATAGTTATCATTCATATTATATTGGAACATTTGCTAATTATATTGGAGTGGATGATTTTCTATTTTGGAACATTTGCTCATTATGTTGGAACCTTGCGTATCATAACAAATAACTTTTTGATTTATTTTATATTTTGAAACATTTGTTCATTGTATATGTTCCAATCCTATATGTGATTTGCTTTCTATTTTATTGATGTTGAACTATTGAAATACTATATTATTTATAATTTGATTGTACAATAGGAATGACATATCCATTTAACACACAATCAAGCAACAAGAGGAAAATAGATCGTAAGAAATGGTCTGAAAATGAGGATGAAGCCTTTCTCGATATACAAATTGAAGCTATGAACATTGGTCTAAGAGGTGATAATGGACAGTTCAAAGCAAACACCTTAACAACGATTGAGACAAAATTGGAGGAAAGGTTTCTTGGATGTGGAATTAAGGTAAAACCACACATCGAATCTGCAATGAAGAGGCTAAAGTGAGTTTATGAAATAAGTTATGATATGTTAAATCAAAGTGGATTTGGTTGGGATGAAGAGAAAAAAATGATTAAGGTGGATAGTGATGAAGTGTGGAAAGAATGTGTGAATGTTAATGTTTATTAATTTATTTCAACTTTGTATATTTTAGTGAGTTCCTTTATGATTATTCGAAAAGTTATATGTATTTTTTATTTCAATGTAGAGTCATCCAAATGCAAAATGTTATATGTATGCTCCAATTTCACTATTTGATAAGTTTGTTCGTGTTTTTGGGAAAGATCGTGCTACTAGTAAAAAAGATGTTCCCTCTACTGATAATATCGAGGAGATAGATAAAGAAGAGGCAAAATAAATTAATGATGAGGAATTTGAAATAGAAACTACTCGATCACCATCTCTTTGTCAATCACAATCTAAGAAAAAGAATGACCAAGTAGAAATTCAATCCAAGAGAAGAAACAGAGGAGCACATATTATTGATATTGATCTTTCTGAGTTAGGAAAAACTTTTGGAAATTGATTTGAAAAAAGTTTACAACGATTAGGTGAAATTGCAAACCGTATAGGTGTTGGTAAAGATATGTTTGACAATTCAAGAAACATTATGAATGAGTTGAAGAAAATGCAACTAACAAAACAAAAGCATTTTGGTGCAACAGACAAAATACTATCTATGTCACATCACTTGCACATATTTTGGGATTATGATGATGTTGATCGTCTTGCATTTGTTAAGTCGTTGATCTATTATTTCTATTTTTGTATATGATTTTAGTTATCTAACATATTGTTCTTTATGATACTTTATTGCTACTACGTAGTTGATAGTTTTAATTTGATACCGTATATTAGAAATTTTAATAATATATGTTTTTAAATATTATTTGTTTTTTTAGTAGTGTAAATAATTTTTTCAAGTATATAAAATTACTTCATAAATTATTTATATTTTTTTAGCATTTTTTTTGTTTATTTCTAAAAAAATATATGAATATTATTTTGAAATAAAAAAAAGTTAAATAGATTACAAAAATAAATTTGTCATTTTATCATAGTATAAATCATATTATTTGGTTATCTGTTGTGTATCAAATATTAGATATGATAAACTAATTTTACAGGTTTATTATACTGTGCATATTAAACACATGGTATGATAACTTCTTATCATTTTCATATCATATCTTGCCTCTATCATACTTCTTAACATTTTCATATCATATCTTGTCTCTATGCGTAAAGAGTTTTGTTCATAACTTTGTAACTAAACATAGACAAACTTTATGATAATCGTTAATCATCTTCAATATTGGTCGTGTTATAGTAGAGACCAACTTCCTAGTGCCACTACTTCGTCACTTTTTAGTTTGGAGCAAATTTACGGACATCTTTAAACTTTGTGGGTACCGTGTATCTGCGTATGAGCACAAATTTCCATATTATGTTAGTGGCTTGTCTCGCACCCCTGAAGACATAGTGTTTCACAGATAATAATTAACTGTTTTTCTTAACATATGTCAAGAATTAGTATGATTAATATTAGTATTTTGTTGAGTGTTATAGTTCAACTTACAACTTTTCTATTATTCCACTTCCTAACTTATTTTCCACCTTAATTACTCAATCAACCTTATATCCCATAATAATTTATTGATTGATACTAAAAATAACTTGTTTTTGAGATTTGCTTTTCCTAAAGAGTAGTTATTTTTCTGTTTTTTTTTTCTTTTCTCTTTTCTTATGTTATTAAAAAAAGAACTACTATGTATTTATAATATATATTAATTATAATTTTGTATAATACTAAAAAAAAAAACTTTGATCAACGATCATCTTCTTGTAAAACTCAACGACTTTGATATTTAGTGTATGTTTTATTCCACTTTTAGAATTATAAAATTGATTTTAACACGTTCAGGATACTATTAAATATAATTAATTTTGTCTTTTGAAATTGATTTCAACTTAAAACCAAGATTCGTAGCTTTTGAGTTTAAATAAGAATTTAACTATAAAATTTACTATTTTACTCACATCCCCTGAATATATCCAAACTTAAATTATTTTATGTTCAACTCGTTTTTAACTAAAATTAATTTTATAAAATTAATTATTGATAACAAATAATCAAACACAGACTAATTATGTTTTCACATTAAAAAGGAGGAAAAAACAACACTTCAGTGGTGATCGTATGAAAAATGTAGTGATTGTCTATATAAATTCTCTATCATAAATAGAATCACACAATCTAACGATAGTTAACGATGATACAATTGAATGATTTAATTAGACTCCCACTTTATCACTTTTTTCTTTCCAAAGTTAGATTTATGTCCTCCAATTAGTTTTTTTTTTCTTTTTAATATATTTTAATCTTTAAAATAAAATTGGTCTCACTCTAAAAGCCATTAGATAATTTATTATTCATCAAATGCATTTTTTGATGACTAATTTTTTTTAATAAAATTACTAAAAAAACTTGAAAATTATTTTCAAATTTAGATACATTAAAAATAATAGTGACACATTCAAAGATCAAAGTTAATTTTTATTAAAAAAAAATGTTTAGGGTTTAAGGACCCATGGTGAAACCCGGATTGACCCTCGCCAAAATTTGACAAAAAAATAAAAAATAAAAACTGGCCAAACATGTCAGAGCCAGTAGTTGTTTTTTTTTTCTTTCAAAAACAAAAACCCTCTGAACACAACGCCGTTTCGGCGGGCACAAAATATAACCTACACACTCCTCCGCGCGAGACACATACAAAACCAACCATGGAAGTAAACCCCACCGCCATCAACGGCGGCGCAATTCTACCCTTCCAATCAAAACTCAACTACGAAGCGAAACTGAAAGAACTACTTCACAGAATCACCTCGCCAGAGATAAAGCTATGCTCCGACGCCACAAAGGAGTTCAAAAAGCTTTTAAAAAGCGACGACGGAGCAAAACTTCTCCGCGAATACGTTCTCGGTTCTCCGAAATGCTCCGAGTTATTAGAAGCTTGGAAGTTAAGACAAGCAAAACAAGGTTTGCATTACGTTGTCGAGTTAATCTCAACATTACTCAGTCATTGTGATGGTAAACAGAAACTTCACAAATATCACAAACAAGGTTTCAACGATGGTGAGAGTGCGTGTGTTGTTAGGGATTTGGATAAATTCGCACGGTTGATTCTTGCGGAATATTTGAATGATTTATATAAGGAGTTGAATAGTAAGGAATTGAAGCGTCAGAAAGCGGCGTTGTTGCTCGCAGCTTCGATTGTTCGGCGTGGACCGAGTTTAGCTTCTGAGGTGGCGAAGATATTTGATTTCAAGGTTGCTGGATTTGTGGCGTTGGCGAAGAGGAGGAAGGGGCAAAATGAAGGGAAGAGTGAGGTTTTGTTGAGGAAGTCGTTTGTTGGATTTGCAATGTCGTTTTTGGAGGTTGGAAAACCGGGATTGTTGCGTTGGATTTTGCAGCAGAGGGAGATGTATTCCGGTGTGCTTCGTGGATTGGAGAACGACGATGATGAGACTGTCGTTTTCGTTTTGTCTACTTTGAGGGATTGTGTTCTTGTGGAGGAGTCTTTAGTGCCGCCGGGGTTGAGGAGTGTTTTGTTTGGGAGTGTTACTTTGGAGATTTTGGTTGGTATTTGTGGGAGGGAAGGTGGTGGAGATGCTGCTCAAATTGCTTTTGATGTTCTTGTTTTGGTTTGTACCGATTCGAGTAATGGATTGATGCCGGATTCGAAGAAGCGACCATATCCATTGAAGGGTAATATAAAGAGGATGATGGATTTGTTGAAGAAGTTGTGGCCAACTGATGTTCAGTATCATAAGGATTTACTTTTGGCTATTGTCAATGCCAGACCTTCTTTTGGTTTGTCTTATTTGAAAGAGTTTCCTTACAATGTTGAAAACTATAAATCATCTTCATGGTTAGTATTGGTTATATGCATTTTTATTTGGCATGTTGTAGTTAGGTTACTTTGATTAGTGGATTGGTACTTTAAAATTGCACAAAAGACCAACGACAAATATGCCATCTAGTAGTAGAAGCCCACGGTCCTATTTGCCTCACGACTGAGACGGTGACATGATTAATGTTCGTTTGACAAAATCAATTAAAAAACAAATATGAATTGAGTTTTGAGGCATATATATGTTTTCTCATTTTTTTGCCAAATTGACACCGATCGGGTCTTACAAGTTACAACAAGAGAACCATAAACTTCTACTTACAAAGGATGACATCAGTTTTCGTTGGAGTTTTGGACAATTTTTCAATGGTCCACAGTGGGCCACCAGTCAAAGCGGTTCAGCTTAGAACTTGACTTTGATTTGTCCTTGTATCCATTAATCTTTATGTTATATATGTATATAATATAATGTTAGGGACACAGTGTCAAAACCATGAAGAAGAAGATAAATTAAATTTAGAAAAATAAATAAGTAGGGTTAATTCTCTATCGCTAGGATAAGCTATGAGATTTTATCTAATAGTGATGGTTTTGATTTTGCTAGCATGTCTCTTGTATGTATATGTTTCCGTTCCTTATGCTTTGTCAAATGGTGACTTACGTGTCTACAGGATTTCTGCGGTATCTGTGGCAGCTGATCTGATTTCTTCAGTCAGCAGTGGAATTTCCAAGGAATTTGATAATTCCCGATCAAATGGTCCTCACTCGATTGACAACATGGATTTACTTGACATTGTGAAGTGTTTATTTCCTCGTCCATTCAGCAGGTCAATGTTTAATAAAGGGTTGCATCATGCTAACTCTGTTGTGAAACACGGTACTCTAAGGCTTCTTCTGGAGTTATTGAAACTGCTGGACTCTCTTTTTGGGAGTTTGAACCATAATTCTAGTTCAGGCAATCCATTAATGCAACCTATGGTGTCTGTCAAGCAAGAAATCCAAAATTATGTTCAAGCTTTTCTTCCTGATCTGCAGGTTTTATTAAATTTACTCTCCTCTTTAGATGCCTCTCATGAAGCCCATAACTCAAGTTTGAAAAGAAATGCATGCCATCATGAGCATGATGGGAAAAGTAGAAAGAAGTTAAAAATGGATACTTCTGAGAATGACATAGATATAATTGTTGGCGGGATAAGTTCTGCTCCAGATATTGATTTAACTGGTAACAGTGGAACAGTTGACAGTGGACTTAAAGAAGATGCGCTGGATGATACAGAGGATATCTTGCATAGCATTGGCGAATTATGGGGTTTGGACCTTCATTCCATGGATATTAGCTCCCTGAAGGATGCAGAATCATACTTGCTGTCTAAACTGCTTGATGCTCTCAGATATTACCATGTATGTTCAATGTTTTGTTCAAGTTTATTTATTCGAACCTTTGGGAGCACTAATAATTTTTTGTTTTGATTTACTTCAGTTCCTTTATATGATTTTCTGTTTGGTTATGGCTGGTTTCTGTAAGATTAGGTTGTTGGGTCTGCTATATATTGTAAGATACCTTGTACTATTTGAGGTTTTGTTGGAGGCTTGATTTTCATGTTCAGCTGGTGATTGGAGAAGAATGTTTTCTATTTAAAGAACATTTTTAAAATACTCCTCCATAACTTGGTTTCTTAATTGCTTGCGATCTATATAGACAATAGTTTTTGGTCTTTCACCTATCTTGTATGTCACATCAATTTAAGCTTTTAGGCTGTAATGATTCTTGACATAAATGTTTCTTCTTTAACAATGTCTTCTTGATATGTGGCATTTTACTTTTGAATCCTTGTAATATGTAGTAAATATTTAGGCTTCCCCCCCCATATTTTTGCTAGTTTTTGGGTCCATACATTTGAGTACCCATAGTGGTAAGAAAAACTACAGTGCTGATTGGTCTGCCACCTACGAGTTTGTTGATTTTGTAGACCACAGTTTACCCCTCTATGATTTTATCTATTGGAACGTGTAATCTTTATAGAGATTATATTACATATGTACTCTTAATTCTTTTGTTAGAAACTCTTGGTGTCTTGGCTACTAGTCCCTACATACTCATCCACTTGTCCTGACTAAACTTGTTTAAGTGGTATTTTTTGAAAACCGAATAAAAACCATTTCTACATTCCACGGGTAGTTGGTGTGCCATATAGTTACTATTTTTTAAAATCTAAAACTAAAAATTATTAATTTATTTTATTATAAAAAAATTTCCTATCATGGTTGGTTATCTTAATTTATTTATTTATTTATTTTATATTTTAGTGGTTTGCTCACTGTATAACCTTGGTGCTTCATTTGTTTTAATTTGCTCTTTGATCGACACTCAAAGCTATTTTTTACACCTTTCTGGCATTTAACAATGCTGTTATTTGATTCATACAAATCAGCATAATGATTTAAACCTGCTATTCAAACCAGACATGAGTTGAAATTTAGTTGTTTCTTTGTTTACTACAAAATGTCAATAAGTACTCAGTGCATTCTTTTAACAATTAAAGGTGGACTGTGAGATAAAATTTAAAATAAATCTGCAATGTTGTGTGTAATGACATATGCAGTTGTTGCACTTGCGCCTAAGCTAAATGTCTCCTTAACTGGTGTCATAATTACTTTTTTTTAATGATAGAAATTCAATTCTTTTCGTACTTAATGCAAAAATGTATGAAGTTATCTTATATTTGTTTTGTTTTTCTTGTGCAGCGGACTTTGCCTTCCACTTTGGATCATTCCATTGATTCTTTCAAAGGTCTTCTTAAAAATCCATTAGAGTTAAAAAGTCATCTGCAAGTCTCCCTTTTGTCTTTGCTTGCAGAATACATTCAATGGTGTCCAGAGAATGAAATTCCTGTAAGAACTCCAGCCATGTTGTACAAATATCTACAGCCATTCATCAAATTGTTTATGTTTTCACCAATCAACACGGGAAGGTATCTGGCATACAGGTTGGCCATGGCAGCTATGTTTAGTACTGGTGCTTTTGACAGGAACCTTCATGAGATACATGCATGGTTTTTGTTTTTACCAGGTTATCAAAGGGAGAAATCTCCTGTCAACATCTTGGAGGTTGAAGTCTTACAGAGCTTGACTTCGTTTGTCATAGCATTCTTATGCGACGCTGTTTCTACACTCGGGAATAATTTAGTCAAATATTGGAATATCCTTAAGAATCATGTAAATTATTTGGAAGGTGATAAAGGTAACTAATCCTAAAATCACTTATATTGGTTCTATTGCATTTTTTATCTGGCCTGGTTATTTCATTTGATCAGTGGTGTCCATTGGACTATAACTCAAGCTCATATTTTATTGTTATAGAACCTATAAATGGTCCTGTATTTTGGCATTTCTTGGGTAATACTATCATCTTGTGTTGCCAAAATTGTGGAGAAACTTTCGGCTCATTATTGCTATGCTGAACTGGTGGTTTTCAATTTCATTGCAGAATTATCACCTGATGTTAGTCCTTTTATCATATGTGTACTGGAGAAGTGTCTAAAGGTGATCCGATCTAAATCAGGAACCTGTTCATCGCCAAAAAAATCAATGGTATTATTATACACTTGCAATACAGTGAAATATATCTTGCAGACACAGGTATGTGTGTAACTTAACATTTTTTATATAGGCTTCTATCAGTTTGTGCTTGTCTAATGTTATTATATCTGTGTTTTTTGATAGGTCAATGCTGAATTGTTATCTTCTGTAGTTAATGCAGACTTGACTGAGAGACTTGGCGGCAGTTATGAATACGATGAAGTCTTTCCAGAGTGGAAGCCTCTGAAGAACTTGTTAGACTTTGTGGACGGCATACCACACCGACAAAATTGTTGCCTTTTCACTGGAAAAAAAGAATCTGTCCTTCCTGATGGTTCTTTGGGAAGTGCACTTGGTGATGTAAATAGATCATTAGGTGGCGAGGATGGTCACCAGATGGCTGAAACAACTGTAGCTTTCATATCCTCCATTGTATGTGAAAATACTGATAAAATATCCATGAATCTGCCATCAAGCTTGGTCATTTCACGTGACTTACTTGGTGTTCCTTTCTCTCTCATATCATCTATATTTTTTCTTGATTATAGTGTTCTTGTTCATGCTTCTAAGATGTGGCCTGTGATGTTTGATGCTGGCCTGGATACAGCCATATCAAATCTGGGTAGTGATAGTCAAAATGCTGCTCCTATCGAGACCTCTGATCTTACATTTTGTCCAGACTCTCTAACTTGTAGCCATCTTTTAGATGCTTCCGAAGCTGATGCTACAGTATTTAGTATCCTTCTAAAACAGACACCTTTCCATGTGATATTTCCTGCAATGATGTGTATGAATAGTCCACACTCACCTAAATTTTCTAAGATGCAAGAGCTTCTAATTCATAAATTATGTGAATCCATAAATGATAGCTCACTCCTTCCCAGTCTGCATCTTGTGCTGTTCTGGACTCATCAGATTCAGTTAAGTCTTAAAGTTATACCATCAGCTGAAATAGAACCACTTTTGAATCTGTGTGTTATTCTTGTACAGAACTTATTAGCTAAATTATTGGTTCCAGAAAGTGGTTCTGACACGTCTATAAAAGACTCCGCTTTCTCGTCATCAAGCCATTACATTCAAGAAGTGATTAAAACTATTTTTTGTCATCCTTCTGTTTTGATGTCATTATCCTTTTCATTGGGAAATAGCCAGAACATTTCAAATGGAAATACAGGGACCAACTTTGATATCCTAAATGTAATATCCAGTGAGGGGTTTAAAAAATTTGGCAATCCAATTTTAAACATATTGACAATGACGCTAGACAACATGTGGTCTTTATTTGGTCTCCACCTTTGTGGATCAAAAGCTCAGGACGTTGCTAATAGTTTTTTGAAAATCTTTAAAGGCCTTCAACAGAAGCTGTTTTTGGATGTCAAAGACAGATTTGAGCTGTGCATTGGTACTAAAGATATGGTGCCTCTCCTTCCAACACTGCATGCTTTACACACTTTGCGTCGGTTTTTATCCCCTTTTCAGCTCCTTGAATTAGTAGATTGGATGTTCAAAAGAATTGGGATGGATGATTTGCCAACTAAGATATCCTTTGTATCTGTTGGATGTTCCTTAGCTGCTGTTGCTTTCAACACTTTGTCTATTTATTTTCAGCAGTCAAGTGGAAACAGGGTACCATACGATTTATTTTGGGAAATTGGTGAAAACAATGTGAAAGCCGCTATCTTTGAGCATATCTATGGTAAGGTAGTTGAATTTTCTGTGAAATTTGAAATAGATTGTGCAGATAGCTGCTTGCATGAAGCTGTCAATGCCTTGTATAATCAGAAAACTATGCAACAAGAAACTTTTCATCCTTTGCTGTTGGTCATGTGGAAAATTATAATGATTACTCCTGTGAAAATGCTTTCTCTTTGCCTGTACAAATTGAATGCAAAGAAAGCTAAATTCTTACATATTCTCATCGAACTTAGCTCTCTTCATTCATCCATATTTGGGCATTTATTTTTGGGCATAGTGAATAGACATCATGATGTTGGGGTTACAGGAGGCTTTGATATTACTCTTTCTGAACATCAGTTTATGCTGCTTTTACCTGCCTCCCTGTCATATTTGAGGTTAATTTTTAAGAGATTTGGGAATCTGAATCACAAAGATTTTAAACAGATACCTCAATTCTATTCAAAAATTCTTTTAAAAGGTTTTAGTCAGTGGAAGAGTTTTTTGTCACAAGACATATTTGAGGAAGAGTATGTAGCATCTGTCCCGTCGTCTGTTCAAGAACTTCTCGGTGTTATGAATTGTAGTCTCCTTGGAAAGTCAATTCATATGTTGCAGTATCACTTTGCTCTTAATGGAGATTCACTGAAACTGAAGAAGCGGCTAAATCTATTCAAATCAATCTGCCCCAAATCGGCCTCACATGATGAGCTGATGGACTGTGACAGTCAATTTATTGATAGTTATTCTCTTGTCCAGTCTTTGAACATAATCAATCGCGTTGTTGCAAAGATTTCACTTTGTAAAATGTTACTGTTTCATGAAGAAGAGGGTGGGGATTTGAAAGAGGTTGCTATGGACAGGCGAAGCAAATTGGCAGCATCTAGGATACATTATATGAATGTTTTGGTGGACATTTGGCAGCTTATTGTTCAGAAATTTTCTTTAACCTCTGATCAATCTGGAACTGGGAAAAGCACAAACATTTCATTGCTTTATAATCACTTGGAAGTTTTTGTGTTAACAAATATTCTTGAGCTGGCTGTAGAGATGCAAAATGATCTTATTCAATCACAATCTTTTGCCTTTCTTGAGCAGTTAATCAGATCTGCTCTTCTCTATCGGTTCAGTGATTCGATGACAATGAAAACTCTCCAGGTGATAGTAACTCGGCTTAATGAGGGGAGTCTATCATATGATCTATATCTTCAGTTATTACTTGCTCACTCTCAGTTTGCTCCCACTCTCCATTCAGTGCGCAGACCAGCTGGTTCCTTTTTGAAGCCTGTATCCAGCATTCTGAAATGTCTTGTCATTCCTTCTCTTGACCATTTTGAACCTGATGGGAAGCAGAAGGAGCCAACAACCAAGTTCTCTAAAGGACCATTGGAAATTGTTAAATTGCTTTGGATACTCTTATGGTCAAAGGCTCATCAAACTGGTTTAGATTCTCAAAATGAGATTGACATAAATTTGAAAGAACTGCATACACTACTACATCATTCTTATGGTGCAACACTCAGTGAGGTTGACTTGGCAATATACAATCTGATGAAACAAATTGAGTCCATGACTGGATCATGCCCTCAGAATGTAGAATTAAATTCAGAAGCAATTGAGGAATGGACTAGAAGTCAGCAAAGGGACAACTTTCCGATTGACCCAGACATATGTGTGTCAACTGTGCTCTATTTTCCTTATGACAGAAGTATTTCAGAAGAAGTGCCATCTGTAAACAAGATTGAAACTGACAATGTCAGAAAAAAGGTTGTGGCATATGTTTTAAATTACCTATCCGAAGCAATGTTTCCTGCTTATAGTTTTGTCCTTGTTTTCATTTTGTGCCATAATTGTAACTAATTACACAACATCCTATGCAGATACATTGTTCTCATGTTGAAGTTCGAGAACGTTATGATCCTGTATTTATCTTGCAATTCTCAATTCATGGCCTGTCTAAAGCATATATAGAGCCTGTGGAGTTTGCTGGATCAGGGTTGCTTGCAATTGCATTTGTTAGCATGTCTTCTCCAGATCATGGGATACGAAGATTAGCTTATGGCACACTTGATAAATTTAAGAATGCATTAGAGGTTCGTAATGGGTTTATCAGTTTATGCTGATTGTTTCCTTATATCATAATATAAAAATTTAGTTAGGGAAATGTCAGATTTATTTTTTTCATATGTTTTACTATTGAATTTTTAATTTGTTTTATTTGTATTTGATTGATACTTTTTATTTTATCCCCTGTGCATGAAAAGCAACTCTCTTAGGGGAATAATCTGATTTGAGTTGGGGGATGTTGACTCCTAGGGCAGTTTCTAATGGTACATGTCAAATGTTTCGGAACGAACATGGATGCCAAATATTTGTCGCCAGTGCATTTTTTGGAGTAGTTCGGTACTTGGTTAATTGGTTGGACATAAATATTAGTATTTTCCCATTACATCTGCTTTGCTATTGAATCATGCTTATAGTTTCTCCTCGGGTGTTTTGCTCATATTGTTTTAGGAAAAAATATTCTTATTCATATAAAAAGATATTGGTCATGGTTTGCTGACTCCTACTAGAAAGCTATCTTATGACCTGTTTCTATTTCCATTTTCTGTTTTCACCGCTAAATACAAAGATCACCTTGTTTTCACTTTATTTCCTTTTTTTTTGAAAAACAAAAAATTGTATAAAAAATGTCGAAAATAAATGCTGTTTTCACCATTTCCTGTATATTTTTTTGAAAACAGGAGACATAGTGAAAACAAGGTACATTTTATAATTATCAGTGAAGACCAAAAATGAAAAAAAATAATGTTTTCTCAAACCAAGCATCCCTTTGTCTTGTCTGTTTAACAAAATTTATTCTTAAAAATAAGCTTATGGGTGAAGGTCAACTAGAGTATCTTTTGCTAGGAGCAAGTGGAAGCTTCTAAGGGTCTGTTTGGTTCAACGAAGGGGAGAGGAGGAGAGAAGGGAGGTGAAGGTATGTTTGGTTCAATATAGGGGAGGGGAAGGATTTTTTAATGGGTTTTATGTTGTGTTGGTTCCCTCCCCTCCCCTCCCCTCTACTGAACCAAACTTGTGTGCAACATAAAACCCATTAAAACCCAAACTTGTGTGCAAAGCCAAGGCCATTATTGATTTCGTTGCATTATTATGGCTTGGGATTTTTTGTATGGGTTTATCTTTAGGTTTTAGTGCCCCATGAAGAAGGCATCATTAGGGTTAGAGCATACAAAAACTTTGGATTGGCTTCTTTGAAATTCAATCATTCTATCAGATGCATCATTTTATGCACGTGTTTGTCACACTTATGTTCATTGTTGAAAGAATTGTGATTGATCATCAATCATTATGTTTTACAGAAGTGCCAAAAGAGGAAGGATGTAATGGGACTTCGGCTTCTATTGAACTCTGTTCAAAACAGTATAGAAGAGCCATGGCAAAGAATCCCATCGGTTATTGCTTTGTTTGCTGCAGAGGCATCTTGTGTATTGTTAGATTCATCGCATGATCATTATGCAGCTATAAGTACATTCTTGATACAGTTTTCTAAGTTGAATATGAAGGTATATATCTATAGTCTTCGAATTTTCTTTCATGATGTTTTTTTACCTTTTGATTTACATAAAACTTTATTTGTTAGGAATAATTTTTTTGTAAGTTCCATTTGCTTTCATTTTGCAGGCTATTCCTCTGTTTGATAACTTTATTTGGAGTTCATCTATCAATTTCAAAGCAGAGAGATCGTGGATGCTTCGGCTAGTATATGCAGGGCTGAACTCAGATGATGATGCCATGATATATATTAGGAGCTCTATTCTTGAGAGTCTAATGAGCTTTTATGTCTCTCCTCTCTCGGATGTTGTATCAAAGGACCTGATCATTGAAGTAAACACAAATTCCTAAATTTTCCCGTCTTTCTATTGCTTTAGATGACTTGTAGTGTTGGACTCTTATATCGTCATTTTCTGGTTGTCATTGCTGTAAATGAGCAGAACTGTGTTTGTGCCCAAACCCAACTTCATGAATTCATATTATAACTTATTGTCAAATTTCTGATCGAGTCATTAATCAGAGTGCCAATTTCTAAATTGTTGAATCAAATCAAATCATAAATTTTATGATTCACGAGTAAAATCTAAAAATTAACAGGTGGAAATTAAAATTTTACCCTGTAAGTTATCTAGTAATTTTTCTAATCTTAAAAAAGAATCCCATAAAATTTAAATTGTTTGGGATGTTATGCTGTATGATGAAATCTGCATTTTACCTGTGATTCTTACTTTGGCTGTACTCTTTGAGTATCTTCTACCAATATAATGTATGGCTTTCTTATTTTCTGTGCAGGTTATAAAGAAATCCATTAAAGTGCAAAAGATGGCTCGTCATCTAGTGAAACGCTGTTCTTTATTTTCATGGTTATCATCTCTCATCTCAGTTAATAGAAGGGTTGGGATTAATGGAGATGAAAATAGATTTTTCTTGAAGCATGTATTGGTAGTATTGAAGGTAAGTGCTCATTCTGATTTCCTGACTTGCACCATTTGTTTTTCTGGTTTTATCTGTAAATGATTTCCTGATTATTCGTTTTCAAATTGTTGGGGTTTGTGTACTCTGTTAGGGACTTGCAAAACTTAACCTTGATATACTAGACGGAGTTTCGAACTAGTTTTATTGATAAAATAGAAAAAGATACATGGATCCTAATCCCTTAAAACTAGTCCTATTTATATAACATAGGACTGACAGCTACCAACAAACAGAAATACCAAAACTAATTAACAAAAGAACTACACCTAGGCTAAACTAACGAATAACAAATGCGCTTAGCTAATTAATTTACATACCTTCTCCTTTTCCTATGATAAACCAACATTGGTTTATCATTATTCCTTCGCCTTTTCCTCCTATCATTGAAAGCCTATATATTTTTTAGCAGTGTAGAAAAGTTGTACACTACACACTTCCACCTATACTTATGATTTGAAACAGGCGTTGTTGTTCATTGAGCTTGGTGCTGATGAGAGTATGACCGGCAGTCTGATTCTTTGAATCCAAATTTTCCAAAGAGGAAGTTTAAATCATAAAACCATAATTTACTTGTCTTTTGCTCTTGTGTTTTGTTAAACCGATTTTGGCACCTAAATTTGATCACGGAATTTCATCTTGATTTCCGTTGTGAACTAGTTTTTTTTTTATAAAAAATGGTGAACTAGATCTTTTAACTCTGATCTGAAGGTTTAGCTGTTGTTCTCCATTGATGGAAACCTAATTACAGAAACATATATATGGAAGAAAGCAAAGCAATAATGGAAAATAAAGAGTGTATTATTTCTGAAAATCAAAGGAAATACAATAGGATGAAAATCCTATTGTCCACAGAGCTAAGCTCCTTAAGAGAGACCAATGCTCTCCGCCCCTAACAAACTGTATAATTCTACTCTATCCTCTTCTCAGCACCCATATAACAGAATTGCACTACACTGTTTGGCTTCCTCTCTCTCTCACACTGTCACATGGAAAGTCTCCCTCTTCCCTTTCCTATTCCTTCTAGCATTAAACCACTGCATACTAGGCTTGGGGATACTGCTGTGCTAACAGCCCATTGGGCCCACATTTATTGTATGGGGTCCTAACATCTACACATGATCTTCATATAGCTTTGATGCCACAAAAGTAAAGCTTAAAATCGTTTGCCATAACTGTCTTTTATTTCTGTCAAATGTTTTTAAACAAACCCGTGACCTCTTTTTAATTCTTTTGTACTTTTATTTTTCAGTTTTCTTATTTTGTACTGAATGCCCTTAGCTTTTATTATTCAGGTTGTCAATGATGTAATTTCATCTGGAAGCATGTCCAAGTGGTTGCTAAATCATGGCCTTGAGCAGCTCACAGAGCTTTCATCCAATCTATTCAGTTTTGTACTCCATGATGTGACAATGGCAGATGAAACTGTGGGATTGGTTAATCCTTTTCTAGAAATGATAGCATGGGTGTTGAAATTCTCTCAAAAAAGGAAAATATGTCAGCCACGTTTTTCCCTATCAACTGAGGGCTTATATCAGATATACCAGGCTGGCAGTGTGTGTAATCAAGCTACAAAAAGCATTAATCCGGAGCTTGCTCTTGAAGCAATACTAATGAATGCACCTCCTAACTCCATTTTCTTAATGGTATTTTCATTCATCCCCTTCATTTATTTATTTCTATTATAAAATTACTCTATATTCTGTAAGTGGTTTTTCAAAGACATAAAAGAAATGCTTTTGGTTTTTGTGTTTCCAATTATGAAAATGATACCTGAAGATGGAAATAATAAAGAAATTCATTTAAACATATAAAGTTGAGCATGTTATATGCATTAGGTACCTTGCACTATATATAATTATATTATTTTGAGCCAATATAATAAATTATTAATATCATATTATTTCCAGCATTTGTTATTATACTTATATTTGGCTTGTTTATGGCGGGTTTTCTCACACTAGAATATTAAATTTGTTTCCTTGGAGAAATCGTATATATCATCGGCCTGCAGCTTTAATTTCAAATAAACCAAACTATCTGTAAAGGTGGACCAATTTGCCCTCAGTTGTTGATTTTGGCAAATGAGGGCTTGGTTATTGCATATTTTCCTCCTACCAATTTCAAATAAACCAAACTATCTATTTTTTCCTCCTACATATTTCATTTCTACTTAGTGGGTAATGTTTACATTATTGACATGTGGTCTCTGAGTGGTTCTTGTCTTGTGTATGAATAACAACTCTTGTGTGTATACAGGATCCAGAAAGGCTTCAGAACTTTATTATCTGGGCAATTACAACTGCTTTAGCGTCAGAGTCTTCACGAAGGCTGAGGTCCAATGAGTCTCGTATTATTATCAAAAATAATTTAGGGGAAGAGTATCATGATGACTCGTTAGTGTCGAAATTTTTACGTTGGTTAACAGCATCGGTAATCGTTGGGAAGCTTCATCAGAAATCCAAAGATATGTATTCAAGGTTTGCTGAAACAAATAAACTAGAATCTCTGCATTCTTTACTGGTGCACGTAGAAAATACCTCAGAACGAGGACTTGATATTAATATTGGTAGTGAGGAGTTGCTTGCTTCTACAATTTTCTATCTCCAACTGCTTCCTGGTATAAATCAGGAACTGCTACCGTCAGTTGTATCTGCTCTCTGTTTCCTGACTTTTGGTGATTCTAATTTACCAGGTACCCTACTTTATAGTTCTTACATTTAAATACATTTAATATGGTTTCCTGAGTGCTATTGTGGTGATAGGTCAGAGTTCACTATTCAGTTAGACATTTCCATCAACACTCTTGCTTTTTTGTCCCTATGTTTATGTATTTTGCTTAATTCTGTAGTGGAAAGAACTGATTTGCTGCAAAGCTACAATACTTTCTTCTCATCAAACTGTTCAAGGGTACGATGCCCTCCCGAAGCTAATCCAGATTGGAGATGGTAATTTTCTGAGTCTTCTAATATCTCAAGTTCTCTACCTTTCTCCTCTTTGTGGTCTGTAGTAATAATATTAAATAAGAAAAACATAATTATTTGGTTGAGTTTTTATATATCTTGGGTATAGTATGATTTTTTCTACATACTAAGGGGGAACACCAAAAGGGACAGGTTAAAATTGTGGGGGTTTTCAAACTGTACTCTCTGGCAGCATGCTTATTATTTGGAATTTCTACTCTCAAAACGTTACTGGGTTTTAGTTTTGGTTTAACAGCATTTGATCGTGGTGAACTTTAGCAACATTGATTTCATAAAAAGTTAAATGATACTCTATCTGTCTCACAGTAATTGTCACATTTGTAACAAAATAAAATTGTCCCACTTCATGTTTAGTTTCTTAAGCAATTTTATTAATTATTTTTTTCAATTGTACCATGTAATTAATATTAGTGCATCGCCTTCCTCTTTATTGCATGTATCATAATTTCTTAATGGTAGATAGATTTGCTTCATGTTTATTTTATTTTAGAGTACATTAGAAGGTGAATTTGGATGTTCTACTTCAAAATTCAAATACTTATAGGAACTAGAAAATGTATATTTTTCTGCAACCATAACCGAAGTCTGATTGGATTTTTTGTATTTATCTGTACTTCTAATGTGATCTTATTTGACATATACGTTGTTTAGGTCCTTTTACCTGCCAAAGAAGGATCATTCACTGGAACTCACAGGTACAGAAAATATGGAGGAATATCATGCCTGCCTAAATCTGTTGGTGATTGTTGCAAATGTGCTTGGTGGAAAGAAATTAGAGTCAGCTCGTTTGTCCCCTCTAGATGTAGAGATATCTTCCTTAATCCAATGGGAAAGAAGTTTACTAAGAAACTGAATGTTTATATAAACCCATTTTTTTGTATGTTGGAAGTGCACTGATTTGTGGTAATCTAATTTCAAAAAATAGTGTGATCACAGCCATGCATGTTTGTTAAGCATTTTTGTTGGCACGTAATGTTGAGATATAAAAGATAAAAAGAGTGAAAGAACCATTGTAAATTTTTGTCTTATTAAAAACCTGCAATTTTGCTGAAGATATTAGTTCTTTTTTTCATTGAAGGAAGTGTTGTATTTTACAAACTGACATAACCGGTTACAAAGTTTAGTGTTTTAAAATAACAGTTATGTAGCGCAATGAAAGAGAGAGAGTGTTCAATAAAGTATATTAGATAGGTTTTTATTAGGATTTCTCTTCTATATATTAAGTGTATACCATCACAAGAAATATCATTGTAAATGAACCAAAATTAAAAATATTTATTAGAAATTGTTGCTTCTAAATATTAATAATAAACTATATCTAATAAATTATATGACAATTTAAAACCAACAGGATAAACTCAAAAGATTAATAATTGTATCTTGGTTGCATAGGTACGAACTTGTCTAATTAATTTAAGTTTACAATTATTTATACTTATCCTTATACATAATTTTCCAATAAAACAAGAAACTTAAATTTAATTAGACAAACTCATATTTGTTAAATGAGAATCGACCGTGGAAAGAAACTACTTGTGCAATACACAAATGAAAGCATTTACTACATATTTATGGGTCAAATCGCTTTATTTGTTGAAATAATTTAGTTAACATCCAACAATGGTTCATTTCATTACAAATTAGAACTCTTTCAATTTCTCTCATTTTTAATGAGCACAACAATATCTTGAGAGAGAATCTAGTAAACACCAATGGTTGGGTATTTCCTAAATAATGTTCCTCCTGTATTATTGACCTGGTTTTATTGAAGAGCCATGTAGACAACTAAAATTGAAGCTCACAGTGCTGCAATGCACTCAATTTCAATCTTGGCATCCAACGGCAATGCAGCTACTTGATACGTCGCCCGAGCCGGTGCAGGTGAAGGGAAGTCTGAAATCATTCAAACCACAAGAAAATGGTTACTGAAAGTTGAAACCATTGCTGGCAGAAGTGATAAACAAAATTCACATTAAATGATGAAATCCTTAACATTTTAGCATAGTTCTAAGCAAATTCAGAAATATCGTAACTAGTGAATTATGGACCACGGTTGCCTGCAGTTGAGGTGTCCCCACATTCACGCATTTGACATATCGGTAGCCGTTCAATCAAGATTGAACAACTAAGATTCAAATTCAGTGTTTAAATTATAAAATAAAGATAAAAGTTGTTTACATTTTATTTAACTGTATGATCGAGATCAGACAGCCACAATATGCCCAAATGTGTTAACTCAAGATTCCCTGTCTGAAGGGAATCCGAATTCGTGGAAGAAATGAATTAACTCAATATGCCCAAATGTGTTAACTCAAGATTCACTACCACACAACTCACATTTAGCATAGATCTCATTAACTTTCTTGAAGTCCTTCAAGTCAGCCAACCTGGAAGAAATGAACTTCGTTAAACTACTCATCTTGCCAGGACTCAAATATAAGCCAAATTTCGGAAAGAACAAATAATTCTTACAAAATTGTTGTCTTAACAACTGATGCGTAGCTTGCACCCCCAGATTTTAAGATCTCCCCAATGTTTTTGAGAACCTGCAATATGTAATTGTATAAAATGTCAGGCACAAAATCAGTTAGTGCACCTTCACAGAAATACAGCATCAAGACGGAGTTAGTGCCACATGTTACTATGAAAGTGATGTATATAGCAGAAAATGACTAATAACATTCAAAGCATGCTGCAAAAATTGCTCACATATTGGTACTCCACTTATTCAAAACATCAGCTTTGTTAGAATATTAGGAGTCTCTTGATTCATATCATCTTATGATGATAGTGGTCTTAATGGGCTGGGCTTGTAAATTGTAATAATTGTATTGTACAAATCCTTGACCAAGAATATTGGTATAAAAAGAAGTGTTAGAGTCGCTTGCTTTTTATTTTCAATTTAATTCTAATGAGG
The DNA here is from genome assembly GCA_037974775.1 of Cicer pinnatifidum. Taxonomy (NCBI): domain Eukaryota; kingdom Viridiplantae; phylum Streptophyta; class Magnoliopsida; order Fabales; family Fabaceae; genus Cicer; species Cicer pinnatifidum. The sequence continues at coordinate 50,895,902 of JBBPBR010000004.1, forward strand.
AGTTCTTATCCTCCTTTTGTCTATATTCTCCTTCTCTTAGTCATAGAGAAATCATTCTCTTATAAATAAAAGTTTTACGTTTTGTTTTATGCACATCTCTTAATAGGTAAAACATACAAATATTGATGATTGCATCAACCATTTCATTGGAAATTACCAAAATTAGCTCCTGTAACACCTAAGTTTTCTTAAAAAGAAAAATCTGTTTTCTTGGAATAATCAAGGTTTCAAGTTAGTTTCATGTATTGACCATTAATTTTTTTTTCAAAGAGAAGATGGTAACTCATATTCATAAACATTGAAGTAGTAAGTGTTTTCATTCTAAGCAGCCATTCTAAATCATATCCACTTCCTGGTAAGTGTGGAGGGATAGTTTCAAACTGCAAGAAAGGTGACACTTAATATGATAACGATCATTCAAGATTATGGAATCAAGTCATCCAATGAAACAGCATTTCAAGCCCGAGAATTGGACAATCAAATCTCATATGCCGAACGTCAAAGTGAAATGCGGCAAAGTGCAAATACTAAGAAATTTTCCATGAATTACAAAATGAAAGGTGTTAAGTTAAGATTTATATTCTTCTACCTGCTCAGTCTGATCTTCAACATCATCAGAGACGAATTTCCCTGTCTGCATCAGAAAAACATTGATTGTTAAAGCAACGTCATGCAGCCAGCATGAATGAACAATTGTACGTGTAAGTTGAAACACTGAAAGAAGGGCACACTAAATTATCAAACCTCAGGAACAAGACCAAGTACACCCGACACAAACAGAAGGTTGTTGGCTTTGATTGCTTGAGAATAAGGTCCCAATGCTGCTGGGGCCTTTTCAGTTTGAACAACTTCCTTAATCCCTAAAATAAATCAGAAAGTGATTAACACAGCACAATAATTTTTGTTTATATATAAATGAAAACAGCATTACAAAGAAGGATTTTCTTGCAAACACCGATGTCTTTCTCCCTTGAAATCTCTGTCAATAAGCATACATAATTTACAGTTTGAACAAACATTGATAATACAATTTTCCAGCCATAAAGGGTGAGTTTACACACTTCAATGCAGTTAAGCATCATCACATTAAATAATCCTATATTAAATGACAACAAAAACAAAATTGCAAATTAGCATATAGATTAACACCTAATAAGGAACATATTAACCACAAAATTAAAGGTCCATTTCATGCATATATAAATTTTGACCAAAAACAAATCCTCTTACGAGACTATACAGAACCATATGAACATATAGTAAGCAATACTACTAACAAAAAAGTCCATAAACGAACATTGTGCATAAAAAAGAAAACACACAATCCCTATCACAAAAAAAATTAAAATGTTGCTTGTGTTAATTTTTTTCCCCAATTTTTTTTGTAATTAAAAATTGGTCCCCAAGGATGAACTTGTAAGAAAATTGAGAACCCTAATAACATAATTTTGCGTACGTAAGTTGTTAACTTTGTAAGCTAATTTGTGTAAAAGAAAACTTTTGAGATCAAATTGTTCCAAGTAGTAGCATTTTCACTGACCAAATTATAGATTCATTTTTGTGTAAAATAAATAAAAAATTGAGCATCAAATTGTGAGAAAGAAGAGAAAAAAAATGATCGGAAGTTACGAGCATCAGTGGAAAGGCTCAAGCATAAGAAGGGCGAAGAGCGGTTAGACGAAGAGGAACGCCACATGGCGGTGCCGGCAACTGATGCTCCGCCAATTCCGGCGGCCCATGAAGCACGGCGGTGTAGAACGCCGGCGTTGATGGGTGGAATGTTGAAGGTTCTTGCAGCACACCAAGACGCCATTTATCTCTCTCTAGCTTCGCTCACTCAGTAGTTGAGTTTTATTTTAACGTTGTTAGTTTCTCTCTCTTATACGTCAATTTAAGTTTCTAGATTTTCACAAGTAAGGAAAATCGATATTTTAGGTTTAAATTTAAATATGTTTTTTCTGAATGTAAATATAATTTTTTTTATATAATTTGTTTTTTTGATTTATATTTCTGTAATATTAAAAATAATTATTTATGGTTTCTAACGTTAATTGACAACAATTTTTTATCTCTGTAAATATAATATTTTTTAATTTAAATATCTGAAAAATATTTTTTTGAATTTTATCTATGTAATATTTAAAAATTCTAATTTTTTGTCTTCAATGTCTTTAACGAAATATAATAATTTTTATAATTATTTCTATAAGATACTTCTAAAAATTTATAGTTAATTATGTTTTTTTGTTAATTTATTTTTATTATTTTGACTAAAATTTCCTTTTACGTTTTAGGTTTTGTTCATTATAACTTAAAATAAATAAATAATATATTAGATAATAAATTTATTTTAATCATTATTTTATATTAATATAATTATAATTAATATTATATTAATTTTATTTTAATTATAATATTATATTATATATTTATTGTTGTATATCTATTTTTATATTAACTATATTGTTAAAGTTACTAGAATTAATATATATGTGTTGAATATATATGAAAATAAATTATCGCTTAAATCAACCGGTATATAACAATATTATTGTATTAGATATTATGTTTCGAGTTAAAATTATAAATTTCATGAATGTTTTTATTATTTAATGTATAAACAAATAAATAATTAATGATTTTTTTGAAATAGAAAATAAAAATTAATTTAATAATAGTAAATAAATAAAACAGAAAATTAATAAATTTTAAATTATTAAAGTGAAAATTAATTAATTTATTAACCAAGTCTCCACATAGTACCTCAATAACGCTTCCTTCTCACAACATTCGAGGTTGAGTGCAAAACCTCCAATTTTCCTTCGTGATGTATGCAAGATTAGAATTCCTCATGCTCCGCAGACCCAAACCACTAGACTTCTTAGGAGTGCACACTTCATTCCAAGTAATAAGATGAGGTTTTTTCTTAGTGTCATGGTCTATGTTGCGAAAGAATGATAATGTGTAAGTATACACAATTGTGATATGTAATAAATAATAAAGTGAAAGTAGAATATCGTTTTATTGAGGATCGATGTTGTTAAGTTCTAAATATATCTAAATCTATAAGTTTTAATTAGTAAAGATCCAAATCAACAAGAGACAAAAGATAAGCATTTGTTGTTAATAGTCAAAAGAAAAATTAAGATCAAATATGCAAGAAATAATGAGAGAAAGTTTGTCTAAGATTTCAAATGATAAAGAGTGGTTAAAGATACAACCCAGTTATAAAATCTGTATATATACTTCATGGTGCTATATCATACTATAACATTTCTAGAACCATTTGAGTTTAGGAATTTTACAACTCAATTATCATGATTTTCATCAGACTAATATTATTTCTAGGTTCATAATACAAATTCAATCATGCCACATTGATGGCACAAAGCTTTCTATGGACTTAAAAGCTATTCCTAAACATTTACCATCAATATCTTTTTGAAGCATATTGATTTAATCGATAATTCATAAGACATTTCCATTTTTTTCCTTTTCCAAGTTCAATAAACTAGCAATAATACTTAAATGACCACTTTAACATATAAACTTTATCTATAACATTATTGATCCTTAACTACAAAGTGTTTTAGCTCTTATTGAGCTTAGGGAACAACATCGGAATGCAAGTTAACATAAGAATTTTATTACAATTGAGTTTAATAAATTAAGGATTAAAAAAAGATAAATAATACAAGCCAAAACAACAATGCAATTGATTATGCTTCAGTTCCAAGTGCAAGTCCATTTTCTTCAACACAAAACTCCAAAACTAGCTTTAATGACTCTAAAATATGGTGGAAGATGATGACGGTGATAAAATATGGTAAGGGAATGTGTATGGTGGTCAGGACATAATGGGTGCTTTGAAAATTAAGTTAAGACTACTCTCTTTTAGGAATGTAGTTGCAATCCTTTAAATATGACACTTTTAGATCACTTTTCTCTCTTCAATTTAGGCCTATTTTATCCTCATTAACAAAGAAATCCTTGGTCCAATGTAATAAAGTGACATACTAGCTGAAATATTCTTTTAATGTGTCCTTAACATGATTAAATATCCCAAATTGTTACATTAAAATTTTACACTTATGGGTCTTACATTTATGTGCTCTTGTTGTACCTTTAGGTAATGCACTTGAATGCTGCAACTTCCTTCAACATTGCTCCATAATTAGTCAAAATATATTTTCTTGAAGATATTCAACAAAACCTATCAAAATTCCAACTTAAACCAACATAGTCAAATAAAAAGGACGTATAATCAATATTTTACTGAAATATACTAAAAAAAAATACTAATTTAATTAAAATATTTCCTCAACAATTTGTATATTCTAGTGTAAAAAATTGCTAAATAACTCGTATATTTAAGAGTTATCGGCCACTCCAAATAAACCCACGGTAAATTTTGTCAATCTCATCACAAATTGTTGTAATTAAGATGACAATTTGCATAATCTATGTAAGGAGTGTTTGGGTGATAGATTTGACAAAAGTTACACAACCTACAAAAGACAAAGTATTGAAATTCCAATCACTAAGATGTTGGCCATCTTTCCTCTAGAGACTCTTTTATAAAGAATAGTAGCATCAAGGTATTTCCCAAGATCTTCCGTATCTTGGATCCCCAAAGCAACACTCAAACTATGTTTCTTGTGTCACGAGCTAGGGAAAAAAAAAAACCTAATATAGAATTAATAAGCTCATCTTTATCCAAATTTGTTTATGATAAAAGAAGTAGGTCGTATGCATGCAGGTGAGATATCATAGGTCCACATATTTTGAAGTCTTATTCAGTTTTCACAAGTTTTGATTGACTTCTAAAGAAATCAAATGGAAAAGACAGTCAATACAAATAACAAAAATGTAAAGAGATAAAATATCATCTTATTGAATACCTCTACTAGGAGTAAATTCATCCAACGAATCCCCATTCCACAATAAGTTTAGATTGTTGTTGCTCATTTCAATTTTATGTTTTCATGGTGTTGTTTATATTTCCTGATTCTTTTGATCAACTCTTCATTTTTTTTTTACCAAAGCTAAGAGGTTTAAGGCCAATTTTTGGTATAAAATCACCTCTCTAAATCATTTCATATTTTCTTTTGTTTAAATAAGTGATTTTTACACATATTTAGTTTTTTTCGTGGTTTATTCGTCTTTATGCAACACGGTATTTGTTTGGCGTCTTAGTGTGACTTTTTGTTTTTCTATATTGTTGTAATGTTCTTTGGTTCATACTAACATATTAGTTTCCATCAAGTGCAAATTCAATCAATAAATTGACCTAATCAATATTACAGATCTGAAAGCATGGATGTTTTAGACACCTCAATTTTT
>JBBPBR010000004.1:50903991-50916211 GCA_037974775.1 Cicer pinnatifidum
CGAAATTTTTTTTTCTGAAATGCTACAAAACAAATAAATTTGAAAATGTTTTGTTATAATCGTCACATTTACCTTATTTACTTATGTATTAAACCCACTTCTATTTGACTTTCTTTGATTCCGAACGATTTGTGAGAAATTTGTAAACAATACTTTCTTTTACTATGATAGTTGATTTTGATAAAAATTTAAATTTTTTACTTTAGAAGAGTAATTTGATTTATTTTTCATCGTCTTGTTTTTTTATTTCTTTTCACGCCTTCCACCTTTTTGTATGCATCACTCTATTGTTTAAGATGTTTTTTCTTTCCTCAATTTATTATCTTCCTCACTCATATCGTTCCTCTTCCTTTGTTGATGAATGATATCGGAAATTATGCATTTCTTGCTTCTTGAAAGAAATTTTTTTTTTTTTTGCTTTTGATGATTGAAGAAAGTGGTTGAAAAAATGAATCCCATTCATTTAGAATTTTTATAGGAAATTTTAAAATTTAAAGAGAAAAGTAAAAGAGTAACAACAATTCAATGAATTTTTTATGAAAATTTTCTTAAAAAAAGCTTGAGAAAAATGTAAATGAATAATTATATTTTCGATATTATAGCACAAATTTTGATTTAAATTATTGATAAGAGATCAATAAATAAAAATAAACTAAATCTATTGATAATTAAGAAAATAAATTACATAAAAAAACTAAACTTAACTGGTTAAATAAATAAATAACTAATAAAACAAGGACTAACTAATATTAGTTATTTAGTTAACAAATTAGGTCACTATGACTAAATCTAACAGTGTAAACTTCCTAGATATCAAATAAAAAATATATTAAACATTGAAATAATTTTTTTATAATAAATTGCTATTGGGAGAAGGAGGGAGTATGCCTTTGGAAGATGAAGGACACATACCTACAATTTAGACTAGACTAGGGGAGTGATAAGGGCGTTAATTTACCATATGATTTACCAACAAGTGAGAAGGAGTAGAGAGTAATTCACCTCATTAGTACAAACTTTGATTCAATAATCTTTTGTCGAGTGTAAACTTTAGTAATTTAATAGTTGAATTAAGTAATTTTCATTAAATAGGTTAACTCTATATTCAATTTCGTCCCTCACAATTTTAATTCAATCTAATTTAGTATTTGATAAAATTGAAGGCTTAAATTAGTTTATACCTATTTTATATATGAAGAGCAAATTTGTTTTATAAAAATTTGATTAAAATTTAACTTTTTAGTTAATAATGTATCATATAAATGTGTCACATAAGTAAGTGAATAAAAAAATGCTGATAAATAAAATTTTATGGTCGACTATGTCTATCTATTTAAATTGAAATAATTAGAAAATCGATAGTTTTGGTCAATTTATCATATTTTTTAGCTAAAAAAAATAATGATTTGACATATTTTAAATGATGTAATATATGATTTAATGATATATAATTATTTAGATACATTAATTATTCATATGTCATTAATTAAATTATAAAAATAAAAAATTTCTGAAGTTTAAAGTTAAGTTTTATAGAGTTTTATTATGATTTTATTAGTGTTAATCACTCTACTTCATTGTATCATATGCCATATTATTTAAAACATTTCACATCGTTATTTTTTAGTTAAAAATTATAATGAATAACTAAAACTATTATATTTTAAAATAGAGAGATCGATTTTGTAAATTAGTAAAAATGAAAAAACTAAAAATGCAATTAAATTTTTTAATATATGATATAATTATTTTATTTAATGTGTATTATACTATTTAAAATAAACATACCTGCATTTTTTTTCTTTTAAAACATTTAAAATTAGTACACATTATTATTAAGATAATATAATTCATTCAAATTTTGGATTAATTAAGTTTAATTTCTACAAAATTTTATTGAAGGCATGATTATAAATATGTTTTCCACAAAATTTAAATTAATTCCTTGACACTTTCAGCAGAACCATTAAAATGTGCCATTAACTTTATCCATTTGAATTTTTTATTTATTTATAATCAAAATTGGGTTCTACCTAACCCAACTTGTTATCATATATACACACCTTTTCATGAAAATTTATCGACCAATTCATAAATGTGTGACATAAGCTCGACACATTGGGCACGATCCTTTTTGGACTAACCATTTGTCAATGCAATTCAAATGAAAAATGTGGCAACAATTTGGAAGTATCTTCACACACTCTCCTTCCTCAAAATCCTGCAGAATATTATATATGCAAAAGTTTCTATAAGACAATTTAGTGATAAATAGTGCCACTAAAATTTGTATTAAATAACTGACAATATTTTTGCCTAAAATAATAAATAACCGTTTAGGTAACACTTGAACTTGAATCTTTAGGGTACAATATGTATAAATATATTTGATATTTAATATAGAAAAAATTAAAAGTTTTGGAGTGGCATGTCCCTACCTGCCTCAACCAAGATCCAACCTTAGGTAGATTTGATTTTTTTACATATTTAATCTTCTCCAATAAAATTAATTTTAATTTAAGTATAAAATTTGGAGTTGTTGTCTTTATAATTGAATTTTAGTTTTAAATTTATCATTTAATTTATTTATATATTTAAATATAAATTTTTTTTTTATCAATATCAATTCCAATAATTAATTAATTTTAAATAATTTGATTTAATTACAATTTTGATACTTATATAACTAAATAATTACAGTTTTAATGTAATATTCAATTTCATAATATAGAACTATTTAGATGTATTAATTTTTTATATGTTATTAATTAAATTACAAAAATAAAAAATACTAAAATTAAAAGTTAAGTTTTTAAAAGATTTTATTGCGATTTCATAAATATTAATTATTCTACATTATCGTATCATATGTCATATTATTTAAATAATGTCAAATCGTTATTTTTTTTAATTCAAAAATATGAAAGAAATTAAAACTAACGACTTTTAAAATAAAATAAAAAACTAATTTTATAAATTAATAAAAATTTAAAAATTAAAACTATAATTAAACCAAATACACGTCTAAATTTAAACCCTTAGTAAACAAAATTGTTATCTACATTATTCAAAATACATTATCTAACAAACATATTTTAGTAAATTTCTTTTAGTAATTAAAATTTATAAAATTCCACCAAATTATATACATCTCATGTAAATTTGGTGGAATCCATTTGATCTTACAACCAATAATTAATAGCTTTTTCTTACCAGGAAGCAAATTGAGCAACACGATTCATGGTAAAAATTCAACATTTTGGTAGATTCAAATTCCTGAACAGGAAGCTTTTGAATAAAATTGTGGGGAATGCCTTTGAGTGTGACTCCTCTATCATCATAAACATATGATGCTTCTCTGTTTGTTGTTCCTTGTGTGTTGATCTGAAACAAATGATCCACCAAATGTGAGTAACTTTGATACCATTATATAACTGAATAATTAAATAAAATTATAATGTTTATCCTTACATGACATTCATAAGCTTGTGCAACAGCTGGACATATCCATTCCATAAATACTTTCCCATTTAATAAACCTTTCAATAGGACAGCCTACAAATCAACACCAAGTTTAGAAGAACTTCATTAATATGTAACCCCACACTTGAGTCCAAACTCTTTAACCATTAATATAAAGAAAGATCTCTGTTATTTAGACTGATAAAAATCAGACATGATATCTGACACGATATAAAATACAATTTAAAAGTAAGTGGTGTTGAAATTTAAGAGAAATAAAATCGTTTATATATATGATGACAAATTTTGTGTCCGACAAATATTTATGTATGAAGAATTGGAGTTGCGGTTACAATTGTGGTTATGCAACAAACTTCTATACAAAATACATACAAATGTGTTTATGACGGATGAAATTGCAAATACCTAAAAAAATGTTATATTGTGGTTCGTAATTGCGGTTGCAGGGCTAATTTAAAACCACTAGAACATACTAAATGAGAGAGGCCTTGGAAATGGCCTAGTGAACAATAGTATCAATGTAAAATGAGTTCAGAGTAACCAATTGGTTTAACAGTGTCAATTGATTCAAGTGGTGAATAAATTAATTTCTCTTAAGTAATCTATTGATTTGTAGTCTTGTATACGGAAAAAATAAAGTAAATATAGTTTTGTCCCCTTATATAAGTTATCCTGACTCCATTAAGATGAATTAGAGTCCAATGCGGCTTCTAGTTACCAAGAGTCTAAATTCTAAACCAATTTATATAAGGTATTAGGTTAAAGTCTTGTTGATGAAAAAGATAAGCATTAAAAAAACTTTGTTTCCATGTATGCATTATTTGATCTCCACTCAGAATAGCCACATTTTTAAATTATATCTTATTTAATGTAAAACTCTTAATACACCCAAGATTGGATATTGAGAGTGCAACCTGAGTGGCCTAATCACAGCTGACGGTCCAACCGATCTTACATAGACCCAGGAACCATCCTAAAACTTACATTGAATTTAACTCAATCCTACAAAATCGGCAGGTAGGTGAGTGTCTAATGTGTCATCCGGACACCTAACAATATGAATGTATCCTACTACCAAAGCATGGAACTTGCAGCATTACCTTAGAAACTGGCTCATCAGAAACAGCAGAATCAAACAATTCAAGAGCTGCAATGGCACCTGTAACAGCTCCTTTGCCAACTCCTTCAAGAAAACCACCTTCTGTGGTATGCCCTTGAATTGCTCCTGCAATTAGTCCCACAATGGACCCTCCTATACACCAACATCAAGCATTACTAGTTAGTTGTAACCAATTCTTGAACTTTGGACCTCAAATTACATGCCTAAACTATGAAATGTACAATATATATGATATATAGCAATGTTTTTCTTAGGAATTGACAACCGTAGATAACTCAATTTATAAACTAAAAGACACTGAATTAATGACCGTTAAGGAGGTCACATTTTTAAATCTAGTAAATTAACGTGACCACTAATTTCTTACATTTGTATGTAAAAAACAAATTCATAATGTTACAAGTAAGAGATGAGGCAACATACCTAGAGCTAAAATGCAAATAAACTCAGCAAAAATAAGTTTCTCAAAAGCTTTCATCAATAGCCTACATGCATAACAACCATTGCTAGAAAACCACTTTGTGATAGTAGGAAAAAGGTTGAGAATAGACATTTGTGAAATTAATAACATAAGAAAAGGTTGTAACTGTTTTTTCCTTGAAGAAAATGAAGTTACATACTCTAGCATTTAAAGGGTGAGCAAAGTCACTTTAATTAGCTTTTTCTAAAACTATATATCCAATGCAATGGAATCTTAGGAATAAATATAGTGTTAAATGGCAAAGTGATATTTATATATATTTGTTTATTATGTGTTGCTTGTGAGTAGATGAAATAGAAATAATGTTTTATGAGAAGAGTATAAAGTTTGTTGCAAGTAGGGGTGTTCATCAACATCCAATTCAATGCAATGGCACATCACTTGAACCAAAAAAAAAAGAATTTGAAAAAAAAGAATTTGATTTTCGTATTCTATGTATTAAAATCTAAGTACCAAACCAAAATATTTACATGTTTCGATTTATTATGAGTTTAGTCAATAATTAGCTACATGAATTCAAGAAATTCCATGTACTAACCTCGCTATTCAATATATGATGTTTGGTGTTGGATTAATTACCGTACTTTTGCAATTTAATTTAATTTTAGTATCTAGTCACTTTTAAATTAATAAAAAGCAATTCAATCTTAAATTAAATAATTTGAATTGGGTTCAACTTTAGGATCAAATAAATTAAATAAGTGATTAAATTTACATAGTTAATGAATTTTATTAATAAAAAAATTAAATTATTTATTTATTTCAGAAAACACTGAATTATCATAGTACCGTTTTCTTGAGTACTAGAAGGTTAAAACTAAAAAAAAAAAAATTAAATAACTTTTTCTTACCTAAAAAATTAAATAGTTAACAAAACTAAGGAGGCTATATAGGATATTGTTTTCTTGAAATTCACACCATTCCAATATGATTTTATAAAAAATAACCATATTCCAATTTGGGAACATCCCTAACAGCACGAGCGTTGAAAAATTGAAAGACACAACATAAATTACCACCTACTCCTAAATTTCACGATTATTAGCATGTGGCACTTGTATGTAAAAATTAAGATACTTCTACTTTGGACCTCAATATAAATTCTCAACTAAAGGTATAGGCTTTCAAAACTCTACCCATGTTTCTGGCTTTCAATTTGGTTGGTGAGTTCGGTTGTCAGTACCAAAAAAGAACTCTTTATTGTCCTTCACAGTAATAAATAATTTTTTTATTTTTTTTATTTTCAATGTCTAAATAAGTGTTTTCGATGTCTACCAGGTTTTTATTTTTTTATTTTATAAATACGGTGTAAAAGATCACATGATTATTGGGATATTTCAATTATGTTAGCAATGGCAAAAATACAAAATTGAGGGGATTAGACCAAAATTCAACGTAAACAACTAATGGCAAAAATAATATATATATCTCATTAAAAACTTTACTATGAAAATTTGAAGGGATAATACATTGGTGAAGAAAAATAGATTGCCAAGCAACCTAAAGACTAATTCCCTGGAAAACATCAGCAGAAACAATAGTCAGAAAGTCTTAACCTATTACGATAATAAGATTCATAAAGACAAGAAGGGAATGTATCCTATCAAACAAAGTCATTATATTAAAGGTCTAAAGAAGCAATTTTGTCTACATAAAAATTATTTTCTCTGAAAATATGAGAGATAATAAATCGCATATTTTTAGTCATCTCAACACAATTCTACTATATGCTTTTTAACCACTAAGGAACAATGTCGTGATTTTTAAAAGCAAGAGTCGCCAATTTAGAGTTTGTTTCCAATCAAATAGATACCCAACCTTTTTGAAAAACTATCTCAATTGTATGCATAATTCCAATGAGTTCCGCATGAAAAATGTTGCATCTTATGTTGGGGGTTTGATGCATATCTTGAACAAGAAGAAGATTAAATTGACGATGATGAAAGTTGTACAAATAAATTTCAAAACGTGTGTATCAGACTAAACTTTAAGTTTGATTCACCTCCACTAATCTATGTATATTGGATGCAAATAGATTAACCGACGAATCTCATTCAGAATACTTTGAAATCTTTGAAGTGAAATGTTCATTCACATAAAGTCTATCGATGAATGATAATTTACATTGTAACCCCCAAATTTTTAATTAATATTTAATAGTAATATTATAATAAATTATATTATATGGCGTGTTTTTTTTATCCTAATAATTTATTTAAATTATTAATATTAAATATATTTATTTAAATTGATTTTAGGCAAACAAAGAAAAAATAATAATAATATAGGAATAAAATTCTCAGTGGATGCACTAGCGCTGGTTGCATATTCTCTAATGTTCTTCAATATCATATATAAGTATAAGGCAAATGCTATCTGCCTCTAAAACCTCGCCACCGCCAATCAAACAAGGATTGTGCTTTCTACCTATATCTCTCTGGTATCGCATCGTGGATCCCCATCCAATCTCTCTCTCTTCTTTTTTTTTTTTTTTTTTTTTTTTCATTTCAATCCATGCATACTAACAAATTAGCCACAATCACATAAATTCGTTTAAAATCTATTACACACGAATCGTTATTTTCGGTCGTGATTTTGTTGGCTTCTACTGTCGGATTAAAGAATCAAGCATATATTACTTTTTAGACTTAATTGCAGTTTTGATCTCCTATTTTAGCTGAATCGCGAAAGTAGCCCCCCATTTTGTTTCTCCCCAGTTTCGGTCCCCAAACAGAATTTTGGTACAAAATTTGATGAAATTTCATTTTTTTAAGTCTTACTACACCATATATGATCATATATTTCAGGTACAATTGTTGCAAATGACATCTTGAGGCATGGTGTGACTTAAATAAATGCAAAAAAAATGAAATTTCATGAAGTTTTAGATCAAAATTCTGCTTGGAGGACCAAAACTGAGGAAAAATAAAATGAGGGGACTACTTTCGCGATTCAGCTAAAATAGAGGACCAAAATTGCAATTAAGCCTACTTTTTACAGGATCTTTGATTCGTCTTGTTAGTCCCTCATTATTTTTAAATTATTGTCAAAATCTATCGTTTGTGTCACTATTAGTTGAGTATTCTTTCGATAATTTAGTTACCGTCCTTTCCATATTTTATTTGATAATTTAGGTTCGTGGTTAAAATAAAATACTAACTATATTTTATTTATTAAATATATTCTGTTTAAATACCAATTATTTATAAAAATAGGAGAAATGCATCGATACTATTTATTTTTCTCTATAAAGTTAGTATATTTTATGTACCTATTTAGATTTTTTTGCAATACTTTGAAATTAAGTTTGAATTATAAAATTGGGCATGTGTCCTTTTTATTTTAATTATTTTGTAATGATAAAGTTGTTGATTATATTGCACAAAATGGTTCAAATACTAATTAATTCTTGCTGATTTCTGAAACAAAGAACTTGCACATATCACTTTATTTAATTTAACTAATTTATTTTTGGTTTAATTGCACTTTTGGTCCCCCTATTATAAGTGAAAATTGAAAGTAGTTCCCCCATTTTGTTTGTCCCCAGTTATAGTCCCCCAAACAGAATTTGAGGCCAAATCATGATGAGTTGTCATTTTTTAATGACGTGTCAATAAAAAGGTGACGTGGCAGACACTTACGTGGAATAAACTGATTATTATATTATTTCTGATTAAAAAATATAATTTATATTTTTAAAAATCATTTTTATAATTGTGAGAATATTTTTAAAAATACAATTAAATTTTTAAAATTAAGTTAAAAGAAAAACACCTAAAATCATTCACTCATGAACAAATCAAAATCAAAACCCTAAAATCATTATGTGTTCGTGAAATCAAAACCCTGGAGAAACGAAACACATAACACAGACAAGACCCATATTTACTTAAAAATCAAAACGAAAAAGAATACAAACGGGGCATCCCATCCTCCTCATCATACAAGGCCCATATCAGCTTGACCTGACCAACATCAGCTTGAAATTTTTTGCTCTCATTAACAGAGCTACAGTTTCAGAAGACAACTTAATCTCTTCCAGTTTCTTCCTTATTACTGTCCTGGCCTTCTCCATCAATAATTTTCTTGCATCAAAAGCAGGTACCATGGAGTACTGTTTTGTTGGAACTTCACTCGTGCTGGAAAGCCTCTGTCAATGTCCAACACTTTCATTCCCATTAGCCAATGCTGATACCGAAGCACATTTTGAACCCTTTCCTTCATGGACATTTTTTAAACTGGCCCCCACAAAATCAAAACCCTAAAATCATTCTTTTCCAAAAAAAACACAGAACAAACGAAAAAGAAACGAAACACAGAACACAGAACAAACAACGACCACGAACACGAAGACAATGAAGAAGACAACCACGAATATGAAGACAATGAAGAAGAAGAAGACGACGAACACCAACACGGAACACGAAGACGATGACCAACAATGAAGAAGAAGACGAAATCGGAATCGGATTATGATGAAGAAAAGGGAAATGGTCGATTTTGATGAAAAGGGTTCACGATTTGGGGCTTTTGGTGAATTGGGGTTGTTTTTTGATTTAGGGTTCAAGCTAGTTCATATGATTCTGATTCTCATTTGTATTCATGCTGCTGCAGATGTTTTTGTTTTTCTTTTAATTTAATTTTAACAATTTAATTGTATTTTTAAAAATATTGTCACAATTATAAAAATAATTTTTAAAAATATAAATTATATTTTTTAATCAGAAATAATATAATAATGAGTTTATTCCACGTAAGCGTCTACCAAGTCACCTTTTTATTGACACGTCATTAAAAAAAATGACAACTCATCATGATTTGGCCTCAAATTCTGTTTGGGGGACTAAAACTGGGGACAAACAAAATGGGGGGACTACTTTCAATTTTCACCTATAATAGGGGACCAAAATTGCAATTAAGCCTTTATTTTTTTTATATGTTTATTTTGTTATTTCATAGTTCATGTTATTAGTATTCTTTAATACTATTTACAATATTATTATTATTATTATTAGCATACTTGTTTTAGCATATTACATTGAATTTAAATAAATAAAATTAAATTAATATTTGAATCAAATAATATGAGCTCTTGTTAAATACAACTTCTCTAAACATTCCTCTAATGAGGAATTTGGAAAAACATAACTTGTGAAATCAAATTTGTTTTTTTGTAAAACTAAAAATGTTATATAATTTCAACTTAAAAGTTGTCACAAGGAAATATGATTCTACTTTATTGATTATAATAATAAAAATTAGTTACAATAACTCATACCTTTTATCACATGATTAGATTTATATACTATACATTATACTAGACTCGAGGATTACACAAACTCTATCAGAAGAGATCATTCAATGAATATAACTTCAATTGAATTTTATATTATACCGATCATCTAAGAAATACTTGTATGATTTAGAATCACAATCTAAACACACAAGAATATTAGAACACATGTATAATAGACACTAGAATAATAATTAGCATACAAGCACATTTCAAAGACATTCAGTATACAAAAATATAATCATAACATCATTACTCATAATGTTGGTCATTAGTTAAGACATAACTTGATCAATCATACAACACTTACTATTATGAAATAACCTAATGACTAAAGTAATTATTTCATGTATCATCAACAACACAACATACACTCTCCTACATTCTATACCAACAAATGGTCTATTTTACTAACTCTGACTTGATAGATATAGAGATTGCATCTATTATCCCACAAAAAGAATTATCTAGTCATCGAAATATAATATATAATATTCAATGAGAATATGTCCCAATGGTATCTAATCTTTACATAAGTTATTCATAGTGATATATCCCCCAAACCCATGATCAGTTTACCTCTCTAATTCAACCATCCCTCAATTCTATGAACTATTCTACTTTTGATACAATAGAACATACTTCAATAGCAACATAATATAACTAATAACTTATTAATTATATTAATTCATCATAATCAAATACACACATATGAGTAATATCATATCAATCACACATATAGCCATAACATTAACTCATAATAATTATCATAATATCATTAATAACTAAAACTTAACAATTATTATTAAGCATACTAACTCATAATTATTATAAATATACAATTATTTTTTACACATCATAATCATGGTCTAAATTAATCACATGTAATTGACCCATCATCATTAGTATATATAATTATGATCTCATATGATAATCATCTTATTAAATATGTACAATTAACATACATTTATTGGAGATGGTGTTGCATGGGTAGTTTCCTCCCACTTTTTTTTTTTAAAAAAAATCTCTTAATTTTCATCCATTAGTGAATGGTGGTTAAAGTCAAAGTCATCCCTCAAAATCATTTTTCTTTCATTTTATTTAAATAATTTATTTTCACATAGGTTTTGTTTCTCTTTCATGTTTTGTTTATAATTTTTGTCGCCTTGGATGCAGTATTGTTTGAGTTCCCATTTTATTGATTGGTTCAGATTGACATATTAGTTTTGAAAAATTCAATCAATGACATTGACGTCATCAACTTTATAGTTCTAGATGTATAGATATTCTATGCACTTTAATTTTGTCAAATTAATAGTCATTTTTTTCTTTTTGTATTAATCTAAACATGTGAGTTTATTCGCTGAATTATCATTTTTAATTTTAATGACTTTGAAATGTCATTGTTCTTGATCTATATATTCTATCAATTTGAATAAATAAATATATTTTTTAGTAAAAAAATAAAATAATAATAATAATAATAATACATTTTCATGCTTCTAACTCATTCTTAATCAATTAAAGTAATAATATAATCAATTATTTAATTACTTAATCAATTAAGATGTAAGTTAATTTGATTAACATGTCAATTAATATTTAAATTCACAAATTAATTTCAAACTATATATTCATATTATATTTAAGCCATTGAATTCAGCGTATTGAAACAACCCTTGTATCCAATTAATTGATCACTAGATCAATTAAATACATTCTTCATCAATTCAAATCATTATTTAATCGATTAACATTTAAAATCAATTCAAAACAACAATCACTACAATTCAAATTTCATCATATCATACAAAAAGAAATCTAACCCTTTTAACGAAATTGA
>JBBPBR010000004.1:50916599-50945888 GCA_037974775.1 Cicer pinnatifidum
ATATTTATAATGTTATCTTTTTTTTTTTACAAAAATTCATCAAAATTTTCAAACAAAACTCATAAATTTAGTTATATTCTTTAATATAAAATAAACTTTATCAAATTTGTAGCTCAAATCTTCAAATAAACTCATATTTGTCATTCTTTATTTGATGTTGTTAGAGATGAAAATATGAGTTTATTTAAATATTTAAGTTATGAATTCGATGAAATTGCATTATATTGAAGATGATAATTAATTTTATGGGTTTTGTTTGAAATTTTTTATGAATTTTTTAAAATTTTACAAAAAATAAGGATGATATTGTTGACATTTTAAAACATAAAAGATCAAATTGTCACTTAAAATTAAAATAAATAACCAAATCGGAAAAAATTAAAATAAAGAACTAAAATGTTAACTGAAATTAATTTAAGGGACTACAGGTGATATTCAACAAAATATTCAATTTGAATAAAAGTTGCAAAATTATGAGTGTGATGTGCTTAAAAATGTCAATTTTCACATGTTGTCTACTATTGATGAATTATGTCAAAAGTGGTTGAGACCAATAAATCAAACTCTTATCCATTAATTGACATAGTGTTACACGACTTGGAAACACTCAAATTCATATTAAAAGATTCTTTTAAACATTTTATTTGTTGATGTTTTAGTAGACTCCCTATTAAACCTAAAATCAATGTTAACAACTGATGTAGCTAAATATCACTAGAAGGGGGGTTGAATAGGGATTTTACTGTTTAAAAACAATTTCTAAGTGTTTTGAAAATGATCCTCTCGTTGAGGATGGCTAGCTCGAGGATGAGATTTTTCTACTTGATAGATCTAAGTTGAGCAAAGGAGTAGAAGTAAAATAAGAGAGACACACACACAATTTTATACTGGTTCACCCAAAGATGGCTACGTCCAGTCCTCACACCCTTGTGAGATTTCACTAATTCTCAAACAGATCGATCCTCAACCTGAGGATGATTACAACTCGTGTATTCTTTAGCTTCACTAAGCTTACAATCAATTTCTGAATATTTCCAAGTGCAACTCACTGGGAAATTACAAAGTGATATGAGAGTGATTGATACTTAATACTTTCTCTAAAGATTTACAAAGATATAATGTAGGATCAAAGAAAGTAAGAAGTGAGGGTGTTTAGCTCTTGATAGCTTTTAAGATACTTGATCTTTTTATGCAAGTGTGTTGTGTGCTTCCATTGGAGAGCTTGTATGCATTTTATAGAGATCCAAGCCCTTGATGACCGTTGGACCTTATTTCAAACAATCCAAGTCTTTCATCATATTTACGGAATTGCCATTATAGCCATCCTCACTTTTTTTGTAACTTGATCTTGACAAGTCCTTGTCAATTCTCTTTTTGCAGCAATGCACAGCTGTTATTTGACCATGTGAGCTGTATTTTTCGAAGACTTTAAGGTCTTGTGATGTTCATATCATAAGCCAAGTCTTTTATGACCATTGGAAAAACTATTTGAGAAATGCCAAGGTTTTTCTTCATAATTACGAAAATGCCATTCAGCTCATTTGAAATATGCATTCCATGTTCAAGTACGAGGTAGTTGTTTTCTTGGCACTTGGGGACACGTGATGTCCTTTTCTTTTTCCTTGTTTTAAGGTTTGAATATTGTGTGGAGTCAATTTCCTTCTCTTTCTTCAATGCCTTGATAAAGCTTCACGTGTGAGCTTTTTCTCTTTCCTCCATTTAATGCCTTCAACCAACATGTGATGTCCTTTTCTCTTCCTTCCTTCAAGACTATGGGAAGGCTTCACGTGAATGCTTCTTGCCTTGCCTTAAGACATGTGATCCATTTATTTTGGGCATGTTTCTTGTTACCTTTTTGTATATTTGAATTTAAATCCTTTTGTATCACATAAAGGTGCATGTAGCCTTTTGCCTAATAAGCCTAAGATGTGATATGTTGTTTTCATAAAGTGTTGGGATGCAATTCAAAATGTTGACTTTAGGCACATGCTACTATCACCTTTCATCGTGCCTTTCTTTTTCATTCTTGCAACTTTTCTTCAAAAGCCTTTCTATAAAATAATAGTATTTTGCCTTTATTGAATGAATCAAACAATTCATTCTTTAATACCATTCAGCCCTTGTTGAATGAATTCAAATAATTCATTTTATAATACTATTGGGCCCTTGTTTAATGGATTCAAACCCGTGAGAATACAAAACTGCAGTTTCCTCAGCTCGTGAGGCTATCCTCGGCCTTTCCATACTTAGCATTTAACTTAGAATTTGCTTCTTATTCCTTAATGAATAATAACCTGTTTTCTTATGTAAATACACTCAAGAGCACATATTAGTCTTTAAAACACAATCATAATCTTTTCATTAATTTTGTTATCATTAAAACCAAGTTAGAGAGATTTTGTCTCAACAATCTCCCCCTTTTTTATGATGACAAAATTCTTTTTAGATTATGATTTTTGTATTATGCAAGAGTGAAATAATTAAACTCCCCCTCAATCATACAAGTGATAATTTTGAAAAATTTCCTTTTTAACATTCAAGTGAAAGCAATTTTTGAAATTATTCAATATTGAGGTAAATAGAGCATTCATAAACACCTGGAATTAATTCTAGCAACTTAAGCAACATACCATAGGTTCATGAATTCAGCCATAACAATTATAACAATTCAGTCAAAACATAACAATCATAACAACATATAAACCATCATAACAACATATAATCCATAACCATCATAACAACAGTAAGCAAAAACAAATGAGTTTAAATGTGTTATCATAAGACAAAATAAAACCATAATCTTACTCCCCCTGAATTTAGGCAACATCAAAAAGCATAAAATAGATTAAAACAGAGTCATTCAACGGAAGATGAGGAAGAGGTAGACATGGTGGCAAAAGGGAACTGGGCTGGTAGCTTAGGCGGTTGATCATGGGCAGCAGCTGATGAACCCAAATGTTTTGTTACCCATTCCAGAACGAGTCCAAACTGATTAAGGGTTTTTTGAACGTGAGAAAAGTTATCCAACATTTTCTTTTGATCTTTCCTAATCGTTTTAAGCAGCTTTAAAACCTTTTTGTTTTTTGCCGATTGCATGCTGATGGTAGGGTCACAGGCCTTTTTGGATTTTGATTTGTTAACCTTATCCTTGGAGAAATTTGCAACATTTGGTGACACAAAAGATTTTGATTTTTTGGGGAAATCTAGACCAGAATTAGATAAACCAATATTTGGTGAAATAGGGGAAGAGTTCAAACTTACTTGAGATGGAACAGTGGATGCCTTTTTATGCATGTTCCGAATAGGACTTTTTGAAGAGTGATGATCGTATGAGACGTTTAGATCAATGAATAAATCCTCACCATCACCATTCTTAGTTGGAGGAGTAGCCGTATGGGTTGATGAATCCTTACTGACTTGTGGAGAATTTGGAAGTGTTGAGCCAGCAGAGTTAAAAGAGGGGGTGCGTGAATGAGATAGTGGCGAGGCAGACTTTTGTTTCTTAGAGGCAGTTTGTTCTTTCTTAGAGATGGGGTTCGGTTCAGGCTTAGTAACACACATTTGTTTAATGTTTTTCAGAGAAAAGAAGTTATTACACTGAATACTCTCTTCATCATCCAGGGGTACTTTAAAGAACTTAAAGATTTTGGTCAAGATCATTCCATAAGGAGCTGATCGACCCACAATAACAGCATTCAACATATAGCTAAAAATAATATTTCCCAGATGAAGAGGTGTTCCAAATAACAAATGATGAAGGATCAGAATGTCAAGTTCTGTTACCTTTTCATAACTCCCAGCCCGAGGTGTGATCGAGTGAACGCAGATGTTGTGATAAATCCGACACATAGAAGGAAGGTTGGAAGCTATAAGAGGTTTCTTAGGATCTATCAAAATGTTTTGAAGGACAGAATTGCGAGTGACCATATACTGCATATACCACGTTTCAGCAAAGCAGTGGGCTCCAGCATCTTGTATATTGAGGATTTTGCACAGAGAAGAAGGGTTTATGTCCAACTGTACTCCCTTGAGTACAAAACTGAAACCCGTGCTACCTTTACATCCATTGCAAGCAGCATAGAAGGCCTTTACAAGCCTTGGGTATTGCGGTTCATTAACTCTAAAGAAAGAGGTCCAACCAAATTTATCAAAAAATTTTATAACATCAAACCCACCATTTTTCAAGTTGATTAGATCAATGTGCTTTCCATGAACCACAGATTTGTGAATCCATTTGGAGGTGTAGTTTAATTCCGAATCTGTGGAGTCAAAAAGAGAGACAGGAGGTGATGGCCGAGATTTCTTTGAAGTCTTTTTAGGAGTTTTAGTTTTCGGCCCTTTGGAAGAGGAAGGCTTGGAGGAAGATTTAGGGTTTGGTTTAGTAGAGGGGTTTCCTTTTGAACTTTCCAAGTCAATGACATGCTCAGTAGGGTCCTGAGGAATTTCTTTGTTTGAATGTACAGCCCCGGATTGAATTCTGGAGGACCTTCTGGTGGAAGTAGTTGGTTTTGAAGACTTCTTTGGTGTTTTGGAAGAAGGTTGAGGCGGAATAGAAGATGCCCTAGGAGGGGATACAGATTTTCGCTTAACTTCATCCCCAGCAGATTTAGAACTGGAATAGTTTTCAGAATCTGTTTCAGGATCAAAAGGGCGCATTTTTCGTTTGGCACAGGTTTTGATTCGAGCCATTGTTGTTGATAGAACTTACCCAGAGGAAGATGAAGTTCGTGAAGGAAGAGAGAAAGAAATCTGAGTAACGGTAGAAAGAGAAACGTATGGAGGAGAGAGAAGAGAATTAAATTTGGAGAGAGAAAAATAAAAGAAAAAATTAATGAGACGGAGAGAGAAGAAAATTTGAATTAAAAAAAATAATAATCAGGAGAGAGAGAATTAATTTTAAAGAGAGAAGTTATTGGAAACGTGAAAGGAAAGAAAAAGTGATTGATTGATGGAGAGAGAACGGGAAAGGGAGGCAGAGACGTGAGAGAGAGATTGAAGGAGAGTCGTTGGATGAAGTGATGATGGACTGCTTTGAATGCAGCCTGCGCAATTAAGGGAGATGGGAAATATTCATCACGTGCCAGCCATTTGACCAATGGGTAAAAGGAAGCATGCGCATAGCCTTTGATTGATTTAACAAGAGAATGTTTTCACATAAAAGGCCTAAGCTCCCTTATTTAATTTTTTACTTTATTTTAAGGGATCTGATTGGCAAAGATTTTAACACATACAATTAAAATAATAAAAACCAAACAATAACACAACCAGCACAAATAAATTATTTAAATAATTTTTTGAAAATTTATGATGGAGAGTTCTTCTAAGATAAACTTAAACTGATCCTCTTGGAGAGGTTTGGTAAAAATATCTGCTAATTGATTTTCAGTGTTAATAAAAATCAATTCTAAATCCCCTTTTTGCACATGATCTCTTATAAAATGATGTTTAATTTTAATGTGCTTAGATCTTGAATGTTGAATGGGATTTTTCAAAAGATTTATTGCACTTGTATTATCACAAAGGATAGGAATTTTTGTGTACCTTAATGAGTAATCCTCAAGTTGATTTTTGATCCATAGTAGTTGTAAGCAACATTGAGCGGCTGATACATACTCTGCTTCAGTGGTTGAAAGAGCAATGGTACTTTGCTTTTTGCATGACCAACTGATTAGTGATTTACCAAGAAATTGGCAAGCCCTACTTGTGCTTTTTCTTTCAACTTTGTCTCCCGCGTAGTCCGCATCACAATAGGCTTTAAGATCAAGATCGGAGCACTTTTTGTACCATATTCCCAGATTTATAGTGCCAACAAGATATCTAAAAATTCTTTTTACAGCCGTGAGATGAGATTCTTTAGGAGAGGATTGAAATCTTGCACAAAGACCGACTGCAAAGACTATGTCCGGTCTACTGGCTGTTAGATACAGCAAGGATCCAATCATCCCTCTGTATTCCTTTTCAGAAATTGGAGTTCCTTCATCATCTTTGTGAAGTGTGGAGGATGGGTGCATAGGAGTTCCCATACTCTTGGCTGAACTCATGTTGTATTTTTTGAGCAAATCCTTGGTGTATTTTTCTTGTGATATAAAAATACCATCATCACGTTGTTTGATTTGTAAACCAAGGAAGAATTTCAATTCCCCCATCATACTCATCTCAAACTCACTTTGCATGAGATTTGAGAAATCTTTACACATCTTTTCATTTGTGGAACCAAATATAATGTCATCCACATATATTTGAACAATTAATAAATCTTTCTCAAGAGTCTTTTTGAAGAGAGTTGTATCAATTTGACCCCTAATGAATCCATTTTCTTTTAGAAAAGAGCTTAATCTTTCATACCAAGCTCGAGGAGCTTGCTTTAGGCCGTAAAGAGCTTTTGATAGTTTGAACACATGATTCGGCCTCTTTATGTCTTCAAAACCGGGAGGTTGACGCACATACACTTCTTCATTTAAGAACCCATTCAAAAAGGCACTTTTGACGTCCATTTGAAATAGTTTTATACCTTTATGAGTAGCATAAGCTAAGAGGATTCTTATGGCCTCAATTCTTGCCACGAGTGCGAACGTCTCATCATAATCAATTCCTTCTTGTTGATTATACCCTTGAGCCACTAGTCTTGCTTTATTTCTAATGACTTCCCCATCCTCATTTAATTTGTTTCTAAATATCCATTTAGTCCCAATAATAGATTTTTCTAGAGGATGTGGTACAAGATTCCATACCTTGTTTCTTTCAAATTGTGAGAGTTCTTCCATCATAGCTTCAACCCAAGATTTGTCACCAATAGCTTGATCAATTGTTTTGGGTTCAACTTGTGATATCATGGCCATGTTGATTGTGCTTTCCCTTAGAGAATTTCTGGTTCTAACGCCATCTTCAGTATTCCCAATGATTAGATCTGGATGATGATGTGTGACTGTTTTCCATCCTCTTGGAAGTTGCTGAGAGGTTGGGTCAGACTCATCCTCTTCGCGAGAACCGGGTACTTGAGATGTTGATTGTTCATCTTCTTCATTTTTATCCAACTTCTCTAAACACAAGTCATCAAACTCATAAAAAATAACATGCATGGATTCCTCCACAGTTTGAGTCCTAAGATTATATATTCTATAACCTTTTGACGTTGTGGAGTATCCTAGAAAAATTCCTTTATCAGATTTTGGATCAAACTTTCCCAAATTTTCTTTGTTATTTAGAATGTAGCAATAACACCCAAATATGTGAAAATAGGAAATATTTAGCTTTCTCCCCTTCCATAATTCATATGGAGTTTTGTTTAAAATTTTTCTAATGGATGTGCGATTAGAAACATAACAAGCAGTGTTGATGGCTTTGGCCCAAAAATATTTTTCAATGTTGGCTTCATTTAAAATAGTTCTAGCCATTTCTTGTAAAGTTCTATTTTTCCTTTCAACAACCCCATTTTGTTGGGGAGTTCTTGGACAAGAAAATTTGTGTGAAAGAGAGAAGATTTTAACGAGAGAAGTTATTGGAAACGTGAAAGGAAAGAAAAAGTGATTGATTGATGGAGAGAGAACGGGAAAGGGAGGCAGAGACGTGAGAGAGAGATTGAAGGAGAGTCGTTGGATGAAGTGATGATGGACTGCTTTGAATGCAGCCTGCGCAATTAAGGGAGATGGGAAATATTCATCACGTGCCAGCCATTTGACCAATGGGTAAAAGGAAGCATGCGCATAGCCTTTGATTGATTTAACAAGAGAATGTTTTCACATAAAAGGCCTAAGCTCCCTTATTTAATTTTTTACTTTATTTTAAGGGATCTGATTGGCAAAGATTTTAACACATACAATTAAAATAATAAAAACCAAACAATAACACAACCAGCACAAATAAATTATTTAAATAATTTTTTGAAAATTTATGATGGAGAGTTCTTCTAAGATAAACTTAAACTGATCCTCTTGGAGAGGTTTGGTAAAAATATCTGCTAATTGATTTTCAGTGTTAATAAAAATCAATTCTAAATCCCCTTTTTGCACATGATCTCTTATAAAATGATGTTTAATTTCAATGTGCTTAGATCTTGAATGTTGAATGGGATTTTTCAAAAGATTTATTGCACTTGTATTATCACAAAGGATAGGAATTTTTGTGTACCTTAATGAGTAATCCTCAAGTTGATTTTTGATCCATAGTAGTTGTAAGCAACATTGAGCGGCTGATACATACTCTGCTTCAGTGGTTGAAAGAGCAATGGTACTTTGCTTTTTGCATGACCAACTGATTAGTGATTTACCAAGAAATTGGAAAGCCCTACTTGTGCTTTTTCTTTCAACTTTGTCTCCCGCGTAGTCCGCATCACAATAGGCTTTAAGATCAAGATCGGAGCACTTTTTGTACCATATTCCCAGATTTATAGTGCCAACAAGATATCTAAAAATTCTTTTTACAGCCGTGAGATGAGATTCTTTAGGAGAGGATTGAAATCTTGCACAAAGACCGACTGCAAAGACTATGTCCGGTCTACTGGCTGTTAGATACAGCAAGGATCCAATCATCCCTCTGTATTCCTTTTCAGAAATTGGAGTTCCTTCATCATCTTTGTGAAGTGTGGAGGATGGGTGCATAGGAGTTCCCATACTCTTGGCTGAACTCATGTTGTATTTTTTGAGCAAATCCTTGGTGTATTTTTCTTGTGATATAAAAATACCATCATCACGTTGTTTGATTTGTAAACCAAGGAAGAATTTCAATTCCCCCATCATACTCATCTCAAACTCACTTTGCATGAGATTTGAGAAATCTTTACACATCTTTTCATTTGTGGAACCAAATATAATGTCATCCACATATATTTGAACAATTAATAAATCTTTCTCAAGAGTCTTTTTGAAGAGAGTTGTATCAATTTGACCCCTAATGAATCCATTTTCTTTTAGAAAAGAGCTTAATCTTTCATACCAAGCTCGAGGAGCTTGCTTTAGGCCGTAAAGAGCTTTTGATAGTTTGAACACATGATTCGGCCTCTTTATGTCTTCAAAACCGGGAGGTTGACGCACATACACTTCTTCATTTAAGAACCCATTCAAAAAGGCACTTTTGACGTCCATTTGAAATAGTTTTATACCTTTATGAGTAGCATAAGCTAAGAGGATTCTTATGGCCTCAATTCTTGCCACGAGTGCGAACGTCTCATCATAATCAATTCCTTCTTGTTGATTATACCCTTGAGCCACTAGTCTTGCTTTATTTCTAATGACTTCCCCATCCTCATTTAATTTGTTTCTAAATATCCATTTAGTCCCAATAATAGATTTTTCTAGAGGATGTGGTACAAGATTCCATACCTTGTTTCTTTCAAATTGTGAGAGTTCTTCCATCATAGCTTCAACCCAAGATTTGTCACCAATAGCTTGATCAATTGTTTTGGGTTCAACTTGTGATATCATGGCCATGTTGATTGTGCTTTCCCTTAGAGAATTTCTGGTTCTAACGCCATCTTCAGTATTCCCAATGATTAGATCTGGATGATGATGTGTGACTGTTTTCCATCCTCTTGGAAGTTGCTGAGAGGTTGGGTCAGACTCATCCTCTTCGCGAGAACCGGGTACTTGAGATGTTGATTGTTCATCTTCTTCATTTTTATCCAACTTCTCTAAACACAAGTCATCAAACTCATAAAAAATAACATGCATGGATTCCTCCACAGTTTGAGTCCTAAGATTATATATTCTATAACCTTTTGACGTTGTGGAGTATCCTAGAAAAATTCCTTTATCAGATTTTGGATCAAACTTTCCCAAATTTTCTTTGTTATTTAGAATGTAGCAATAACACCCAAATATGTGAAAATAGGAAATATTTGGCTTTCTCCCCTTCCATAATTCATATGGAGTTTTGTTTAAAATTTTTCTAATGGATGTGCGATTAGAAACATAACAAGCAGTGTTGATGGCTTTGGCCCAAAAATATTTTTCAATGTTGGCTTCATTTAAAATAGTTCTAGCCATTTCTTGTAAAGTTCTATTTTTCCTTTCAACAACCCCATTTTGTTGGGGAGTTCTTGGACAAGAAAATTTGTGTGAAAAACCATTTTCTTCACAAAGATTTTTAAAGGATTCATTTTGAAATTCTCCTCCATGGTCACTTCTTACCGAAACAATTTTTGATCCTTTTTCATTTTGAATCTTTTTGCAAAAATGGTGGAATGCCTCAAAGGCTTCATCTTTATGTTTTAAAAATAGAACCCAAGTAAAACGAGAAAAGTCATCAACAATCACAAAACCATATCTTTTTCCACTAAGACTTGGAGTTTTGATAGGACCAAAAAGATCAATGTGAATAAGTTCAAGAGGATGATTTGTTGAAACAAAGTTTTTAGAATGAAAACTACTTTTAACTTGTTTTCCTTTTACACAAGCTTCACAAACTTTGTCTTTTTCAAAATTAATTTTTGGAAGACCTTTTACCAATTCCAAATTTGCTAATTTAGAAATACTGTTTAAGCTTGTGTGACCCGCTCGTTTGTGCCAAATCTATTTATCTTTTTCAGTAGATACAAAACAAGATTCAGTGGGTAAATCATCAAGATAAAGTTCATATAAATTCTTTTTTCTTAAACCGGAAAAGAAAACTCTACCCGAGGATGAGTGTTTAACCTCACATAGAGTAGGCTTAAAAATAACTTCAAAACCACTATCACATAATTGACTAATGCTTAGCAAGTTATGTTTTAAGCCATCCACATATTGAACATTTTCAATTTTTGCAGAATTATTCTTACCAATAATACATGTTCCTTTTATTTGAGCTTTATCATTATTACCAAATGTGACCGATCCTCCATCCTTTATTTCTAATGACATGAAGCAGTGCTTATCTCCCGTCATATGCCTTGAGCAACCACTGTCCAAGTACCAAGGCTTTCTTTTGCTGATTAGAGGATGAACCTGTTTTAGAGTTTAAAAGAGACTTAGGTACCCATATAGCTTTGGGTCATTGTTGGTTAGTTTTTCCTCTTTTGAGGACATTTCTTTTATGATAGCAAATAGAATCATGGTGCCCATGTTTACCACAGAATGAACAAGCTGACTTTACATAGTTAGCTTTCTTCTTAGCATGACAAATTTTGGAGGTATGCCCAAGTTTTTTACAAAATGTGCATTTCGGCCTATCCTCATATTTTTTAGGTAAGAAAAAATTTCCATATAATTTTTGTTTTTGAGAGCTTTTAAAACCAATACCAGCCTTGTCAAATATTCCAGATTGAGACCCCATTATCTTTTGAAATGTTTCTGTAGATTTGACAAAGTTGGAAATATCATTTTTTAGTTCCCTAACCTAAGTTTTCAAAATTTCCTTTTCTGCATCCTCGTCAGGAGGATGAGTTTCAACTATTTTCATGTTTAAAAATTTTTGTTTCTCAGAATTTTGAAATTGAGATTGCTGCAACTCTTGAATGATTTTAACATATTCATTATTCTTTTTCTTAAGCTCCTCATTTTGTCTCTTTATCTCAACAAGTTGGTTTTTTTGAAATATACATGTTTGAGATAAAGTGTTTGAGTCATTTAAGAGGATATCAAAATCAATTTCTAATTCTTCACAATTAGGACATGGATTAGTAATACTTACCTTCTCAGTTTCTGATTTTGTCATGAGACATAGGTTGGCCTCTTCTTCCTTTTCTTGCTCCGATGATGACTCGTCACTATCATCCCAAGTAATCATCATGGATTTGTTTTTGTATGGAAATTTTCTAGAGTTCCTGTTGTTGAGAGGACACTCAGTTTTGTAGTGTCCTATCTTGTTGCATCCATAACAAGTTATTTGACTTTTGTCAACTTTTTCTTTTTGAGGGGATCTTCTATTATGTCCTCTTCTGTTTATCATCCTCTGTAGTCTTCTAGAAAGCAGAGCGAGTTCATCCTCATCCTCAGACAGAGGATTCTCTACGTTTTCCTTTGTTATGCCATCTTCATTCTTCTTGGAAGATGAACTTTCTGTTTGGCTGGTTTTTAGAGCAACCATTCTTCCCTTTTTGTTTGGTTTGTCCGCCAACATCAATGGTTCATGAGCTCTTAGAGTTCCAACCAAATCTTCTAATTTCATGTTGGTCAAATCTCTTGCTTCTGTAATGTCAGTTACCAATGGCCTCCATTCTTTTGGTAAACTTCTTAGGATTTTTCTTATCCTTTCTTGAACGGAGTATACCTTTCCAAGAGATCTCATGTTGTTTAATATGATTGTTAACCTTGAGAACATTTCATCAATAGTTTCCTCCTCCTTCATTTCGAATAGTTCGAAATCTCTTACTCCCATATCTATCCTTGCTTCTTTTACATGGCTTGATCCTTCATGATGGATCCTTATAGTATCCCAAAGCTCCTTAGCATTTTTGCACTCTTCAACTCTATCATATTCTTCCCTGCTCAAAGCACACGTTAGAAATAAATGAGCTTTAGAGTTTAGGAGTACCTTTGCATTTTCATCCGCCGTCCATTGTGCTTGAGGTTTCTCATCGGAGGTTGCATCAGTGTTTTTGGTTCTAATGACATGATCTCTGTAGTACCCTAATTTTGTCCAATTTATTAAAAATAAATCAAAAAAGGAAATATGTATTTTAAAAAGGAAATAAAAATAATTACAATAAATATTTTTATTATGTCCCATAAATTTACAATTTCAAATCTATTTACAATTCTAAAAAAAAATCAAGTTACAAATTAAAAATAAAGCCAAATTAAATTACAAAGATTAGGTCAAACTAATTCAGCCAGTTGTTTCCTTTGTTCTCTACTATTGCCTTTGCTCATTGTCAAATCCTGATATGTTGATGCTGACTGCCATTGATGCACAAGCCATGCTCACTGATACACTTGTACCTGTTGTAACTAAATAGAGAAAGAAAAAGATAACTTTTATAAATCAGCCATTGC
Organism: Cicer pinnatifidum; assembly: GCA_037974775.1. Classification (NCBI taxonomy): domain Eukaryota; kingdom Viridiplantae; phylum Streptophyta; class Magnoliopsida; order Fabales; family Fabaceae; genus Cicer; species Cicer pinnatifidum. The sequence goes on from JBBPBR010000004.1 coordinate 50,929,508, forward strand.
ACACATTATAGTTAACAAAGAGACAAATCTTTGAGTTTAAAAAAACAGAAACTAAATGACAAATAAAAGCTCAGCAAAGCTCAGATCATAACAAATAATGAAAGCATCAAAGATGCAGAAAAACACAGATGATGAGCAAATAAATCAGAACACCAAACAGGACATTGATAGAGAAGGATCAAGGCAGACAAAGAAAGTAACTAAACATATAAAAAAACTCTATAAATACACCCTATAAAATTTCAAAAAGGAGAAAAAATCTGAGATGAACATCACTGATAAAAAACACACAAAGAAGGAGAAATCAAATACGAATAGAAAAAAATACTTAAACAGAAAAAAGGAGAAAACAAAAGCAGTAGCAAAAACAAACGAGCAAGAAGAAGAGAAGGTATTTTTTTTTTTACAATTAAATCTATTTCATACAACTGTCATTTTGTTTTAAAAGATGTTGTTTTTATAAGAATAAAGATCAATGAAAGAAACATAAAAAATATGAATAAAAATTTCGAACCTGCTTGATGTCACTACCGTTCGTCGTTGATACCTTTATCACTTCTGCCACCGTTCACTGCCATCGCCATTGTCCGCCGTTCGCCGTCGCTGCTTCTTCGTCTTCGTGTTGCTGGTTCTCGTTTTTTTAGTTGCTTCCCTTAATGTGGCCGCCTTCCTTGACATGAAACTAGGGTTTTTTCTAGTTTCTGTTTTCACCCGTTTTGATTGTCTTGGCCGCCTCCTTAAGATAAGTTAGGGTTTTTCTAGTTTCTTGTTTTAAATTCTGCCTGGCCGCCTCCCTTAGTGCTACAGCCGCCTTCCTCAAGTTTGAAATAGGGTTTTTTAGATTTCAACTTTATTTTGTTAAGTTGGGTTTGGGCTTCACTCAAGTTTTATCTTCTAAGTTGAATTGGGCCCATGTTCTAATATCAATTAACAAAAATCTGTTGAAGTTTAGCCCATTTAAACATTTTTTATTTATTTATTAAAAAAAAAGGGGGTTAGTTTCTTTTATCATTAAATATCAATTTCATCATAAAAAATACTAATAAACATTATATTAAAGATTAATTAGATGTGAACTCTTTTTAATTCTTGAGTTGTTAGGACACAAGTGGTGTTCTAGAACTCTCTTTATTTTATTTATTTATTTATGCATTTATTTATTTATTTATTTTATTTTTATTCTATTTATTTATTCATTTATTTATTTATTCATCTATTTATTTATTTTAATGAACTAATCTAAAATCAACTTATTTATTAGATGTAACTCCTTTTAATTTTTGAGTTTGTTAGAACACAAGTAGTACAACTTGATAGTTCTAAAACTCTCTTTATTTATTTATTTTATATTATTTTATTTTAATCTATTTATTTAGTCATTCATTTATTTATTTTAATGAACTAATCTAAAATCAATTTATTTATTAGATGTAACTCTTTTTTATCTTTGAGTTGTTAAAACACAAGTTGTACTACTTGATAGTTTTGAAACTCAATTTAAAAATCAAGAGTAATGAAATATATTTTTAGAGGATTAAATTAGATGTGACATCTTCTTTATTCCTTGAGTTTTTGGACACAAATTGTACAATTTGATTGTCCTAAAACTTATATTATAAAATATTTACTCAAATCAAACTTCTTTTATTTTTTCTATTTTTGTCAAAACATTTTTTTTATCACGAAACAAATTTTATTTAAAACACATTCAACACATCCGTATTTTTTTAACCAAGAACTACGTAGCTTTGATTTCTTCATCGCACCGGGAGATACGTAGGAGCAAGATCACATTCTTGTCAAGCACATAAATAAAAATTTCTTTTTTTTTTTCTCTTATTTGTTAAGTACATATTTATTTCAAAATCATATTTTAAAAATAGTAATAATTGTTATTCATATTTAATAATAAAGAAAAATAAATATACTTAAGTTAAAATTAAATTTGCACAATTAATTATAGGTAACCGTTTTTAACGGATGTTGTAGGGTGCTAATACCTTCCCTACGCATAATCGACTCCCGAACTCAAATTTGGTTTCAAAGACCTTTTATTTTTTATTTTTAAGGGTTTCCCAATATTTTCCCTATTTTAAAATAAATTTTGGTGGCGACTCCATTGAATTCGAGAAACACTCGAAATTTTAGGCCGCGACAATCTCCATTTTCCACCACATACCACATGTTGTTGTCTTGTGATATGAGAAATAGCTTCATCTTGCCTTTCCAATGATAGTAATCTGTACCATCAAAGTAGGGAGGTCGGCTGGATGATCCTCCTTCGGGAATATACTTAGTTTTTGACATTTTTCTTTTTGGATCTTTTTCTCTTACACTGTTAGGTGTATTTTTTAGAGAACCTTGCTCTGATGCCAATTGATGTAGCTAAATATCACTAGAAGGGGGGTTGAATAGGGATTTTACTGTTTAAAAACAATTTCTAAGTGTTTTGAAAACGATCCTCTCGTTGAGGATGGCTAGCTCGAGGATGAGATTTTTCTACTTGATAGATCTAAGTTGAGCAAAGGAGTAGAAGTAAAATAAGAGAGACACACACACAATTTTATACTGGTTCACCCAAAGATGGCTACGTCCAGTCCTCACACCCTTGTGAGATTTCACTAATTCTCAAACAGATCGATCCTCAACCTGAGGATGATTACAACTCGTGTATTCTTTAGCTTCACCAAGCTTACAATCAATTTCTGAATATTTCCAAGTGCAACTCACTGGGAAATTACAAAGTGATATGAGAGTGATTGATACTTAATACTTTCTCTAAAGATTTACAAAGATATAATGTAGGATCAAAGAAAGTAAGAAGTGAGGGTGTTTAGCTCTTGATAGCTTTTAAGATACTTGATCTTTTTATGCAAGTGTGTTGTGTGTCTTCCATTGGAGAGCTTGTATGCATTTTATAGAGATCCAAGCCCTTGATGACCGTTGGACCTTATTTCAAACAATCCAAGTCTTTCATCATATTTACGGAATTGCCATTATAGCCATCATCACTTTTTTTGTAACTTGATCTTGACAAGTCCTTGTCAATTCTCTTTTTGCAGCAATGCACAGCTGTTATTTGACCATGTGAGCTGTATTTTTCGAAGACTTTAAGGTCTTGTGATGTTCATATCATAAGCCAAGTCTTTTATGACCATTGGAAAAACTATTTGAGAAATGCCAAGGTTTTTCTTCATAATTACGAAAATGCCATTCAGCTCATTTGAAATATGCATTCCATGTTCAAGTACGAGGTAGTTGTTTTCTTGGCACTTGGGGACACGTGATGTCCTTTTCTTTTTCCTTGTTTTAAGGTTTGAATATTGTGTGGAGTCAATTTCCTTCTCTTTCTTCAATGCCTTGATAAAGCTTCACGTGTGAGCTTTTTCTCTTTCCTCCATTTAATGCCTTCAACCAACATGTGATGTCCTTTTCTCTTCCTTCCTTCAAGACTATGGGAAGGCTTCACGTGAATGCTTCTTGCCTTGCCTTAAGACATGTGATCCATTTATTTTGGGCATGTTTCTTGTTACCTTTTTGTATATTTGAATTTAAATCCTTTTGTATCACATAAAGGTGCATGTAGCCTTTTGCCTAATAAGCCTAAGATGTGATATGTTGTTTTCATAAAGTGTTGGGATGCAATTCAAAATGTTGACTTTAGGCACATGCTACTATCACCTTTCATCGTGCCTTTCTTTTTCATTCTTGCAACTTTTCTTCAAAAGCCTTTCTATAAAATAATAGTATTTTGCCTTTATTGAATGAATCAAACAATTCATTCTTTAATACCATTCAGCCCTTGTTGAATGAATTCAAATAATTCATTTTATAATACTATTGGGCCCTTGTTTAATGGATTCAAACCCGTGAGAATACAAAACTGCAGTTTCCTCAGCTCGTGAGGCTATCCTCGGCCTTTCCATACTTAGCATTTAACTTAGAATTTGCTTCTTATTCCTTAATGAATAATAACCTGTTTTCTTATGTAAATACACTCAAGAGCACATATTAGTCTTTAAAACACAATCATAATCTTTTCATTAATTTTGTTATCATTAAAACCAAGTTAGAGAGATTTTGTCTCAACAATCTCCCCCTTTTTGATGATGACAAAATTCTTTTTAGATTATGATTTTTGTATTATGCAAGAGTGAAATAATTAAACTCCCCCTCAATCATACAAGTGATAATTTTGAAAAATTTCCTTTTTAACATTCAAGTGAAAGCAATTTTTGAAATTATTCAATATTGAGGTAAATAGAGCATTCATAAACACCTGGAATTAATTCTAGCAACTTAAGCAACATACCATAGGTTCATGAGTTCAGCCATAACAATTATAACAATTCAGTCAAAACATAACAATCATAACAACATATAAACCATCATAACAACATATAATCCATAACCATCATAACAACAGTAAGCAAAAACAAATGAGTTTAAATGTGTTATCATAAGACAAAATAAAACCATAATCTTACTCCCCCTGAATTTAGGCAACATCAAAAAGCATAAAATAGATTAAAACAGAGTCATTCAACGGAAGATGAGGAAGAGGTAGACATGGTGGCAAAAGGGAACTGGGCTGGTAGCTTAGGCGGTTGATCATGGGCAGCAGCTGATGAACCCAAATGTTTTGTTACCCATTCCAGAACGAGTCCAAACTGATTAAGGGTTTTTTGAACGTGAGAAAAGTTATCCAACATTTTCTTTTGATCTTTCCTAATCGTTTTAAGCAGCTTTAAAACCTTTTTGTTTTTTGCCGATTGCATGCTGATGGTAGGGTCACAGGCCTTTTTGGATTTTGATTTGTTAACCTTATCCTTGGAGAAATTTGCAACATTTGGTGACACAGAAGATTTTGATTTTTTGGGGAAATCTAGACCAGAATTAGATAAACCAATATTTGGTGAAATAGGGGAAGAGTTCAAACTTACTTGAGATGGAACAGTGGATGCCTTTTTATGCATGTTCCGAATAGGACTTTTTGAAGAGTGATGATCGTATGAGACGTTTAGATCAATGAATAAATCCTCACCATCACCATTCTTAGTTGGAGGAGTAGCCGTATGGGTTGATGAATCCTTACTGACTTGTGGAGAATTTGGAAGTGTTGAGCCAGCAGAGTTAAAAGAGGGGGTGCGTGAATGAGATAGTGGCGAGGCAGACTTTTGTTTCTTAGAGGCAGTTTGTTCTTTCTTAGAGATGGGGTTCGGTTCAGGCTTAGTAACACACATTTGTTTAATGTTTTTCAGAGAAAAGAAGTTATTACACTGAATACTCTCTTCATCATCCAGGGGTACTTTAAAGAACTTAAAGATTTTGGTCAAGATCATTCCATAAGGAGCTGATCGACCCACAATAACAGCATTCAACATATAGCTAAAAATAATATTTCCCAGATGAAGAGGTGTTCCAAATAACAAATGATGAAGGATCAGAATGTCAAGTTCTGTTACCTTTTCATAACTCCCAGCCCGAGGTGTGATCGAGTGAACGCAGATGTTGTGATAAATCCGACACATAGAAGGAAGGTTGGAAGCTATAAGAGGTTTCTTAGGATCTATCAAAATGTTTTGAAGGACAGAATTGCGAGTGACCATATACTGCATATACCACGTTTCAGCAAAGCAGTGGGCTCCAGCATCTTGTATATTGAGGATTTTGCACAGAGAAGAAGGGTTTATGTCCAACTGTACTCCCTTGAGTACAAAACTGAAACCCGTGCTACCTTTACATCCATTGCAAGCAGCATAGAAGGCCTTTACAAGCCTTGGGTATTGCGGTTCATTAACTCTAAAGAAAGAGGTCCAACCAAATTTATCAAAAAATTTTATAACATCAAACCCACCATTTTTCAAGTTGATTAGATCAATGTGCTTTCCATGAACCACAGATTTGTGAATCCATTTGGAGGTGTAGTTTAATTCCGAATCTGTGGAGTCAAAAAGAGAGACAGGAGGTGATGGCCGAGATTTCTTTGAAGTCTTTTTAGGAGTTTTAGTTTTCGGCCCTTTGGAAGAGGAAGGCTTGGAGGAAGATTTAGGGTTTGGTTTAGTAGAGGGGTTTCCTTTTGAACTTTCCAAGTCAATGACATGCTCAGTAGGGTCCTGAGGAATTTCTTTGTTTGAATGTACAGCCCCGGATTGAATTCTGGAGGACCTTCTGGTGGAAGTAGTTGGTTTTGAAGACTTCTTTGGTGTTTTGGAAGAAGGTTGAGGCGGAATAGAAGATGCCCTAGGAGGGGATACAGATTTTCGCTTAACTTCATCCCCAGCAGATTTAGAACTGGAATAGTTTTCAGAATCTGTTTCAGGATCAAAAGGGCGCATTTTTCGTTTGGCACAGGTTTTGATTCGAGCCATTGTTGTTGATAGAACTTACCCAGAGGAAGATGAAGTTCGTGAAGGAAGACAGAAAGAAATCTGAGTAACGGTAGAAAGAGAAACGTATGGAGGAGAGAGAAGAGAATTAAATTTGGAGAGAGAAAAATAAAAGAAAAAATTAATGAGACGGAGAGAGAAGAAAATTTGAATTAAAAAAAATAATAATCAGGAGAGAGAGAATTAATTTTAAAGAGAGAAGTTATTGGAAACGTGAAAGGAAAGAAAAAGTGATTGATTGATGGAGAGAGAACGGGAAAGGGAGGCAGAGACGTGAGAGAGAGATTGAAGGAGAGTCGTTGGATGAAGTGATGATGGACTGCTTTGAATGCAGCCTGCGCAATTAAGGGAGATGGGAAATATTCATCACGTGCCAGCCATTTGACCAATGGGTAAAAGGAAGCATGCGCATAGCCTTTGATTGATTTAACAAGAGAATGTTTTCACATAAAAGGCCTAAGCTCCCTTATTTAATTTTTTACTTTATTTTAAGGGATCTGATTGGCAAAGATTTTAACACATACAATTAAAATAATAAAAACCAAACAATAACACAACCAGCACAAATAAATTATTTAAATAATTTTTTGAAAATTTATGATGGAGAGTTCTTCTAAGATAAACTTAAACTGATCCTCTTGGAGAGGTTTGGTAAAAATATATGCTAATTGATTTTCAGTGTTAATAAAAATCAATTCTAAATCCCCTTTTTGCACATGATCTCTTATAAAATGATGTTTAATTTCAATGTGCTTAGATCTTGAATGTTGAATGGGATTTTTCAAAAGATTTATTGCACTTGTATTATCACAAAGGATAGGAATTTTTGTGTACCTTAATGAGTAATCCTCAAGTTGATTTTTGATCCATAGTAGTTGTAAGCAACATTGAGCGGCTGATACATACTCTGCTTCAGTGGTTGAAAGAGCAATGGTACTTTGCTTTTTGCATGACCAACTGATTAGTGATTTACCAAGAAATTGGCAAGCCCTACTTGTGCTTTTTCTTTCAACTTTGTCTCCCGCGTAGTCCGCATCACAATAGGCTTTAAGATCAAGATCGGAGCACTTTTTGTACCATATTCCCAGATTTATAGTGCCAACAAGATATCTAAAAATTCTTTTTACAGCCGTGAGATGAGATTCTTTAGGAGAGGATTGAAATCTTGCACAAAGACCGACTGCAAAGACTATGTCCGGTCTACTGGCTGTTAGATACAGCAAGGATCCAATCATCCCTCTGTATTCCTTTTCAGAAATTGGAGTTCCTTCATCATCTTTGTGAAGTGTGGAGGATGGGTGCATAGGAGTTCCCATACTCTTGGCTGAACTCATGTTGTATTTTTTGAGCAAATCCTTGGTGTATTTTTCTTGTGATATAAAAATACCATCATCACGTTGTTTGATTTGTAAACCAAGGAAGAATTTCAATTCCCCCATCATACTCATCTCAAACTCACTTTGCATGAGATTTGAGAAATCTTTACACATCTTTTCATTTGTGGAACCAAATATAATGTCATCCACATATATTTGAACAATTAATAAATCTTTCTCAAGAGTCTTTTTGAAGAGAGTTGTATCAATTTGACCCCTAATGAATCCATTTTCTTTTAGAAAAGAGCTTAATCTTTCATACCAAGCTCGAGGAGCTTGCTTTAGGCCGTAAAGAGCTTTTGATAGTTTGAACACATGATTCGGCCTCTTTATGTCTTCAAAACCGGGAGGTTGACGCACATACACTTCTTCATTTAAGAACCCATTCAAAAAGGCACTTTTGACGTCCATTTGAAATAGTTTTATACCTTTATGAGTAGCATAAGCTAAGAGGATTCTTATGGCCTCAATTCTTGCCACGAGTGCGAACGTCTCATCATAATCAATTCCTTCTTGTTGATTATACCCTTGAGCCACTAGTCTTGCTTTATTTCTAATGACTTCCCCATCCTCATTTAATTTGTTTCTAAATATCCATTTAGTCCCAATAATAGATTTTTCTAGAGGATGTGGTACAAGATTCCATACCTTGTTTCTTTCAAATTGTGAGAGTTCTTCCATCATAGCTTCAACCCAAGATTTGTCACCAATAGCTTGATCAATTGTTTTGGGTTCAACTTGTGATATCATGGCCATGTTGATTGTGCTTTCCCTTAGAGAATTTCTGGTTCTAACGCCATCTTCAGTATTCCCAATGATTAGATCTGGATGATGATGTGTGACTGTTTTCCATCCTCTTGGAAGTTGCTGAGAGGTTGGGTCAGACTCATCCTCTTCGCGAGAACCGGGTACTTGAGATGTTGATTGTTCATCTTCTTCATTTTTATCCAACTTCTCTAAACACAAGTCATCAAACTCATAAAAAATAACATGCATGGATTCCTCCACAGTTTGAGTCCTAAGATTATATATTCTATAACCTTTTGACGTTGTGGAGTATCCTAGAAAAATTCCTTTATCAGATTTTGGATCAAACTTTCCCAAATTTTCTTTGTTATTTAGAATGTAGCAATAACACCCAAATATGTGAAAATAGGAAATATTTGGCTTTCTCCCCTTCCATAATTCATATGGAGTTTTGTTTAAAATTTTTCTAATGGATGTGCGATTAGAAACATAACAAGCAGTGTTGATGGCTTTGGCCCAAAAATATTTTTCAATGTTGGCTTCATTTAAAATAGTTCTAGCCATTTCTTGTAAAGTTCTATTTTTCCTTTCAACAACCCCATTTTGTTGGGGAGTTCTTGGACAAGAAAATTTGTGTGAAAAACCATTTTCTTCACAAAGATTTTTAAAGGATTCATTTTGAAATTCTCCTCCATGGTCACTTCTTACCGAAACAATTTTTGATCCTTTTTCATTTTGAATCTTTTTGCAAAAATGGTGGAATGCCTCAAAGGCTTCATCTTTATGTTTTAAAAATAGAACCCAAGTAAAACGAGAAAAGTCATCAACAATCACAAAACCATATCTTTTTCCACTAAGACTTGGAGTTTTGATAGGACCAAAAAGATCAATGTGAATAAGTTCAAGAGGATGATTTGTTGAAACAAAGTTTTTAGAATGAAAACTACTTTTAACTTGTTTTCCTTTTACACAAGCTTCACAAACTTTGTCTTTTTCAAAATTAATTTTTGGAAGACCTTTTACCAATTCCAAATTTGCTAATTTAGAAATACTGTTTAAGCTTGTGTGACCCGCTCGTTTGTGCCAAATCTATTTATCTTTTTCAGTAGATACAAAACAAGATTCAGTGGGTAAATCATCAAGATAAAGTTCATATAAATTCTTTTTTCTTAAACCGGAAAAGAAAACTCTACCCGAGGATGAGTGTTTAACCTCACATAGAGTAGGCTTAAAAATAACTTCAAAACCACTATCACATAATTGACTAATGCTTAGCAAGTTATGTTTTAAGCCATCCACATATTGAACATTTTCAATTTTTGCAGAATTATTCTTACCAATAATACATGTTCCTTTTATTTGAGCTTTATCATTATTACCAAATGTGACCGATCCTCCATCCTTTATTTCTAATGACATGAAGCAGTGCTTATCTCCCGTCATATGCCTTGAGCAACCACTGTCCAAGTACCAAGGCTTTCTTTTGCTGATTAGAGGATGAACCTGTTTTAGAGTTTAAAAGAGACTTAGGTACCCATATAGCTTTGGGTCATTGTTGGTTAGTTTTTCCTCTTTTGAGGACATTTCTTTTATGATAGCAAATAGAATCATGGTGCCCATGTTTACCACAGAATGAACAAGCTGACTTTACATAGTTAGCTTTCTTCTTAGCATGACAAATTTTGGAGGTATGCCCAAGTTTTTTACAAAATGTGCATTTCGGCCTATCCTCATATTTTTTAGGTAAGAAAAAATTTCCATATAATTTTTGTTTTTGAGAGCTTTTAAAACCAATACCAGCCTTGTCAAATATTCCAGATTGAGACCCCATTATCTTTTGAAATGTTTCTGTAGATTTGACAAAGTTGGAAATATCATTTTTTAGTTCCCTAACCTAAGTTTTCAAAATTTCCTTTTCTGCATCCTCGTCAGGAGGATGAGTTTCAACTATTTTCATGTTTAAAAATTTTTGTTTCTCAGAATTTTGAAATTGAGATTGCTGCAACTCTTGAATGATTTTAACATATTCATTATTCTTTTTCTTAAGCTCCTCATTTTGTCTCTTTATCTCAACAAGTTGGTTTTTTTGAAATATACATGTTTGAGATAAAGTGTTTGAGTCATTTAAGAGGATATCAAAATCAATTTCTAATTCTTCACAATTAGGACATGGATTAGTAATACTTACCTTCTCAGTTTCTGATTTTGTCATGAGACATAGGTTGGCCTCTTCTTCCTTTTCTTGCTCCGATGATGACTCGTCACTATCATCCCAAGTAATCATCATGGATTTGTTTTTGTATGGAAATTTTCTAGAGTTCCTGTTGTTGAGAGGACACTCAGTTTTGTAGTGTCCTATCTTGTTGCATCCATAACAAGTTATTTGACTTTTGTCAACTTTTTCTTTTTGAGGGGATCTTCTATTATGTCCTCTTCTGTTTATCATCCTCTGTAGTCTTCTAGAAAGCAGAGCGAGTTCATCCTCATCCTCAGACAGAGGATTCTCTACGTTTTCCTTTGTTATGCCATCTTCATTCTTCTTGGAAGATGAACTTTCTGTTTGGCTGGTTTTTAGAGCAACCATTCTTCCCTTTTTGTTTGGTTTGTCCGCCAACATCAATGGTTCATGAGCTCTTAGAGTTCCAACCAAATCTTCTAATTTCATGTTGGTCAAATCTCTTGCTTCTGTAATGTCAGTTACCAATGGCCTCCATTCTTTTGGTAAACTTCTTAGGATTTTTCTTATCCTTTCTTGAACGGAGTATACCTTTCCAAGAGATCTCATGTTGTTTAATATGATTGTTAACCTTGAGAACATTTCATCAATAGTTTCCTCCTCCTTCATTTCGAATAGTTCGAAATCTCTTACTCCCATATCTATCCTTGCTTCTTTTACATGGCTTGATCCTTCATGATGGATCCTTATAGTATCCCAAAGCTCCTTAGCATTTTTGCACTCTTCAACTCTATCATATTCTTCCCTGCTCAAAGCACACGTTAGAAATAAATGAGCTTTAGAGTTTAGGAGTACCTTTGCATTTTCATCCGCCGTCCATTGTGCTTGAGGTTTCTCATCGGAGGTTGCATCAGTGTTTTTGGTTCTAATGACATGATCTCTGTAGTACCCTAATTTTGTCCAATTTATTAAAAATAAATCAAAAAAGGAAATATGTATTTTAAAAAGGAAATAAAAATAATTACAATAAATATTTTTATTATGTCCCATAAATTTACAATTTCAAATCTATTTACAATTCTAAAAAAAAATCAAGTTACAAATTAAAAATAAAGCCAAATTAAATTACAAAGATTAGGTCAAACTAATTCAGCCAGTTGTTTCCTTTGTTCTCTACTATTGCCTTTGCTCATTGTCAAATCCTGATATGTTGATGCTGACTGCCATTGATGCACAAGCCATGCTCACTGATACACTTGTACCTGTTGTAACTAAATAGAGAAAGAAAAAGATAACTTTTATAAATCAGCCATTGCACACATTATAGTTAACAAAGAGACAAATCTTTGAGTTTAAAAAAACAGAAACTAAATGACAAATAAAAGCTCAGCAAAGCTCAGATCATAACAAATAATGAAAGCATCAAAGATGCAGAAAAACACAGATGATGAGCAAATAAATCAGAACACCAAACAGGACATTGATAGAGAAGGATCAAGGCAGACAAAGAAAGCAACTAAACATATAAAAAAACTCTATAAATACACCCTATAAAATTTCAAAAAGGAGAAAAAATCTGAGATGAACATCACTGATAAAAAACACACAAAGAAGGAGAAATCAAATACGAATAGAAAAAATACTTAAACAGAAAAAAGGAGAAAACAAAAGCAGTAGCAAAAACAAACGAGCAAGAAGAAGAGAAGGTATTTTTTTTTTTACAATTAAATCTATTTCATACAACTGTCATTTTGTTTTAAAAGATGTTGTTTTTATAAGAATAAAGATCAATGAAAGAAACATAAAAAATATGAATAAAAATTTCGAACCTGCTTGATGTCACTACCGTTCGTCGTTGATACCTTTATCACTTCTGCCACCGTTCACTGCCATCGCCATTGTCCGCCGTTCGCCGTCGCTGCTTCTTCGTCTTCGTGTTGCTGGTTCTCGTTTTTTTAGTTGCTTCCCTTAATGTGGCCGCCTTCCTTGACATGAAACTAGGGTTTTTTCTAGTTTCTGTTTTCACCCGTTTTGATTGTCTTGGCCGCCTCCTTAAGATAAGTTAGGGTTTTTCTAGTTTCTTGTTTTAAATTCTGCCTGGCCGCCTCCCTTAGTGCTGCAGCCGCCTTCCTCAAGTTTGAAATAGGGTTTTTTAGATTTCAACTTTATTTTGTTAAGTTGGGTTTGGGCTTCACTCAAGTTTTATCTTCTAAGTTGAATTGGGCCCATGTTCTAATATCAATTAACAAAAATCTGTTGAAGTTTAGCCCATTTAAACATTTTTTATTTATTTATTAAAAAAAAGGGGGTTAGTTTCTTTTATCATTAAATATCAATTTCATCATAAAAAATACTAATAAACATTATATTAAAGATTAATTAGATGTGAACTCTTTTTAATTCTTGAGTTGTTAGGACACAAGTGGTGTTCTAGAACTCTCTTTATTTTATTTATTTATTTATGCATTTATTTATTTATTTATTTATTTTATTTTTATTCTATTTATTTATTCATTTATTTATTTATTCATCTATTTATTTATTTTAATGAACTAATCTAAAATCAACTTATTTATTAGATGTAACTCCTTTTAATTTTTGAGTTTGTTAGAACACAAGTAGTACAACTTGATAGTTCTAAAACTCTCTTTATTTATTTATTTTATATTATTTTATTTTAATCTATTTATTTAGTCATTCATTTATTTATTTTAATGAACTAATCTAAAATCAATTTATTTATTAGATGTAACTCTTTTTTATCTTTGAGTTGTTAAAACACAAGTTGTACTACTTGATAGTTTTGAAACTCAATTTAAAAATCAAGAGTAATGAAATATATTTTTAGAGGATTAAATTAGATGTGACATCTTCTTTATTCCTTGAGTTTTGGGACACAAATTGTACAATTTGATTGTCCTAAAACTTATATTATAAAATATTTACTCAAATCAAACTTCTTTTATTTTTTCTATTTTTGTCAAAACATTTTTTTTATCACGAAACAAATTTTATTTAAAACACATTCAACACATCCGTATTTTTTTAACCAAGAACTACGTAGCTTTGATTTCTTCATCGCACCGGGAGATACGTAGGAGCAAGATCACATTCTTGTCAAGCACATAAATAAAAATTTCTTTTTTTTTTCTCTTATTTGTTAAGTACATATTTATTTCAAAATCATATTTTAAAAATAGTAATAATTGTTATTCATATTTAATAATAAAGAAAAATAAATATACTTAAGTTAAAATTAAATTTGCACAATTAATTATAGGTAACCGTTTTTAACGGATGTTGTAGGGTGCTAATACCTTCTCTACGCATAATCGACTCCCGAACTCAAATTTGGTTTCAAAGACCTTTTATTTTTTATTTTTAAGGGTTTCCCAATATTTTCCCTATTTTAAAATAAATTTTGGTGGCGACTCCATTGAATTCGAGAAACACTCGAAATTTTAGGCCGCGACAATCTCCATTTTCCACCACATACCACATGTTGTTGTCTTGTGATATGAGAAATAGCTTCATCATGCCTTTCCAATGATAGTAATCTGTACCATCAAAGTAGGGAGGTCGGCTGGATGATCCTCCTTCGGGAATATACTTAGTTTTTGACATTTTTCTTTTTGGATCTTTTTCTCTTACACTGTTAGGTGTATTTTTTAGAGAACCTTGCTCTGATGCCAATTGATGTAGCTAAATATCACAAGAAGGGGGGTTGAATAGGGATTTTACTGTTTAAAAACAATTTCTAAGTGTTTTGAAAACGATCCTCTCGTTGAGGATGGCTAGCTCGAGGATGAGATTTTTCTACTTGATAGATCTAAGTTGAGCAAAGGAGTAGAAGTAAAATAAGAGAGACACACACACAATTTTATACTGGTTCACCCAAAGATGGCTACGTCCAGTCCTCACACCCTTGTGAGATTTCACTAATTCTCAAACAGATCGATCCTCAACCTGAGGATGATTACAACTCGTGTATTCTTTAGCTTCACCAAGCTTACAATCAATTTCTGAATATTTCCAAGTGCAACTCACTGGGAAATTACAAAGTGATATGAGAGTGATTGATACTTAATACTTTCTCTAAAGATTTACAAAGATATAGTGTAGGATCAAAGAAAGTAAGAAGTGAGGGTGTTTAGCTCTTGATAGCTTTTAAGATACTTGATCTTTGTATGCAAGTGTGTTGTGTGACTTCCATTGGAGAGCTTGTATGCATATTATAGAGATCCAAGCCCTTGATGACCGTTGGACCTTATTTCAAACAATCCAAGTCTTTCATCATATTTACGGAATTACCATTATAGCCATCCTCACTTTTTTTGTAACTTGATCTTGACAAGTCCTTGTCAATTCTCTTTTTGCAGCAATGCACAGCTGTTATTTGACCATGTGAGCTGTATTTTTCGAAGACTTTAAGGTCTTGTGATGTTCATATCATAAGCCAAGTCTTTTATGACCATTGGAAAAACCATTTGAGAAATGCCAAGGTTTTTCTTCATAATTACGAAAATGCCATTCAGCTCATTTGAAATATGCATTCCATGTTCAAGTACGAGGTAGTTGTTTTCTTGGCACTTGGGGACACGTGATGTCCTTTTCTTTTTCCTTGTTTTAAGGTTTGAATATTGTGTGGAGTCAATTTCCTTCTCTTTCTTCAATGCCTTGATAAAGCTTCACATGTGAGCTTTTTCTCTTTCCTCCATTTAATGCCTTCAACCAACATGTGATGTCCTTTTCTCTTCCTTCCTTCAAGACTATGGGAAGGCTTCACGTGAATGCTTCTTGCCTTGCCTTAAGACATGTGATCCATTTATTTTGGGCATGTTTCTTGTTACCTTTTTGTGTATTTGAATTTAAATCCTTTTGTATCACATAAAGGTGCATGTAGCCTTTTGTCTAATAAGCCTAAGATGTGATATGTTGTTTTCATAAAGTGTTGGGATGCAATTCAAAATGTTGACTTTAGGCACATGCTACTATCATCTTTCACCGTGCCTTTCTTTTTCATTCTTGCAACTTTTCTTCAAAAGTCTTTCTATAAAATAATAGTATTTTGCCTTTATTGAATGAATCAAACAATTCATTCTTTAATATCATTCAGCCCTTGTTGAATGAATTCAAATAATTCATTTTATAATACTATTGGACCCTTGTTTAATGGATTCAAACCCGTGAGAATACAAAACTGCAGTTTCCTCAGCTCGTGAGGCTATCCTCGGCCTTTCCATACTTAGTATTTAACTTAGAATTTGCTTCTTATTCCTTAATGAATAATAACCTGTTTTCTTATGTAAATACACTCAAGAGCACATATTAGTCTTTAAAACACAATCATAATCTTTTCATTAATTTTGTTATCATTAAAACCAAGTTAGAG
Source organism: Cicer pinnatifidum (assembly GCA_037974775.1). Classification (NCBI taxonomy): domain Eukaryota; kingdom Viridiplantae; phylum Streptophyta; class Magnoliopsida; order Fabales; family Fabaceae; genus Cicer; species Cicer pinnatifidum. Next base: position 50,945,588 of record JBBPBR010000004.1, read on the forward strand.
AGATTTTGTCTCAACAACATGTCTCTAAATTAAAATGTTAACGATGTCAAAGTTATTGATTAAAATTGGTAATGGATCAAAGCTACTCTATTAATATAAATTGTATGAATACCGTAATAAGATAGGAAAATAAAATAGTGTCACACTAAGATGATGAACAAAATAATATTGCACCTAAATAATGAAAATCAAATAAAAATACAAAAAAAAAAACTAAATTTGTGTAGATATTACATATTTAAATAAATCAAAAAAATAATTAAATTGGAGGAGTCATTTCGAAATAAAAAATTGTCCTAAA
>JBBPBR010000004.1:50960630-50978268 GCA_037974775.1 Cicer pinnatifidum
ATAATTTAATTTTTTATTATTTTTATTTAACATTTTTTCTTTATTAAAAAATAAAAAATTAAATAACACAACTTTATTAAGTGACATCCCGCCTTACGATTTTCTGTAAAAAAAATATTTTTATATATAAAATATAATGAAAAAGTTTTGTTTAGAAATGAAATATATTGAAAAATAAGCTTCAACGTTCTTTTCTATTTTTGAATTATTTCCTTATATTAATCTTCCATAATTTCTTCATCTTAATTATATTAATACAACTAATATTTCCTCCTTTAAATTATTACACATTTAACTCTTTCAAACCCCTTTATAATAATCAACCTTTTTAACATTTCTTCATCAAAGTATCAAACTTTGTCTTTCTCTCTTTCAGTTTTCACATTCACTTCATATATTTCTTCACAATTCTCATCTGGGTCATTTTTATTTTCTTCCCTTTCAATTTTTATTTTCATAAGCTTAAAAAAAATTGAATAAGAAAAAAAACTAACCTTTCTTGATTTTCTTATTCACAATATTTGAATTCAAGAATCTGAAGAAATGGGTAGTTGTATAAGTAAAGGTAAAGATTCAGATTCAGAAGCAGAAAAAAATGGTTATAGATATGGTGGTAATTCTGTTGATGTGAACAATCATAGGAATAATGAAAAAGTCAACCAAACAAGAACAGCAACACAACCTAGTACTTCTAATCAACCTGAAAAACATGTTTCATCAACTCATATGAAACCTTCATCTGTTTCTGTTCCAAGTCCAAAGCCTTTTATGAAGCAAGAAACAAACACAATTCTAGGAAAAGGTTTTGAGGATGTTAAGGATTTTTACACACTTGGTAAAGAATTAGGTAGAGGGCAATTTGGGGTAACATATTTATGCACTGAGAATTCAACTAAGTTACTTTATGCTTGTAAATCAATTTCAAAGAAGAAACTTGTGAGTAAATCTGATAGAGAAGATATAAAGAGAGAGATTCAGATTATGCAGCATTTGAGTGGTCAACCAAATATTGTTGAATTTAAAGGTGCTTATGAGGATAAGAATTCTGTTCATGTTGTTATGGAACTTTGTGCTGGTGGTGAACTTTTTGATAGGATAATTGCTAAAGGACATTATAGTGAAAGAGCTGCTGCTTCTATATGTAGACAAATTGTTAATGTTGTTCATATTTGTCATTTTATGGGTGTTATGCATAGGGATCTGAAGCCAGAGAATTTTTTGTTGTCTAGTAAAGATGAAAATGCACTTATTAAGGCAACAGATTTTGGTTTGTCTGTTTTCATTGAAGAAGGTACGTTTTTTTTACTTTTGATCCATTTATAGGTTATTTTATTTTTTCTAATTTTCATTCCAGAAAATTTTAATGTTGTAGAGTTTAAGTTTAACTAATATGTTAGCTTTAGAATATTTTGTTTTTATTCGGCTTGAAATATTAGTGTTGATTTAGATGTTAGTCAAATATGATCTTTGGATTATCCTTTTGCAAACTCTTGAAGTCATTCTTCTTATCTTTCAAATTGGAAATTATTTTGGGGTTGTTTAGATTTGGCTTATTTGAGCTTATGAGTGCTTATGATATAGTCATAAGCTGTTTTTTTTCTTATTTCCATAAGCTCTCCATGATAGCTTATGAAAACAGTTTATAACTGAAATGGAAATGATTCGACTCTATTTTATCCTTTGTTATTGAAGTGGCTTATACATAAATAATTATATGATAATCGTTTATGCTCGCTTTATTAAGTTGTTTATTCAAACAGGCCTTAGTAAACAATAAGATATACTCACTTAGTTTTCTTCCTTAAAAGGTGAGTGGGGGAGACTATATACACAAAGTAGTTTAATCGACCATACTTGTTACTGGTAGCCTTGTTTTGTCAGATGATTGTTCTTTTTTTCCCTATGTGTATGCAATTATGACATATTTTCTATCCATTTTGGATCATGACCAATGAACTATATTAATATTTGCTGGAAATGTGGACATGGAAATTTATACCTTTCGACCTGATGAGTCATTTTGTATGTATGAGAGACTATCAAAGCTTAGCTACACCCAAAATTCACAAATGTTAGACTTTGTATTTGCAGACTATGAGCTTCTGTTCATTTTGCACTTAAATTGTAGTTTCTGAAAACCTCATGTGACTGTATTTTGTAATCCTGTTAAAGCCTTTTTGCAATCCTTTAATTTAAACTTGGTATGAAGCAAAATAAAGTATGATAAAAAAATAAAATCACATTGTGCATCCTAATCAATTAGTCAGCAGTCAGAAGTTGTGAGCTGACTGACATGTTTTATATGCTATCAAGAATCTGAAATTTTCATCATTTTATTTTATGTATTTCATACATCACACTAATTGAGGAAGTAAAATTATTGCTTCATGAAAGAAGTTATGTAAATCTTAGGAAGTAAAATATTGCTTATTGAGAAACTTCATTTCCAATCATTATCTTTTAAGTGCTTTAAACACATATATGTAACACAATATGTGAACTTTAGTATGTTTAGCAACTACTTATCTTCTGATTATCTTAATGAACCTAAATTTGTCCAATTAATGATTTTCAGGAAAGGTGTATCGCGATATAGTTGGGAGTGCTTATTATGTTGCTCCAGAAGTTCTTCGGCGTAGATGTGGGAAAGAAATAGATATATGGAGTGCAGGAGTAATAATATACATCTTACTTAGTGGCGTCCCTCCATTTTGGGCTGGTAAACTACAATTTTGATTTTCATAGAATAGAATAACTATCAATTTACGGGTATTGTAAGTGGCAGAATGGCTTTGTTATTATTGTTTCAATTCGTAAAATGAAAAAAAATAGTACTAAAAATTTCAGACATGTATAATTTTCCAAGTATCTTTTTACATTTGAGGCTTGTCTAATTTTTATCACATGGATGTTCTGTAGAGACTGAAAAGGGAATATTTGATGCCATATTAGAAGGTCATATTGATTTTGAAAGTCAACCATGGCCTAAAATATCAAATAGTGCCAAAGATCTCGTTCGTAAGATGCTTATACAGGATCCGAAGAAACGCATTACTTCTGCTCAGGTTCTAGGTTTGTAACTTCTATTGTGCTTTCTCTTTAATTTTCATTCCTCATCAAATACTTGAAGTTTATCAAACTGAATGTTACTACCTCTGTCCCTTATTATAAGCTTCTTTTGCAATTTTTACAAACATATATGGTGTATTTGTTGCTACAACATAAGATTTCTACCGATTATTTATGTCATTCATAGAAAAAGAAATGTAAACTGCTGCTGACTGAACATGAGTTTAGCATTCTTATGAATTTTCTTGGTTAGTAGAATTTATATTCTTCAGTAACTGACTCAAATGTTTGATGAATGATTAGAGCATCCATGGATTAAAGATGGAAATGCATCTGATAAGCCAATAGACAGTGCAGTTCTATCTAGAATGAAGCAATTCAGAGCTATGAATAAACTAAAGAAACTTGCCCTCAAGGTATGTCCATCCACAATCTACATCTGCATTAACTAGGTACCTCTTAGTCTATGGATCCATTTAGATCTTTTAATTCAAAAACTCAATGGATTTATAATATTCTTGTAGGTCATTGCTGAGAATATGTCGGAAGAAGAGATCCGCGGTTTGAAGTCAATGTTTACGAATATGGACACAGACAACAGTGGTACAATCACCTATGAAGAACTAAAAGCAGGTTTGCAAAGACTTGGGTCAAAGCTTTCTGAGGCTGAAGTAAAGCAACTTATGGAAGCTGTAAGCTGTTCTTAAGTCTTGTCAATAATTTATTTTTTCTTTTTGAAAATTTTCCTAACTTACATTCCTTGGAATAAAATGTAGGCTGATGTAGATGGAAATGGAACAATTGATTGCATTGAATTCATCACTGCTACAATGCATAGACACAAGTTAGAAAGAGATGACCATCTTTACAAGGCCTTCCAATATTTTGATAAAGACAACAGTGGGTAAGTCCTTCATCTTGTATTCTTCTTCATCCTAATTGCTTTTCATTATGCATTATGCCATCCATATGAATCTTTTGGCTATTTGGGTCTATGTTGTAAGGTTGTTACTTGTTGTCAATGTCATGTTTGTCGACTATGGCTTTCTTTCAATAAACAACATAAATAAGCGTTTATTGCATAAACGCTTATCACGCAAGTGCTTATATATGAGCTATCTCGATATACCAAAAGATAAAATAAAGTTAAACTGATTTCATAGAAGTTATAAGTTGTCAAAAGCTATCTTGAAAGCTTTTGAAAATAAGTCGAAAACAGCTTATGGACTTGTCATAAGATGTTTTCATAAGCTCTTTCAAACAGTCTCACAATATATCAGTAACCAAGTGGTTAATGAGTTGCAGTGAAAGTTCAAGAGAACTCGAGTTTAAACTCTATGTGGAAATCTTTGACCAGACTTTACTTACCTCCCAAACAACTCCGGATTACTAGGGTTCCTTTCTCCTAGGAACTCATATGGTTAAGCCAAAAATGTGTTTATGTCGGTAGACAAACTCAAATAAGTTAATCCATACATACCCTAAGTGTCATGCTCATACATATTCTTGAAATTTAAATAATAAATAAATAAGGCACAAGGTCCAGCTACCTCATTTAAAAAATCATTAATTTAATAACCTAACATGGGTTGTATTTCAGGAGCAATGACATCTACTTTGGTATTTGTTTGATTCCATTTCAGGTTTATTACAAGAGATGAACTGGAAACTGCCATGAAAGAATATGGTATGGGAGATGATGCCACAATCAAGGAAATCATATCTGAAGTTGATACAATTATATTTGAAGTGGATACAGATCATGTAAGTCTTGTTTCTTTTGTGTTGCTACAAATTTCAATTCTAGTAGTACCATAGTTAATGCTAAGTTTGTGTGCATCCACACAGGATGGTAGAATCAACTATGAAGAATTTTGTGCAATGATGAGGAGTGGAAACCAACCACAAGTCAAACTATTCTAAATTTCGTCTCGTAACGAGTCTACATGTCCGACATCAAGAACACTCGAAGCGAAGAGGTTTATAGTTTGAGAAGTATACTTCTAAACTATCATATAAGGTTTATAGTTCTGAGAAGTATACTTCTAAACTATCATATAATTGATATGCATGTAAAGTTTTTTAATTTGGAACGATTTTTGAATTTTGAGTTATTGTGTTCCACATGACGGTTAGCGATCAACTCTCTTGTTAAATTTACTTTTTTTGTTTCTTTTTCTTTTTGTAGACATTCTATTTCTGAGTCATCTTCAAATTTGTGTTAGACACCGATTACAAACTCACATAGCAAAGTTGATACTTCACATAAGGCCTAAAACAGACAATACCTCGATGCAACAAAATTGAGGTCGGGACAAAAGTCAAGCCAAATTTTGTTTTGGATGCTCTTTCTAGCCCTTGGGTGTCTAGTTCATCAAATTTGTTTGGATATTGATTGTGATAAATAGAAAATAGTATAACCTTCTCAAGAATATTAGGAGTCAAATTGGTTTGATTCTCACAATGAAAATGGCATTGTAGGAACATTGAAGTGAGATTTGTGTTTGCAATAGGACCTCTAAATTTGAAGAATAAATTCAATGCATGTATCCAATTCATGGTGATTCTAAAAAAGAAAAAACAAATTGTGTTTACAAGTCCACCAAAGTCAATTTTGATGGCTTTGTCCTTTTTTCTTCAATTGATTTGACTGAAAACTCTTTCAATTTGTTTGATTGAAAACCAATACATTTAAAAGAAGGGTTAAATATTTTTTAGTCGTTAAGTTTAGTCACTAAATAATTTATGTTCACTTTTAGGTATTTTTTTAAAAAAAAAACAATAGATCTCAAAATAATCTCTATAAAAAGAAAAATAGAGATTAAAGTGATAAATATTTTAGGAACTAAATTTGAAAGATAGTAGTTTTTTAGGAGCTAAAAACATATATAATTTTTAAAAATATTTAATTTCAATTCTTAAAATTTGAAAGACAGTAGTTTTTAAGAACTACTAACATATATAATTCTTAAAAAATATTTTATTTCAAATTATCTTGTGACAAGAGTTGTTAATGGAAAGTTAGAACATAAAAACTAATGGATTAAATATAGTTTTAGTCTCACTAAAATTTCAACATTTTAATTTTATTCACGACAAAATAAAAATACATTTTTTAGTCCTTACAAAATTATAATGCATTTATTTTTTGTACATATCGTTAAGCCAATATATATTTTTAAATTAATTTTTCGTAGACATGTTACGACATTATATAAAATTTCTCCACAAAAAATTAACACAAACTTTGATTTCTAGGTCCATAGTTTCGTTACTTTTAACTTTCATTTTTTACATTTGAAAATTTTAAATTTTTATGGAAATTTTTTTCATAAGATTCTAAATATGATTTCAAAAAATTTAAAGACAGTTAAACATGTTTTGATTCAGAGACTAAAACTGTTTTTTAGATAATTTTGTAGAAACTAAAAATTATATTTTTATTTTACAAAAATTAAAATTAAAATGTTAAATATTTTATAGAAACTAAACATATTTTAATCTGACGTGTTCTTCTGCACTTTTATGTTATTGTTGTGTTACTGATTTAATATTGTTTCTAAATAAACATGTTTTTGCCATTGTGTTTTGCACGAGCAAGTTGTTTGAGTTTTGAAAACTGTTTCAAAATCAATTTATGTCATCGAAGATATTATTGAGTTGAGTCGTATATTAGGTTGTTCTCTTTAAGACGTTTTACGATACTGTCTAAATTGTTCAATGCAGATTATCAACTACCAAGTTCTCAGGATAAAACAGCTCAAACACATTGTACCAAAGTTCTAGTGCACTATAGAAAATTATTCTAGAATTATACTGTCAATATAATAGTTAATAATTGTCACTCATAATATGGTACTAATGATCACTCGAAAAAAAAGAAGAAAAAAAGATGAAGCATAAAAGGAGAATTAGATAAAAGTTTCGAATTTTCAAAGAACTTCTGGTGTGCTTTTCTAACTAAGTACATTTCTCTATTTATAGAGTAACTTAGCAAGTGAAGGAGAGAAAATTTCGCGATCCATCAAACCGAATCCACATAAAATTACACTCCTAAATTTTCTAGGTTTTTGACCGAAATTTTCTTGGTTTTGATCGGGAAAAAACATGACGCGCGAATCCACCGAAAACTGAAATGCGAAAAAGCTAAGTTTTGAGCAAGGCGAACTGATTCGCGAATTCAGGGAGGAATTGACCAGATCAAATGTTGAATGTTGACTCGATGGAGGGCAGACAAGTGTACAATGTATCAATGAGAGAAAAACGCATGGATTTATTAAAAATAATTTTTTTAATTTTTCCGGATACTAAAAAATAATACACCACTTAGTCCAAGTCTAAGCCCAGACTCGAACTGAGCCAGCCAGTCGGATGCACGGTGACCCCCGCACGCGCATGATGGTTTATTTGCGTACGCTCTTACCCCTCTCACAAAATTGGGGTAATCTTTGGGGCACATCAAATTGTTATACCTCCACCTTATAAACATTACTAGCGTGTGTCATCTTCTATGTGGGAATTTCTTATTTTTCCAATTCACACCAAGTAGCTCTCATTAATATCATCATCATTTCCAACAATCCCCCACTTGAATTTAAAAAAGAGTTTTTGAAGTAGCGCCAAACGTTTCTTCAAAATGGTGTATAAACAAATGTGTCTCCTGACCTGAACCTTTGCATAGGAAGTAAGATTCAGATTCAATAAGAGTGACTCGTAGTCTTGAACTCTATCTTTTGACATCAAACCCACACACAACCTTTTTATATGGTGTATTCTTAAAAACTCACGCATTAATGACCATGCACATTTATCTCGGTATAAGAACGCTCTAGGTATTCTGCCTCAAAATTCTATAAGAGGTAACCCCACTTCACATTCACATAGGTGAATCAAGAGTACTCATGTAGCTAGGTACTCCGCTCCAATAGAATATAGATCTCATTAAGGATTTATATTACATCATCCTTTCATCGCTTCAGGAATCATGCTTGTCTAAGATATAATAACATGTTAATCTCATATCACTATGACTTATTATTACCATTGAACCTATTTTTTGGGATCTCGAATCTTTTAGGTTAGGTTTCCATCATGAGTGACCCATTGATTTACGGAAAATAGTCCTATCCTTTTGGATGTATTTAGGACTTTCTCTCTAGTTAATCATTTTTTCAAAGGGTCCGCTAAATTCTCATCAGTGTGATCGACAATAACAACTCTTTTAGAAAGTAACTCTCTAACTGTGTTGTGGTTACGACGTATTTATCGTCTCTTACCATTGTAATAACAATTCTCAATCTTTACAATAGTCGCGGTACTATCGCAGTAGATGAACACAACTGGCATAAGTTTTTCTCATAAAGGAATCTTAGCTAGCAAACATCTCAACTAGCTCGCTTCTTCACTAGTAGTAACTAGTGCTATCATTTAAGATTTCATAGTAGATTGAATCAGTATCACATGTTTTTTCGATTTTCAAGATACAACACCACCAACTATACTAAAGCTTCCACTCCTTGGTCTTCATATTCTCTTGCCCTGGTGACACAACTCACTTATAGGATAAGTGTATGGGTTCTAAAACGAATGAGCAAGGATTGAAAAAAGTATAATAAATGTAAAAGAGAAAATAAGAAGTGAGAATGAGTGGAAAAACCAAGTTTGAGAAGAATATTGAGTCCACGTAAAAGGAGAAAACATAAACAATGATCAAACTTTTATTATCGACAAACTGTGAAGATAACACACTTTAATAGACTCAACTCAATGTCTTAATGTGAGTAAAACGAGCAAATGATTTTAGTCCTAAAGTTTTATAAAATCGTAAAATTGAAAAATGATTGACCAAGAATGGTTGAAGAATTATCATCTCCTGAATTCAAAAATTCTTCTAAAATCGAATCTGTTAATAGAAAAAGCGTGAAATATAAATATACAATCATTATCTAAAATTTAAAAGTGGATGAAAAAAAAACAGATTAACTAAGACAAAGAACGTCATAACTCATTTGCACAAGAAAAGAAATTACAGAGAAAAAAGAAAATAAAGTGAGAAGGAGGGGAGACAAGAAACAAGAACAAAACTAATTCTAATATCATGATATATGGTCATTTCTAACTTGATTTGTTTGAATATTGAAAGAAAAAATTATTTAAATTTTTTTAAAATAGATGCGTAATTAAAATCTAATGAGAAAACTAAAACATAAACCATCAGTCAGAGTAATGATCTCAACACTTGGATGAAGGTTTGCCTTACTAGTTCAGAAGTGTTGGCACAACAATTGTATGGTGTGAATTTGTGTTTGTTTTGGTCTCCTCCTACTAGTGGTCTCACCAAAATTGTTTCCTATACCTGGACGGACGTGTATTGTATGAATTTTTCATCTTATTAATAAATAATAAAAATATAAGTTTATTTAAAGATTAAGTTATGAATTTGATAAAATTTCTATTATATTGAATATGATAATTAATTGGCTTAATTGCAGTTTTAGTCCCCCTATTTTAGCTGAATCGCGAAAGTAGTCCCCCGATTTTGTTTCTCCCCAGTTTTGGTCCTCCAAACAGAATTTTGGTCCAAAACTTCATGAAATTTCATTTTTTTTACATTTATTTAAGTCACGCCATGCCTCAAGATCTTATTTCCAACAATTGTACCTAAAATATATGACCATAAACGGTGTAGTACGGCTATAAAAAATGAAAATTCGTCAAATTTTGGACCAAAGTTCTGTTATGGGGCCAAAACTAGGGAGAAACAAAATGGGGGGACTACTTTCGCGATTCAGCTAAAATAGGGGGACCAAAACTGCAATTAACCCTAATTAATTTTATGGATTTTACTTGAAAATTTTGATGATCTTTTTGAATTTTTATAAAAAAAAAAATGATAACATTGCTGACATTTTAAAACATAAAATATCAAATTGTCACTTAAAATTAAAATAAAAGACCAAATCAAAGAGAAAAAAAGATAAATGACTAAAACGTTAACTAAAATTAAGTTAAGGGACCACGAGTGTTATTTAGCCTTTTTTAAATAAGATTTTTGACAATATGCATTCTTATTTACTAATTGAAAGACGATTCGAAGAATAAGTGATCATTTCAAAATCATGTTAGAATAGGTTGTATAATTTAGAGGAATTAAAATTGAGTTGAGAAGAAAAGAGTAAAATAAAAATGTTCTGGTAAACAAAGATTGATCGATACTCTTCCAATAATGTTCTTGATATTACAGATTTATATCAAATAGTTTGCACAGTAACTGCTAAAACAAAATCTCAACTTTCTTAACTACCTTTTAACTCTCCTAACTACCTTTTAACAACTTCTAATATCATTTTATGAATTATATATTTAACACTCTTCCTAATTCAAAAATGTTTAAGTGATGTTAATTCAAGCTTGTTCCTTAGCTCTTGAAATTTCACCTTCTTCAATCCTTTAGTTTGAATGTCTGCTTTCTGGTCATTGGTGCTGCAATGTTCTAGTTTTATCTTGCCTTTAATTATTTGATCTCTTAAGAAATGAAATCTTATCTCTATGTGCTTGCTTTTTCATTAGCATTTGATTGTTTGGCTAGATCAATTGCAGATTTACTGTCTACCTTTATCTTTACTAGTTCTTCACTTCTAAGTCTCAGCTCATTCATTAATTATGTCAGCCACAGAGCTGGGAAAGCTCTCATTGATGCAGCCACATATTCAGCTTCACAAGTGGACAATGTTACTATGCTTTGCTTCCTTGAACACCATGAGATTGGTGAATCATTAATCATGAACACATAGTCGGTGGTGCTCTTCCTTTCATCTTTATCTCCACACTAGTCAGCATTAGTGAAGCCAGTCAATTCAACTTTATCTCCATTCAAATTTCGGGGATATAGTAGTCCAAGTTCGTTGGTTTTTTTAATGTATTTCAAAATCCTTTTTGTTGCCATGTAGTGAGGTGTTATAGACTTCTTCATATACCTACTAACAAATCCAACACTATATGCAATGTCTGACCCCCCAAATACCTCAAGGTTCTTAACATTTTGTTTGAACATTGTAGGATCGACTAACTCTTCATTCCCTTCTTCAGACAACATCAACCCTGCTTTTGATAGGGTGTCGGTACCATTGCAATCTTGCATGTCAAATTTTGTTAATACATCACTAGCATACTTCTTTTGATGCATAAAGACTCCATCTTTTTTGGTTGCGAACTTAATATCAAGGAAATATGACAGCATGTCTAGATTAGTTATCTCAAACTCCTTCTCCATTTTGATTTTGAACTTCTGTATTTTAGTTTCATCACTGCTAGTCATTAGCAAATCATCCACATAGAGGCATATTAATAGTGTAGATAGTGTTGTATGAGAAATATGTCAATCCTCTTGTTCCAGGCCCTAGGGGCTTGCTTTAGGCCATACAATGTTTTTCTCACCTTGTACACAATTTATTATTTGCCTTTTATCTCATATTCCGGTGGATGATTCACGTACACTTCCTCTTCTTCTAATGATCCATTTAAGAATATTGACTTTACATCTAGCTGATGCATGGACCAGCCTTAGTAGCTAGCCATTGATACTATCAGCCTCACTGTTTCAATTTTGGACATTGATGCAAAGACTTCATCATAATTTAGTCCATGCTTCTGCAGAAATCCTTTTGCTACAAGCCTGACTTTGTACTTGGCAATCGGTCCATCAGGCTTCATCTTAACTTTATAGATCCATCTCCCATCAATTAGTCTTTTGTGTATTGACAGGTCCATCAGCTCCCAAATTTTATTCTTTCTATTCAATTGAATCCTTCCTCCATTGCTAGTCTCCATCTTGGATCACTTAGGACCTCATCTTCACTTACGGGTTCTGATTCAGCCAACAATGCAAAATATATCAATTTTCCATCTGCATTGATAGATGCATCAAATGTTAATTCATATTGATTCAATTTAACTGAAGGTTGTCTAATCCTCCCTAAACGCCTCATTGGATCTGGAGCTAGTTAAGGTTCTGATCCTGGCACATGATCAATGTTCAGCTCAACTGCCACTGACTTGCTAGCGCTGGTTTTGACCTCCATCTTCCGCCAATATGTCTCTCCATATGACTACTTTCATCTTGTTTGGATCACACAATTTATAAGCTCCAGTTAAGTCATATCCGAACAATTGTCATATGTTCAACCTTATCGTTAGGGATAAGGCTAGATCGTCTGTCTGGGGCCTATGGCCTAACTTATTTAATAAAAAGGTTAGACTCAAACTATTTATTTAAATAGGTCACACTCAAACTTATAAAAAAAAAGCCTATTAGCCTGATAAGCCGACCTATATAAATTTTATAATTTATTAATGTTATTTTTTATTATTATTTATTAATAATTCTTTCTTATTTTAAAATATATCAATTAAGCAATCACTCAATAGTCGTTTTATATTAGTTTTAGAGGTAATAATGGATGCGTTTGTTTTAAAAAAAAAAATCTATTCTTTAAAATTAAAAATTACTTTTAGGATTTTAAAGGGAGTTTGTTTCAGGTTTTTTAAAATCATTTTTTGTTTAATATATATACATATGTACATCGGTATGTGGAGAGTATCATGTGGTGTAGATAGCATCATACAAAATGATATGGATAGAGCATGTAGCTTGATATGTGTATAGTGACTAATTATAGATTTATTTTGTTTTATTTTTTTTCTTGAAAGATTGTTGCAGTGCAGACTTGTTAATTATTATTTTATTAGATTTGATTATAATTTTATTAGTTTTTCTTTTATATAAAGGCATAGTTTAGCCTATTTAAAAAATATATAAAATATAACATTTAATTATTTTAATGTGAATAAGACTTTTAAATATACTTTCAAACCAAGCTAAACTTTTAAAAAGGCCATATCATGTTAAAAAAATTAAAAAATTTAAAAAAAAATAAAAAAAACTTACAATAAACTTTAGACCAGACTTAGGCCTAAAAAATTTATCGTAGGTCAGGCTCAGGCCTTTCAAGTTTGGTCTGACCTCGCCTATTCCCACTCCTACCTGTCATCCAACTTTCTTCTGTTTTAGGCCGGCACATGTCTAAAATATAGTGATCCCAGTACTCTAAGGTGACTTACATTTGGTCTTCTTCAGGTATCATTGTGCCAAATCTTTTAGTTAGACACCTTTTCAATAAATATACACCAGTGTAATCTACTTCTCCTCATAGTTTGTGAGACACTTTCTTCCCTTTCAGCATGTTTCTTGCCATGTTGAGAATAATTTTTTCCTCATTTATGTGGCCCTATTATGTTGTTGTGTATATGGTGCAGTCACTTCATGAATCATTCTCTTTGTCACAAAATTCATGGAATTCATGGGATTGATACTACCACCTCCATTTGTCTTAATCAATCGCCTTAAGATTGTAGCCACTTTGTTTTTCTACCATCTGCTTGAATCCTCTAAACACAATCAACATTTTACTCTTCTTCTTGATTAGATAGATCCAAGTTTTCCTTGTAAAATCATCAATCAATGTTACAAAATAATTGTTTCCTTCTATTGACATTGCTTCAAATGTTCCAGACATCAAATAAAAATTACCTTCATCTTATTTAAGGATCGAGTTGACACTTCAGCCTTGAATGAGTTTCTGTGTTATTTGACATAGCAACATTCTTCACACAGTTCCATTGGTATTTGAATTTCAGAGTTTCTTACACCATTACCCCATCTTACAGCATCTGAAGGCTTTTGAAATTCAAGTGGTCAAATATTTGATGCCATAACCAGCTTTCACTTCTGACTTTAGCATTCAAACATGATTCTCATTTATTTGTATTTCAATCTTGAAGGTTCTGTTCTTGGATAGCAGTGCCTTCAAGATCAATCTTCTTGAACTATCAAACATCCTCGTTTCATCATGCTCCATCTTCATAGAATACCCTTTTCCAATAGTTGTCCAAAACTCAACAAATTATTCTTTGACACATACAACACATCACAAATGAATGATTGTTTGGCATCTCCCCTTTGGACCAACACCTTGTCCACTCCCTCTACAGTCACTGAGTTGTTTTCTGCACACTTAATTGCCCTCTTCACTCTTTAATCAATACTTACAAACCACTTCTTATGTCCAATCATATGGTTAGAGCATATTGTGTTAAGATACCACAATTATGAATAATCATCATCTCAATTTATGGTAGCCATTAACAATACATCATATGATCCTGACTCCTCAACTGCCATATGAACTTCATCATTATCACCTCTTTGTACCTTCTTGGATCTACATTTTTTTGCAAAATGTCTCCATTTTTGACAACTATAACACTGAATCCCTTTTTTATTAAACTTTTTCTTACTATTTGATTTCTTGTTGTGATTATCATTGTTGTTCTGGTTTCTTAAATTTCCAGCAACCCCTTCATCTGAATCATGCCTCTTGTACCACTTAGATTTTTCTTTTCTTTCTTATATTTCACATCATCTAGATTGAACTTCTTGCCAACCTGAGCCTACAATGCCTACGCTTGAGTTGATGTACATCTTTCTTTTAATCTTAATTCATGAGCTTCTAATGATCCTTGCAAGTTTTTCACTTTCAATGTCTCACGGTTCTTTGATTCTTATATGGTCACCACTACATGATTATACCTTAGAGTCAATGTTCTCATAATCTTCTCAATGATCAACAACTCATTTATCACTTCATCATTGCTTCGCATTTGATTAGCAATTGCACGCACTCCAATAAAATAATCACCTTTTCATCTTCTTTTGTAGGTTTTTGAACAGCTTTGTATATCTCACCAACATATATCTTATGTCTCATTTGATGTAGATTTCTTTGAAATCCTCTCTTGAAAATCCACACTTCATAAAACAATACCTTGCAATTTTTTTCTTGAAATCTTTGAATGTTACCTTTATGTTGGATTGGGTCATATAGCCTTCTTGAAACTCTCGGTAATAATCTCATAGATACATACTATCTCTCCCAAATTTTTTCCGTCAATGATTGACAAGTTGGATAAAAAATTTCTTAAACCATTCATGATTTCTTTCTCACTTTCACTCACACTAATTTCTCAATTTTAAAAATTCTTTAAACTAAGAATGTTTCCCTTAACTAAGAATGTTTTATATCAAAAAGTATTTTAAAAATTCTTAAACTAAGAATGTTTCCCTTAACTAAGAATGTTTTATATCAAACAGTATGCTCAACGACTGCTAAAACATAATTTCAACTTTCTTAACTACCTTTTAACAACTTAGTATCATTTTATTAACTACCTTTTAACAACTTATAATATCAATTTAAGATAGTTAACAAACCAAAGATTAAAAAAATTAAATCAACACCATTTCAAAAACCAAATTATCAAATATTATATTTGAAGTGCCTTGCATACATTCAAATTCAACCACAACATCCATGGACTCTAATCATAAAACAAAAAAAGAATATCAAACAACAATAATTTAAATAAATTATTCAAATAACATCAAACTAAAAACAAAAGACACTCCACACTTTAGCAGATAAATCCCCAGCTTCTATAAAACACCAAGTTCTTCAAAAACCATGAATCTTAATCTGGTCCTTCCTCACAAGGCCAACCTGAACCAAAAACTGAGAAACGTTCTTACGCTGATCACCTTGGAGTTGAATTATTTTACCAAGCTCTTTATCCTGCACAACATTCCCGTTGCAACAGAACTCTTTCTTGAGATCTTTGAGAATCTTCTCGTAGCTGAACTCTTTCTTCAGCCCTTGAACTGTAGTCAGACTCTTTTTTCCATTCCTCTGCTGAATACGGATATGAACATACTCTTTCGCTCCGGGGGCATCCGATTCTTTGGCCTCAGCAAATGGATCAAATGGTGTGGGGACTTGAATTTCCAACTCAACCATGTACTTTGCTTTATGTAAACTTAGAACACCAAACAAATAAAGCAGCTACAAAAGAAAAGAAAAAACACCCAATTTAGAATTTATATTACAAAAGTTACTAGCATAACTAAAAGAAGGACAGAAAATTTATCATAATTTCAACATAAACAGAGTAACCCGTGCGGTTAATATAAATTGGAATAACAATTCAACAAAACCCTAACATTCTAAGAGGCATCATAGAGAAGGGTCATGTTGTAAATCAAGAATCAAATCTTGATCACAAAATCTTTATTAACTGTAAAATTTTATACAAAACAATTAAAAAATCTTTTAATAAAATCAGAAAAAGTTTGTCTAAAATTAGTAAATCACAAAAACAAAATCAAATTCCAAATCAAAAGCAACACATAAATCAACTGCAGGAACCACATCAAATAATTAAAACCTACAAGCAAATTATCTAAAGGTTCACAGCATAATTAAAACAGGAACAACAAATTTGATCACGATTTTAACATGAACGAAGTAATACATGCTCTTTAAATAGAAACTGATAGCAATTTCAACAAACCCTAAAATTCTATGATCACACAAAAAATAACAATACCTAGTATACAAAACACCACAAAAACCTTATGAAAAATCATCTACGTAACATGTTCCGCAACACCAAAACAGGGACAAACAACGATCACAATCGAACATAAAATTGAGAATAAAATAAACGATCACAAACGAAGAGCAAAGAATAATTGAGAAGAGAGAAAAGAAAAGAAACCGAACCTGTGAGAGAAAAAGGCTTCGAGAGAATTCGAATAAAAAACTAATGAATAAATTGGAAGGTGTTTGGGGCTATATATATAGTGCTTGAGGTGAGGCGGTGCAAGTAGGTTCTCGAAAGAGTCACTAGTTAATGAACGGCTGAGATGAGGTTATGGGGACACGTGGGAGGTGATTAAGGAGGGTTAGTTAATTTATTAGGTGTTGTTGTGAAAAAGATAAGATTTATTCTAATAATGGATATTTATGAGTGGATTACAATTACATAACGACATGCACGCGTACAATTAACGCTGACCTGATTGGACCGCGGTTTTTTTAAGCCAACTTGTGAAAGCTTAGTGCATCAAATTCGCGTAACTGTCAAATATTATTTTTGCAGTATATTATGTCTCAAATATAAATTAAATTAAATTAAAGGAAATTAATGTGATTAGTCCAAATTTTAAAATTTAAAATATATATTTTTAAGTTTTTTTAATTAAATAGTTTAAATTGAATACTAAAAATATATATTTAAAGATTCAATTAAATAATTAAAAAGATACTCTTTAATAAAAAAAACTATCAAATAACACATTTAAATATATTTTTATGGATAAAATAGTTAATAACAAATATATTTATAAAAAAAAGAAATATATGATAAATAATTAAGATGAATAAAGATCTATTTGTTTGTTGAGAAAAATTGTAGAGTCTAGTACAACTTGATTTTTTTAATTCAGTTGACCTATATGTGGACTTTTCTAAATGATTTAATTGGATGTTTTATATTATCTTAAAAGAAAATTGATTCCAAACACAATGATGTTTTTATATTCTAAAGTTTGATAATAAGAGAAGTAA
Organism: Cicer pinnatifidum; assembly: GCA_037974775.1. NCBI lineage: Eukaryota > Viridiplantae > Streptophyta > Magnoliopsida > Fabales > Fabaceae > Cicer > Cicer pinnatifidum. The sequence goes on from JBBPBR010000004.1 coordinate 50,978,219, forward strand.
AATTTAGTTAAAAATTGTTCTAACTAAACTTTAAATTTGGATTCTATATA
>JBBPBR010000004.1:50989339-51025989 GCA_037974775.1 Cicer pinnatifidum
TTAATTCTATTTTAAAAATTTTAATCAAATTAAAGAGTAACATTTTCTTTGCTCTTAATTTTTTTTTTTTGTATTTATTATTATTTACACTATAATATTTAGATCCTAATATATTAAGACAGACTTTGGACTAAAAACTGAAATACCTTTGATGGCTGTTATAAAATAATATTTTTATGTCTGTGACTTTTTAATTTAATTTAATTTATTTGACAATAATAAACTACAGCCTGTGCAGCAGAGTACACCCCCTCCTTTTTTGTGTGTGGTTATATAACTAACTATTGTGATACTTTCTCTCTTTCAGATATGTAATTGTATACTTTTCGATTTTATATATACGGTATCGTGCTGGCATTGTCACTGATGAGATGTTATCTATGCCAAAAACTCCATTTATATTTGTTGGTCTTTTAGAAGCGCTGGGTGCTGCTACCGGAATGGCGGCAGGAGGTGATGCTTTTTCTAATTTATATTTTTCTGTTTATCATCAAAGTTTGTGGCATTTCCACATGATAATTTAATAACATGGTCCTTCCATCAATTTTTCTTCCTGAAAGACAGAAATGTAAACACAAGAATTAACTAAATATAATAAAAAACAGCTGCAGGCATATTTATAGTGGCCATTTATTTTCAGAGAATCAACTTTTGCCATTACTCCAGCTGGTAGAATACACTGTTAACAATTTATGCTTTTAGAGTACTGACAATGTATATCATTGAATATTTCTCTACTATTAGCAGTTTTTATTTTCACAAAAAATTGCTTTATGCGGTTTTGGTGATACAGATTTAAGCTTCTCTTGATGAATTGAGCATGATAGAGCAAAGTAGAAATATTAATGGTGAATGAAATTGATAGGATTGCTAGTCATGCAAGGCTTCCTATTAGGAAGGTGTATGAGAGAAGGAACCAAACTTAATTTTTATGTTGTTAGTTGTTGTTAGTTGTGTTAATTTCTGAGTTGTGCCAGCTGTAAATCCTAACTGATTAGTTAGGATGGTTAGTATAAATAACAGAAGCTTAATCTTCAATAGGTAGGCAGTTAGAGAGTTAATTGGTTGAAACTGAATTGCAGGACAATTCAGTTGGCATATCTATAACTGCTACTCTATTCATTTTTCTCAGTTTCAATATTCTTGAGAGAAACCATTCTTGATTTTCTCTCCTTCATCTGTTCTTGAGTTTTTCTTCAGTTTTACATTCCAGATCTAACAGGAATAGTATTTAATTAAAATGGAAATATGAAACTGATTACAATGAGAAAACTAGAGCAAAAGCTCCAACTATTCCCTCACTGCCTAACTGCTAAGGTAATAATAACTGATGAATGCATGATCTTTTCTCCCACTCCCCGTACTCCTTTCTTAATAGGGAAAAATACTAAGGTGGCCACTACTCCTTCTCTCTCTCTTTCTTCCTTTCGTACACTCTCCAAATTTTAGGCTTAGCGTAGTTCACACCCACCAACACAGCACCCTCATTTGAGTTGGGTTTAGATAACATCCTATCAGAGCATATTTTTAAAAAATTAGACAGAATGACTAATAGATTTTTAAGATTCTTATTTATTTACATTTTATGTTGCTCGCCTTCAACTCTAATTTGCGAAGCATATTTGACTGCCACTTCTTCATATCTTATAGATTTTGTAGGAGATATTTAGTTAATTATGTCATTGGCTGTAGTGTTGTACAACTTGTTTATAAATAAGTACAAACATGTCTGAATTTCATTTAATAGTTTTTTTCCACATATGTTGTATCAGCAATGCTATCCGGAGCATCAATTCCAATCTTATCTCAGGTAAAAGCCAAAAGCATTCAATTGCTCTCTGCCATTTATTGCGATGTCTTTATTCTATGTTTTGTCCTACTAGTTATGATCAAGTAATTGAGTAGGTGTCCAATACTAGATACTGCCGACAGTGTTGTCAAATATGGGGCTGGCGACAGTGTTGTCAAATATTGACCTTATTGGTGGATTGCGGTGGCGGTTTTTTTGAGAACTGACATGGCCAATTTGTGAAGGATGGCGGCGCCATGGCATTTTATGGCGACTAAAAATAGGGAATCTTTGGTTTTCTGCCATTGTCCGCCATCAATAACATAGCATTTCGGACAATGAGATGGGCCTGGCTACAACTGCCGTAATCTCCAAATACAACTGGTATATGATCTGAATGACAATTGAACCGGTTAAGGGTCCATCTAAATTTCACAAAATTTATCAGTGTACATAGTTGTAACAATAGAGTCATAGAGAAAGAGAGGAGAGATGGAGAAAGAAGGTAGAGTTCCAATAATATGATTAGCAAAAGTGAGTAATATAAAATGTATTGAGTATATACAGTAGATACTAAAAGGAATTAACTACCCTTAACATAAAACATATTGTCTAACAATAATTACAAAGCAGTGATTTTAGTTATTCTGTAGATTAAAAGGAAAATATCAGATTAAACAAAATTTTGAAGTAGACAGATTAATTTCCATGGAACGATACAGATTGCAAGTGACAAATAATTGTGCATAACAAATGCATGAAAGGGTTTTACATTACTTCTTGTAGAGTCTCATTTATAGAGGAGCGACTCAAAGTTTCACATATTGCATCGGTGCCATCTTTTCTTTTCATGTTCATCAATTCTGTTTATACCGTTCCTGTATTTCAACATTTCAAATATGACTATGCTCAATTGGTCATCATGATCATCAGATCATGGTAAGCAGCTTAGCGGGATAGCTTTGCTTTATTGATGGCTCCACAACACTTAGTAGCTTGTCTAGGTCACATGTTAGAATTATCTACAAAATCTACATCCCCAAAGTCGCTCACTGACCGATGCAATCTCATTTCACATGTATCATGTGTATTTCAATGTTTTCCATATTTTTCAATATAATGCAAATGAGTTATATAGCAATGCATTAAAAATTCCAGGAAATCTCACAGATTGCAATATGATATTTTGATCAGATAACCTCACAACGTTATACTTAGAGGTTTATTCTATTTCTGTTCGCTTCAGTTCCTTTCTGTGATTGTGTGATCTATCATATGTGGTCCTTTTTAATCTATCGTCTATGGTTCTAGATCCTATTGTCTAGGTTGTCATATCTTTTGATTCCATCATCTGATTTATTTTATCATTGGGGTTGTCTGTCCTTTTTAAGCTTTCTCACTCTTCTATCAGAAGCTCCAATTTGATATTAGTATCTCTTTACTATACCATTGGAAAGTCCTTATCCAATTGTCTGAGACTTCACACTCCAAACGTATGAATTCCATTAGTCCTACATATAAGGTCTGTTACTCCATTTTGTAAGGTCTATTGTTTCAGTCATCTAAATTTCCTAAAATATACCACTATTGTCGGTCCACAAAATTCAAATTTTAGCATCCTAGTATACCTCTATTGTCAGTCAAAATTAATTCAAATTTTAGTATCCTAGCATCTAATCCTCAAATAATTCCTAATTAGTAAGAGTGTGTGTGAAAAACAAGATGTTACATCGATTTTTAAATTCTGTTACCAATGCATTTACACTGTTTTGCTAGTGAAATATATAAATTTCAGTATTGTTCACAAACTTTAGATATTAGTGAAAATGTATTGCACGAGCATATGTATATGTTGGTATATGCCTTTGGAAATATTTACCACTTTACGTGCTCTTATAAGTTGTCCGTTATGTACCTACCACCCAAAGATACAATACCCATGCCCTTGGATATATGTCGTGTTGATAAGTCGTCAAGTAGTCCAAGGTGTAAAACAATTGACACATGGTGAAAGAATCCAACCATCCCGATCCTGAACAATCAAAATTGGTCAAAATAAAAAAAATTGGCTCATAGATTGTGACCTAAACCAACTTGGGTTAGTTTCTGTATATTATTTAGCTCATCTGTAAGTAACTTGTGTACATTTCATGTAAAAGCTAAACTAAAGATGGATAATTTAACCTACAATTTTCCTGCAGACTTTTCTTGTGTGGCAAATTCTCCTGTCAACTATTTTTCTTAGGAGAAGATATAAAGTCAACCAACTACTTGGATGCTTTCTTGTGGCCATTGGTGTAATTATCACAGTAGCGAGGTCAGCCATGTTAATTTTATGGATTTTAGATTATATTGGCTTCTATTTTGAGTGTCAACATATACACTGCAATCTGGAACCATGTGCCTGTAGGCAATAGAACATGGTCAACAACGATGTTGACCATGCAATCTATTACACTCATTCATTTATTATTTTTCACAATATGTGTAATAAACTTTAAACAATATTTATTCACTCAAGCAATTCACATCACTTTGTGTACTTTCTTAAGTTTCTCTACCTGATTCTCAAGTGTAACTTAGTGTTTATTCTATTTTGATTATTTCTGATTATGTACCTATGTTTACTTAATGCAGTGGATCTGGTGCCGGGAAATCATTGAAGGAAGCTGGTATATTTTGGAGTCTTTTAATGATGGTTTCATTTTTATTCCAAGCAGCTGACACTGTGCTCAAGGTGGTTGCTATTTTAATGATATTACATTTTCCTAGGTTTTGAACTATTTCTCAATGGTAACTCGTGGCATTTCCATACTCTGTAGGAGGTAATCTTTTTAGATGCAACACGGAAACTGAAGGTATGTTCATGATTTTTTTTTATTCATATGTATGTGTAAATTAAGACTTCATAGGTCATATCATGGTTGGATACTACTGAAGTAAGTAATCTTACTGCTGCTGCACTTGGTAACATGTCTGCCTCTAATGTTAATATCGAGAATGATGTTGCTAAATTTAGTGTAACCTGGACAAAACTGACAGCAAATGGTTGTTTACATTTTTTAAAGCTTCAAAGAATTAACCTATAGTAATGCCTGGTAGACTCATTTATGTTGTCAGTTAAACAATCCTTTCATATTATTCAAAGTTCTAAAGCAAAAACCATGTTTTTCTGATGGATGTTGCTAAAGTAGTTTAAACTTACGAAATAGTTTAGCTTTTACTTTCATACAATGTAATGTATTAATCATCAATATTCAATATCATCTGAAACAGGGAGGTTCTTTGGATTTATTTATTGTCAATTCCTTCGGATCTGCTTTCCAAGTAGGTATCCTGCAATCTATCATGAAATTTGCATCTTTTGAATTACAACATAAATTCTATTGGATGCCTAAATGACTATATGTTTAGTGTAGGCACTGTTTATATGTCTCCTCCTCCCCTTCTTATCAAAATTATGGGGCATCCCTTTCAGTCAACTACCAAACTATCTCAAAGATGGTGCAGCTTGCTTTCTGAATGTTGGAAAGCTGTCTAGTGGTAAGCGATATTCTCTTTCCCATATTATCATTTCTTATAGAATGTGATAACCAAAATATCGTTAGCTTATCAAATGTGTTTTTTAGCTTCATTGTGATTATCAAGGTACCGATTCATTCTCTCAACAGTTTCAGATCCTAATTAACTTTGCATTAATTTTTGTTTCCAGGTTGTGATGGAGCTCCCCTGCTGCCTGTGCTGTTTATTATTGTCAACATGGGCTTCAATATCTCGTTGCTTTATCTCCTCAAGATTTCTTCAGCTGTTGTCTCTTGTCTAGCCACCACATTCTCAGGTATAAGATTTGTTTCTCTCAAAGGATATCAACATTGGCGAGTGAAGTATTCACAAAACCACAATTAGTTGGTCATGCATAATGTGTTTTGAGGTTTGAAGATTGATGTTAGATTTATAACATTCATGATTACTTTCTAATACTGCAAACATCAGGGTATTGTTTGTTTGGGACAGAAATCATGATACTCATTGATTCTTTTTTCTTTCTTGGGTTTTTCGAGATCCGCATTAGAGATTTAGGAGTACATCTAAACTGCATTTTTTAAAACGAGTTTTGAGAATATTTCGGGTTTCAAGAAGAGGAGGGAAGCTATTGAATTATTCTGTGCTATATGATTGAGTGGAGAAAATGAACAGGTGTAACCCTTTAAAATCAGGAAATCATACAAAACATATTTGCAGTTTTGGACATATTGACTAAAATCAAAAGAAATTGGTTGAAATCCTCTGCATTTCTCAAAAGAAATTGATAGTTTTGTGTGTAGAAAGTCAACAAATACTCAATTCATATCACATATTCTAAAAATGTTTGTCGATATACACACAAAAATATAGTAAAGGAACTCTCCATTTCTTAAAGAAATGGAAAGCATCCAACATGGAATGAACAGCTAATGCAATGATTAGTGATTAAGACTAACTCTATTAAATACTCTTCTATGTGATATCAGTACCTGCTGAATATTATATTGTTTTCCTTTCCTTCCACTTTTGTAAATTATAATCTTATTATAAATTCATGCTAATTGATTATAAGCTAAAACAAACTAATGAATCTAAATTCATGTTTGTGGCAGTCCCAATAGCAATCTATGTGTTCACACTGCCACTGCCATATCTTGGTGTTGCGTCTTCTCTTCCAACAGGATTTCTTGCTGGAGCCATCATTCTCATCATGGGATTACTCATCTATACATGGACTCCTTCAAATGCTTCCTTGACTGCTCCCACCTAGAGAATCCATGTGGGAATTTGAACCTCAATACATGCACCATTTCTCCAAGCAAAGCATAGGTTGCAACTACCCGCATGACTGCGAACAGTGTAACCCACAATTCAGGTTCAATCTTTCACAAGAAAAGGGGTAGAAATCAAACACGTGATGCAATTTTGTTTCATTAACATTTGATGAAAATGATGAAGAAAATAATACAGGAAATGAAATCCTCCTGAGCTTTCTCAAGAGTATGGATAGATCTAGTTCAAATTTTGTATGGAAAAAGAAAATGGAACAGAAAGAAAAAGTATTTCATGGATTGAAATATGAAGAGTTTTTTTTTTTTTTTTTGTGAAGAAAATATGACCATGCATTTAATCTTCTTTTGGTTGGTTGAATGCCCAAATACTGGTTTTGTAAGCATGTTAAGTTTCCAGAAGTGAAGTCCTTTCATATAGGCTTTGCTATAAAACCTGATGTTGATCTCTGAGTTTTAACTGGAATCTCAATTTAGTCCTGAACTTTTTATTTGTGCAGATTTGTGTCTTAAATTTCATCTTAGAACCCGATTTGCATGACCAATCACTCACCATCCAACAATCAGGAACTACTCAGGAGTGTTGGGAGTATACAATGAAACACTCAACTCTTTCTCCCTCAAAGCTACTACGCTAGGTGCTCCTACACATCGACAACCTTGTTGTCTAAAATATCAGCGATTGTCATGGTGATAATGGGGTGGCTACTGATGTGAAGCCCTTTGAACTTATCATATTTGATGGATTGGTAATTGCTAGGTAATTTGAGCGTCCATCAAGTCAATCATATCAGACATACCAACCATACCAACAATTTTAGAATGATATCATATAAAAGCACAATCACAACGTATCACATAGCACATAATAATCCTAAACAGCTACTACAATCATGATCAACACATAAAAAATAAACAGACATCTCCCAATAGCTATACTAGATCATCTTGTTGGTGAAGAGTTAACAGCATACTAACTTTTAAATTTAGTGTCATTGCTAAGAGTCACCAAATGTGCTTTAGCTGCCATTATCTTTTCACTTATCGACAAAACTCATCTTGTGGTGGTTTAAGATATTTAATTATATTAAATTAGTTCTTAACCTCTTTATAACAAATTGATCATGTTTTAAAATGTGTACATAGTTGACCTTTCGGTCTAACGTGGCACTAAAATGATAATTTTACTCATTTTTTAATTTATTTCTCAGTAAATTTTTTTATTAGATTGTATAATTATTTAAAAATAAAAACTGATGTGAAAAATCCTTCGTTTTCATCCATTTTTTTTTATCTTATTCTCTTTCCCCTTCAGAAAAATCAAAACTGTAGTTTCTATCCCATATTCTATCACCTCTTTCTCCAAATCACCCTCAACCCAATTTCAATTGATATTTTATCACGGCCAATTATAATTGCATGCTTCAAAACCTAGGGTTACATAAGCATGGCTAGAGCTGTCTCATTCCTTGATAAATCCAAACTTGACCACTACATGAGAATCTCTCAAATGACCATTTCTACTCTAAGTAGACACAAATATTTCAAAAAAATAAAAAATAAAAAATAATATATATCTATATTATAGATTTGAAGATCCAATTGGGAAAATAGGGTGTTAGATAATAAAGATGACAATGTAGATATAGAAGAGAAAATCAATATTTTTAGGATATTTTAATGTTCTTTTGATAAAAAATTAGTTAAAAATACAGTTTCCACCAAAAATTTATTTAAATTTATCATATCAATTTCGTATATTCCACGTCAAACCCGTAATGAATATTGAGCATTTTATATAGAATGTGTTAAAAAAATATGACACTTTTCTATTAAAAAAACTTAAATGACAAATTTAGTATAGTGAAATAACGTAGAATGGTAGGAGGTAATTTTTCAAATTATTCAAAGTTAGATATTTATTTTTGAAAACAGGACTATTTTGATACAATTAAAAGTGAATTATATTATTTTTTAATAGATAAATGTTAGTATTATTAATTAAGTTAGTAATTTTCTCCTTCACGATAATTTAAATTTTAATTCTTTCATTTCTTGGACACCTTCAACCCTTAACTCAAATCAGTTGAACTATCCAACTTCCACGAGTGAACTACACTGCGTTGGCTAAGGAAGAAAAAAATTTCTTCCCAATTGAGTAAATGTTACTTCAACAATTTTGTAATCCTAAAAAGAGTAGTCTAATGGTCCAGTGGAAAGGGTCAATGATCTAGACACAATACATATTAATGTATGAGGACCACTTAACAAGACTTACAATTGGTTATCATTATTATTGATGTTCATCCGTCTTCGTGATTTTACTTCACCCCTAAATACATTATTAGAAGCAAGAATTCAATAAAAAAAAAATTAAAGGACTAAATAAACATTCACCTGCCTCTGAAATGTTCAAGAATTCAAAAGTACAAAATCAAGTTGGCAATAATGGTGCAGCCCTTCAATTAAATCGAAAAGGTGAATACTTAAGCCAATAATTGAATGAGTCACATAAAGGAGTGCAGAATAATAGAGCTTTGCTATTTGGTACGACGACGTTACCTTACATACGAAATTTGACGAATAAAGGTAACTATTTACCATACACAGAGGAAGAGTTTTGTAAAAAACGGTTTATAAAGATAGAAATGTAACTCTACTTCAATAACCACCCTTTTCGTGGGTTTCGTTAAGTTGATTTTCATAATCTTTAGCTTTTTCTGGACTAATATATCAACTCAGTCTTCCTAATGCACCACAATGGAATGATGTTTCAAATGGTCTTTATCTCTATTATAATTGACAACAAATACAGGGTTAAGGAAAGGGATCATGCCTTTAAAACCATTCACATATAGACAAAAAAAACCATGTTAAATAAACACAACATCAAACTTCTATGTACTAGCATTATCCGGCAAACGTTTCAGATCCATTTCGACTTGGTCGATTGTCCATTGCATGTTCTCCAATTTCTGCACAATTTCATCAACATAAGAACTTGTTAGTTTATTTTAAAAGTAGATGATTTCTGTAGGAAATTGAAATAATGATATAATTGGGTGCTTTTTTCCTGAAATTCAAGTAGTTTCAATTTAACTTGGTCCATTACTATATCCTCTTAATTTTCTTATAGCAGAAAAATTTGAGAATTTAATGGAAAGTTGATTGACATATCTATAACATTTGGTATGAATGAAGTGTGTAGTTTAAGCTAAACAATTGTCACCTTTACAATGTCGTGGTACTGTCTTGCAATGTTGTCAAAGTGAGGATCAACACCCTGGTACTCACGCAGACGAGTAACCTGGTACAGGGATTGATATCAGTATATATAACCAATACATACATGATGAATGATCAATACAATGGAGGAGAATACAATCATAATGATATCAACTATAAATTTTGGTACTGCATAACCAGATTGTAACTACTAACCAAAACCATATTCTCAATTATTTCAATGCTAGAGAATAATTAGATCATGTCTCAGGTAACTGTCAACCCTTGGCAGTAGGCACAGACTCCACAATTTTCAAAATAAAATATTAGCAACACTAATTTTCTTACTCTTCTGCACAAGAAAATTCACATTTATATGATGCAGATGATATTGTTACTTCACATCTTATAAAGTTGCACCAGTTTTATAAGTATACAGGTGAATGACTAATTTTGTCCTTGAAATTAGTAAGGGTCCGTTTATCTTGTGAAAACATTTTCAATTTTCATTTTCTTAAATTTGTGCTAATTTTATTTGCTAACAAAGAATATGTGAGCCTCATGAAGTGGACCATTGTGACAGAGACAAAATGAAATGCTAGTTAGAGATGATGCCCTAGAAATAATAAAAACATTTATTCATCATTTTCATAAATAAAGACAATTGTTCACTTCACGAGGCTCATATTTTCTTTGTTAGCAAGTAAAATTAAGACAAATTTAAGATCATGAAAATAGAAAATGCTTTCACAAAGTAATCAGGCACCAAGTTATTATCGACTTGAATTTGAACATATGAGAAATTATGAGCTCATTAAAAGTTCTTGGTGCATCCATATCTGTTAAGGTGGAACATTTAGAAAAGAAAAAATGACTATTTAAAAGACATCAATGGATTTAAATTCAATGCATAATGAATGACAAGATGTCTCTACAGGTATGACATGTTCTGAGCTACTGTCACAACAACTGATGTCTCAATGAAGTCACATTTTCGTCTTGAGAAGAGCCTAATTCATGGCATATGTCATCCAAAAGAGACCACTAAATTGTCCAAATGCGAAAACATACACATGGAAACATACCGCTTTATTATATGCAATAGAAGCCTCTTCAGTAGCCTCAACGAGATACTTCCTAAAAATTTAAAGGAAATGGCTTATTAGAATTTAAAGAGGAGATAGTTCCTAAATCAGGGATAGAGTTACAGAGGTTTCATCATTCATACCTTATCTTATGAAGGGCAGGTATAGACTCCTTAGTGTAAGTTTCAAGGAGGAGAACATGTTCTAGAACCCTGACATGCAATTGCAGATATCAAAATTATTAGATAACAGAACCTGGCAAAACTAACAAATTGTGAAATTGCTGATGATTTAATAGAACTGCATAGTTATGTATAAAGAATAAGAGTTAGTTAGAATATCTCTTGATTTTAGGAAATTTCTGTTGCAAGAAAGTGGGAGGGGAAGTTAGGGAGTCATTCAGAAAAGTTGCTAGCAATTGGTTAGGAGAGATTTCTCTCTGGTTTAGGAGTTCATAAAACCCTGGTTTAACTTTCCGTTTCTGCTTTTCACCATTGTAGAGCTTGATGCTCATCACTTTCAATCTATAAAATTACAGTTTCATTATCTTAAAATTTGGAGTTCTATCACTTTGTTTGAATAGATAACTTTGTTTGAATAATAACTTGATTAAGCGCTTTTAGTGTAAATGATTATCATATAATGGTTATGTATAATTCAATTCATATTTCATATATGAAAACAGTTAAAGTGACACACAAAAAAGCAGAACTTAGTTATAATACATGCTATTTCATCTTAATTCAAGAGATATGCCTGTAAGTTTTACATTTTACCCCATGTTATTTACCACTCAACTCCATCCAATTCTTTGTTAGTTTCTATGAATTCTAGAGACTCTAAAACTGCCAAAGTATCGCTGCTGACCTATATATCCAATACCAATATACGAAGTTACGAAAACAAATAGCAACATTCACAAAATCCTCCAAGATACATTCAAAGGAGTATCCTGCAACTTCTTTATTTGTTAAAAGAAATTATTGACTATTGAGCATTTGTTTAAAGTACGGCTTTGATAATTTGATATACAACTCCAAAAACTTGCCTTAAAGCTTTTTTCTTAAGTCGTTCATCATGCAGTGAGCAGAACTGAATTACATACTTCTTTGACGAAAACAAAATGGATACAAAAAGGCAGAGGATTTGGTTATTGTCTAGAAAGATAGAGTATAATCAAGGACAAGGTCATGGGATATTAGTAGTGTGTTGGACTTCTTGAATTGGCACTTAATGAACTAGACTTCGAAGCTATGCTTTTTTGGACAATTATAATGGGGATATGGATATAAAGTTAGTATTCAACAAACATTGCAGCTATATAGTACGAAACCAATTTCCACGAAACTATTCTAATCACATTTTCCATCTATGTTGCACCACATTTTCTGTTTTGCCCAATATTCTAATTAGTTGCCGCTGCCATTTTCTCAAGCTCTGCACTGTTCACAACCCGCACCTCACCATCTCTACAAACCATGGTTGTTGTCATTGCTTTGCAGTTTTCTTTGCCTCACAGTTAAACTCAATGAACCTTTGAACTATGGTTTTAAATTGCGGTTTGCAAATGCAATTGCGACCGCAATATTACGGATTTTAAAGTCTCCGTAACGACATCGTAGCTGCAATTTAGGCCACATTGGCTGTATTTGTCCATATTTTTCTACAATGTAAAGGTTTGCAGCATAACTGCAACCGCCACCGCAACTTAATAACATGGAGAGTTTGTGAAATTGATAATTAATGGTAATGTGCAGAAGAACAAAAGAAGCTCAAGGGAGTAAAAGTGCTTGGACGACTTTGGCCTCCTAGTTTGAATTACTAAAATATTCCTATCAAGATGCAAAAATTTGATGAGACAGTTTTTGAATCAAATTAACTGGGATGAGAAGTTCTATGCGGAAGAATGATAGGAGTAGAGTCACAAGAAAAAGGTTGAGTTGTATAAAGAGATTGCAAATTTGCAACCCATTGCAAAGCGACTTACTTAACTAAAGGTTTGTTTCATAACGGGAGCAATATCCCTAGTGAAAGAAAGCTGCGAATGATTCCCTTGCTTTCTCAGTTGCCCTGTTTCTTCTGCACTTTTTCAAGTTGAAGAGGGCTAACAAAGAAGAGAGAGAGAGAGCCAAAAGTTTTTCCACTTAAGTGGCCAGGTTCGTGGGTTTCGTGAGAAGGTACGTTTGTACCATTTAGCGTTTCTTTTAAACAAATAATAGGCAAATGAATAGAATCAAATAATAGGGAAATTTAAGTGCATAAATCCGGCAAAGTTTTAGAGTTATCTGTGAATGAAATACTGAAACCTGTATTACAACAAACTCTACAATTCATGTTACTTAAATTATGCAGTTTGACCAAAGTGACAGAGCTTGAACCAAGTCAATATTTGAATAACTAATAACTACCTCTGTGCATGTGTAAAATCCAAACTAACATACAGTATAGTTTTTAGAACCAAAATCACTTTCCTTTAAGTAGATCAAGCCAGTCTTACATTCTCCAGATGTTATAATGTTATACATATTCTGTTATATTAATCTGCATTGTCGATGGCGGTCCATGGCGGAGAGGCCAAAATCCTCTATTTTTGGCCGCCATAGCCGCTATCACATGTAAAATGTTCGTGGCAGATTGTTGAAATCCCGCCACTGGCCCACCGCTTTCCGCCATGGCACCACCATTGACAACACTGATATCAATCATTAAGCAAAATTGTCTATTTACAAAAACTAAAGAATCCCTTTGGAATTTTTCAAAGTCAGCGCTCGTTATTTTGAAGTTAAAAAACATGACAGCATTTTAATATCGAAGAACAATGAAAAAATATACGGTAATTGATAGCAAAGCATACCTCAATTTAGCACTCATTGTCTCGCATCTTTTACAGAGCCATGTTTTCTGCAGATCATCCTATAAACACATTGGGAAGTCAAGTCAAGATCAGTCTTTGTTAATTATACACATAGTGGAATTTAGTGAAAAATAAATACTCACATATTTATGTTGATGCTCCAACTTCAAATCTTTGACAAGTTTAATAAGCACCCCAAGTATCTGCTCCAATACCTGATTAAGAGTAATGACATTAACTATCTACATTATACCGCCATGAACACAAGACGGAAAAATAAATACTATATCCATCCCCAAATATAGGATCCCGTTGACTAAATCACGAGAATTAAAAAAGTTATAGAAGTTTTAAATTTATTGACAGTTAATATTGTTTTCCAAGTTTACCCTTCAGGAAAGATTATTTCTCTATCATAGTAAATTACAGGTTGCAGAAACATATGTAACATAATTAGGGGTATATTGGTTAAGAAAATAATTAATACAGATGAAAAACTGAAAGGGGACCTATAAAAAAGGAAAAAAAAATCTCAAGAGAATTCTATATTTAGGGACAGAGGTAGTATAACATATAAGCATAACAAACCACACATGCAATCTCTCTCTCACACACACAGATTCAATGTGGAGATTTTTGGGAAATGTTTGTGTCAGCAAGAGAGATGATTCTTATACCAAATGCTTATCCACATACATTATAATATTCAGCGAATTTTCTATCAGCGGAATAAAGGTCATCTCTCAGTGCTGCTTCTTCTCTTTCAATCTCCTCAATCAACAACTTCACCCTAGTAAAACAACATAAAAGAGAAAGAAACTTTAGTATACAGATACATTTCTAGTATGAACATACAAGTACAAAAGCATGCATTTCACACATTACTATTCTACTACTTCATTAAAGAAGACCTTCGCCAGCGTAAATATGTGGTTCACATAAAACATAAGCAATGGCAAATGTAAGCCAGATCCTACTTAGAATCCAAACTAAAAGGAGATTTAAAAAAACATCTCCCGTCTTGTGGGGATATAGAAACCAAAAATGAAATAAATCTTGATCCTTATATCCCAAATCATGAAAATTAAAGGAAACTGTGAGTATACTAGGTTTAACAGTTGAATAGGTGGTTGTCATCAATATAGACATCTCCAAAATCTTTCGCAAAAATATAGAGTATAGACATGATTCTTTCGGTCATTAAATTAGAATTGATCATCCATTCAGAGACTAACATGTCTCAACTCTTCAAGACAAAAGATTGAAACTGCATTGTAGCCTCTAAAGCCTTAAATATATGCAACTCTCACGTAGAAACCCTATGTTGTGTACTTACGCCTCTAGCCAATGAAAAAAATGAGAACTCTTTATGTTACAAATTACTAGTGAATACGAATTTCCAAAACATTCCGTCCAAAACAAATCTTAAATATCAAGAGAATTAAGCTACTTGAATAAGCTCAAACCTTTCTGGAAGCCGTGAAGTTGAACTTTGACTACCAGATGATGATGAATCTAGATCAAGAAACAAGGTATCAGCTAGCAGATCCACATTATAAATCAGAGGAAATCACCAATTGACCATTACATACCCATATTATCACACGAATATTCAATTCAGACTTACCGTTGTCATCCAATACAAAAGCATCTGATAACTTGTCACATTTCATTTTCAAGCGAGCATCTACCTCACGTGAGAGAGACATGCGATATTCTGTCATATCCTAAAGATATTGATTATGTGTCAATAATGAAAAACATAATCAAGCTAATCACTTCAAAAGAAAAACTATCATAGGAAAAAATGTACTAATAAGCTAACTTTCATGTACTGGTTTATGTTCTATACCATACCACAGATAGAGGTGTTTGTTGATGCTGAGTTTGCCACAAATATGCAGGTGTAATTCCGAGAAAACGATTAGGAACACCACCAACTTTAGTTTCCACTGGATCCATAGAAGCAAGAGAAGAATTAACCCCGTTAACAGAGCTGTTTGGAGTGGAATAATTAGAAGAATTCATGCTTGAGTTGATCACGGTGCTGGTGCCAGCACTGTCAAGAGAGCTTCGAGACACTACACTTAGCTTTTCAATATCTTCATCGTGAACTTCTCCATCTTTGGATATAAGAGGTAATCTCAATCGTTGAGCCGCTTCAGCGACAATCATTTGGTGTTCTAATGTCTGATAAACCTGACAATATACAGAGATGTTCATTTAAATCAATGAAGACCAGTGCCCCCAAAAGGCGTTTAATGCACAATGCGTAAATATGAAAGCATGAAATATCATGAATAAAAATAAAAAGATAACACAACATATTCTAACAAAATTTACATAAAATAATATATGTAACATCTAAATTAAAATATAATTTCACGAATCTCTTAATAGATCAATCTTTCTATTTTGCAATTCCATTATATATAAATTAAAATTCCCACTATCTTCATTATTATTATTATGCAGTTCAAATATCACTTCCCTCCATGTAAACAAAGATGTCTGTAGTGAAGAGATTCTCCATATTGTACACCAATCCCACAAAGAGAATTTGGTAAAGAGTATAATTGTTCTCTCCATGTTCATGACTCAAATTTTTTACTACAAACAATAAACATTATTCTCACACATGTAACCCATGATGTAAACTATTCTGATATTCAAAAATCAATATCTTCATTATTATGCTGTTCAAATCTCACTTCCATCTATGTAACCTAAGATTTAAGGTATGGAGTGAAAAGAGATGATTCATTTAATTATAATGCACCATTCCCAGAAATAGCATTTGGTAAAGAGTGTGTAACTGTTCCCTCCATGTTAATGACTCAAATTTTCAAGTACCAAAACCAACAACATTCTCACACAGGTCTTATATTGTTTCTAAATAAAACTAACTTTCCAGTGATAATATTTCAAAACCTGAGGAGTGTTTCTCAATCCAAACTGTGGATAAAGACCGCCAGTATCTCTAATTCCACCAATGCTTGACACAGAAATGGCTTGATGATACTCTTCCACCATTGCAATGGCCTCAGAATATATAGCCTGCAACCAAATCCACCACATCAAAAATTATAAATCACTAAAATAAGGAACGCATTCACACTAAACTTAATCAAATTCATACTACCAATTTCAAAAACCAAATATTCAGTCCCACATTATAATCCTTAGTTCAAACACAACATAACATTATTTGTAATTATGAAGCACGAATACTGACACGAGACAGACACTGTCACGTCAACAATGGTAATGCTTTGAGAGAAAAAAAATTAATTGAATGTCATCAATGTGTCAATGTCGTGCTGCACCTTGGATCAGAAGTGTTGGTGCTACATAATCTATGTATACATACATAACACACCTTAATATGAAGTGCGGATGCTACATAGGTGTATACATACATACCATGGCTTCGAGGTACCGAAGTCTTTCCCTGCACATTTCCTCTCTGGCCTACAAACCAAACAGAAAATTTCAATACCCAACTAAATTTAATTGTTTTTTTTATATATTTAACAAAATGGGTCAACAAAAGTTTGAATTTCGAACTAAAAAATGAAGCACCCAGTTTCCAATTATTAAATGGGGCAATTTAACAAACACATAGAAAGCATTATTTAGAGAGAAAAAGAAGTACAAGTTGGAGATCGTTATAGAGAGGCTTGGAGATGAGAGATCCATCAGGAGCCAAGCAATGGCGCTCCAACTGATCAACGACCTGCGCTACATCGGTAGGGAGGTTTTGGCCGTGCAGACCTTTCACCATTGATTAAAACGGTGTCGTTTTTGTGATTAGGTTGGTAAGAGCGGTTTCAGTAGCTGGTTGAAGAAGAAGAAGAAGAAGAAGAAGAAGAGAATTGAAGAACAAGTTTGATTCGGGGATCTCAATTCACAAATTCAAACTGAAACAATACAAAATGCTCAAGTTTGCGAACTTGCTTTCGTACTACTTCATTGCGCGAATACGTTGGATTCAACCTTAAATTTTAATTTGCTGCAAAACAATTTTGAATGATTCTTTTTTAGGATAATTTTTAGGTACATTTACTCTCTATCATAGGTTAATTCTTTTTTAATGATATTTATATGTTAAATTTAATTATTTAAGCTATGTTTGTGAGTTAGAAAGAAAAGGGGTGAAAAGATTTTGATGATAAAGTAGCCAATAAAGAAAAGAGGAAGGGAGTAAGGGTTATGCATTGTACTATAATAGTGTAAGTTTTATGTTCACAGTTAATCACAATAAAATAAATAAAAAATTCTAAAGAGAAGTTATATATATATTTCATGAAGTGGCCTTAAACCTTAATTTGATTTCCATAAAGTATTGAATTTAAATTTAAATCTCCATTAAAAAAGTTTCAATATACCTCAAATAACATATTAGACATAATTCTCACATGACATCTCCATATATCACTAAGTTCAAATCGGATAATTAACAAAGGAAGTATCACTACAAACTAGAAAGGAATCAAATGAATTCAAAAACAAAATTTCATAGAATAAGTGATTACGAAGTATAATCATACTAAATCTAATATGGAGTGCTTAGCGTAAATCAAAATTCCACACAATACTTTTAAATGGTAAAGTTACCTTTTCACCTCTAATATAATAATAATAATTTATTTATTATTAATATTATTATTATTATTATTATTATTATTATTATTATTATTATTATTGTTATTATTATTATTTGCCGTTCGTTCGAAGATAGCTAAGTAACAAATTGATTGGCTTGCTATTGATATCTTATTCCTTAACACATATTTAAAGTTGTAATTTTTTTTTCTTTTGTATTGATGTATTCTGATAAGTAAATTTACCTCATTACATAGTCTTTAATTATTTTCATCTATTTTCTACATTTATAATGGATTCAAAATATTACGTGACATTGTTTCTTTTTTCTAATATATTCTTCCATTCAATTGTAAGCCAAAAGTTTCTAGAAAGAGAGGATTATTGTGGAAAAATGATAGTGTGCTTGCTAAATAGAAATATGAAAGTTAGTTAGAAATGTATGTTAAAGTGTGTTAGTAGTAGTAATTGTTGAGGAGAAATCATAAATAAAATATTTTGAATACAAACAAACAATAATTATGAAGTAGCAATATCAATCACAATGAATATAGTTTTGAATTATGATTCATTTTTAAAATGTTAATTCTTGCTTTTATTTTAAATTAACTCAAAATCAATATTGGTTACAAATAAAAATTCAGAATGTTTTTGGTTAGTTAAAAACAAATGAAACAAATTATTTTACGTGATTAATGATAGAGTGAGAAATAATAAATGATAGAAATAAGAAGATCACACACCGATGTATTTTGATTCACTTAAGGTGGACTACGTCCAATCCTCATAATTTATGAGTTTTTCCACTAATATGTTTAGCACAAGAACGCTTTTGCTTTCACACAATTTTTCTCAATCAATTACAAAATTCATCTTTCAACCTTGAAATGATTTTTACAATTATCTTTCAGTCCATAAAGGTTTTTTACAGGTTACATTTTCATCACTAAAAGGATTTTAACAACATACTAAACTATATTAAGAGATAGACTTGAGTTTCAAATGATTTTATGATAAAAGGTTATAGGATCAGAATCTACTCAACACTTGTTTGAGATTGATTGTTAGCAATAACTCAATAAAGAGATCATTGAATATAGTAAGAGAGAGCTGAAGTTTTTGTATGATTGACGAGCTTTATTTGCTCGAGTATGATTGTTTGAGTAATGAAATGATTGCTCTCAAAACTTGTGTTATTATCTATTACTTTCACTTTGATGTTCCTTTTATACACATGAAGAATGTTAGAAATGATTTATTATAACCATTACTAATCCTGAGGGAAACATTTGTGAAAATGAGATTTAATAGACATGTGAGTTATTCAATCCAGAACGTTCTTCTTTGTAAGCATAATGTTTTTGGTTATGTGTTGAATGAAAAATGTGGATGAGTGATTTAGTAATTGTCTAGTGGTAGTCGTTTGTCTTATAAGTTTGTTGTGTTTTCTGCAAAAGGTGTAACATCTAAACCTTTGTATTCAAACTCGATAATGGTGTTGGTGTGCCTTCAACAATTTGGAGTTGACAGATAATGTGGAGAAGACTTGGCTGATAGAGTCAAGATGTGTGTATTTCTCAAAAGTCTAGGATTGTTAAGTTGTTTGAGAAGTTTGGCTTGGAGGGCAATGTGTTTTGTAATTTAAGTTGTTGAATTAGTGGATTAAATCATTCTGAGTGAAGGGACTGGATGTAGCTAAATTAGTGGTGAACCAGGATAAATTACTTATGTCACTTTATTCCTGCACTCCTTAATTTTTGTTATTGCTACTAGTGCAAGTAAATCGTCAAGTATGAACTAATTTAATCAAATAATGAAAAAGTAATCAACTTAGACAAACATAATTCAACTCATTTCTCGTGTTTCGACCTTTATAGATGATCAAAGCATCATTGTCAAAGACATAGTCGTGACTACCACAATATGGAAGAATAGAATGATGACTGATATTGTTGAAGATTTTGGGAAGGGGTTTCAAGTATGCAGACAAAAAATTGATTGAGTCAAGAATGTAGAGCTCATTGAAAATTGCATCTTTGTTGACATTTAGAGCATAATACCTATAAGACACATTGTTAATTGTCTACAATATGGAAATTGAACTCATACACCTTAATAAAACAGAGATAAAATATAACTAATAATAAATTAGAATTAACAACATAATTGAAAACTACATTCATAAATATAATTTATAACTTATTCAATAGATTCATAAAATATTACATCTTGAAAAAATCTATGATTGTCTAATTACATCATGAAATAAAATAAAACATTAAATTTTAATTCTACAACTCTGAAATTGATCTTCTATTGTTAAATCTATATCTCATATTTCCCAGCTATTAAATAAAAATAACTTGAGTAAGATAAAAATATCTTGGTGAGCTATGAAAATAAAGGGAGGGACAATCTCAAAGAATTTCTTTCATAAATATGTATAAAACATGAAAACAATTATGCATCTCACGTTAAAACTTTCACCTTTAATTTTCATAAAAGTTTTACTTATAATAATCATTCTTTCTTAATTCTGAAAAACATAGGCATATTTATGAAAATAATTGAGTCTTGATTGGTAAAGGTGGTTTTACCAAATCCCAATCAGCGTCCTGATTGTTCTCCTATAGTTGTTATTTCATGCCTGGAACAACCTGAATATCCCAACATGAATAAGGCCATGCATAATCTGATTAATGAGATTGTACTAAACTTGAGAAGTTTTGTATGAAATGCCTTTATTATGTCATGTATGCAATGCATTTTTCATTCACAACAACTATAAACAACTTAGCAATATATTAAATCCATAATAATGTAATCCTAACTCCCTAATTCAAAACTTGAACCAGAGGTAGAAAAATAGAAACAACATCGGAGTCCTGAAAATAGTAACAGCATCAAAATCATAAAAATAATAACAACATTAGAGTCATGAAAATGGTAAAAACATAATTTTTTTTGCCTGCTTTGGGCTTTCATAAGTTTATCCTTAATGATCTTAATATTTTCAGTGGTCTGTTGGATAACTTTAGGCCCTAAGATCCCATCATCCCCTACTTCTGACCAACATAAAATGTCCTGCATTTTTTTCCATACAAAACCTCATAAAGTGTCATGTCAATGTTGACATGGTAACTATTGTTGTAGGCAAATTCTACAAGAGGCAAATGTTTATCCTAGTTTCCCCTTCCTCTAAAGTGAAGGCTCTTAGTATATACTCCAAAGTCTGAATGGTCCTTTTAGTTTGACCATCAGTCTGGGGATGGTAGGCAGTACTAAGGTGCAATCTAGTTCCTATAGAATTTTGAAAGGACTTCTAAAATATGGAGGTAAACTTGGGGTGCCTACCTGCTATGATATTAATAGGTACCCCATGCAACCTCACTATTTCCTTAGTGAATAACCTGGCTAGTTTGAGGGTGTTGTAGTTTGACCTTACTGGTAAGAAATAGGTTGTCTTGGTTAATCTGTCCACAATCACCCAAATGTAATCATACCTAGTATAGGTGAGTGGCAAACCTACAACAAAATCCATGGAAATTGAGTCTCATTTCCATTGCCCTCTATTTTCACCTTTTGACAAGTCAGACATTGGCTCACAAAAGTAGCCATATCAACCTTCATACTTGGCCACCAATAATTTTTCTTAAGGTCTTGATACATCTTGGTGGATCTATATATGATGAATGGTCAAGTTACTTTTATGAGCTTCCTCTTGGACCAGTCTCTTTAATTATGAATCCTTAGGTACACAAATTAGGCCCTAAAACATAATTGTCCTATCTCTTGCCCTTGTAAATCTTTGTTGATCTTTTCTAAGTTGCAACTTCCCATCCAACCCTTAAGATTGCCTAATTTGGTCTCTAAGATCACTGGTTATTTCTAGTTTATTTAAAAGAATTCCCCTTGAAGGATGGCCATCTTCAGGTTTGAGTCCCTAAGGTTTCCAGCAATGCAAGTTCTTGAACCATCATATGAGACATATGTAGGGACTTTCTGCTCAATGCATCAACCACTATATTGGCCTTGTTTAGGTGATATTTCAGTTCAAGTTCATAATTTTTTAAGAACTCTACCCATCTTATTTGCCTTATGTTAAGTTCCATGTGATCAAATAGATACTTTAGACTCTTGTGATCACTGAAAACATCAAATTATGCTCCATACAGATGATGCCTCCATATCTTCAAGACAAACACTATGGCAGCCAATTATAGGTCATGAGTGGGATAATTTCCCTCATGAGGCTTCACTTGTCTTGAAGAATAAGCCACTACTTGACTATTTTGCATCAATACACAACCTAAACCTTTCAAGGATGTATCACAATACACTTCAAAACTTAAGGTTGGATCTCGTATAGCCAACACAAGGGTAATGGTTAACTTGGTCTTAAGATTCTGAAAACTCTTTTCACATTCTTGATCCCACACAAAGGGTTGGTCCTTCCTAGTCATTCTGGTCAAAGGCCGGACAATTTGGGAGAATTTTCTAATGAATCTCTTATAGTATTCTGTCAACCCTAAGAAACTCCTAACCTCTGTCACATTCCTAGGTTGTTCCCAATTTAGCATTACCTCTACTTTGGATGGATCCACTACGACTCATTCTTTAAACATGGCATAGAAACTTTACTTATGACATCCAAAAGTCACATTTGCTTGGTTTGGCATAAAGTTTTCTATCCGTAAGTACTTGCAACATTATTTGAAGATGACTTGCATGTTCCTCTAAGGTCTTAGAGTATATTAGTATGTTATCTATAAATACTACCACAAATTTATCTAAGTATGACCTAAAAATCCTATTTATGTAATCCATGAAAACAACTGGGACATTGGTTACACCAAAATACATTAAAAAAAAATTTCATAGTGCCCATACTAGTCCTAAAGGTTGTTTTTGGTACATCCTTTGATTTTATTCTAATTTGGTGGTATCCTGATCTCAAGTCAATTTCAGAGAACACAATGGCTCCTCCTAATTGGTTTAAAAGGTCATTAATTATGGGCAGATAATACTTATTCTTGATGGTCACATTATTCAATTTTCTATAATCTATACATAACCTCATATTGCCATCCTTCTTCTTTACTAAGAGCACAAAGGCTTCCCTAGGATTTTTTCCCTTATTGTGTTCCCTATCTTCCACAACTATCCAAGGTGAAGTGTCACTATAAACCAAAGGATCTTCCACAATTCTATCCATTTTGTCCATCATTTGTTGCACTGTCCTAGCTATTGGAAACCGGTTCAACAACACTAAAAGAAAAGTATCATTTATCATTGCAACTGAAATCAATGTTTGATGAAATAATCAAATTATGTGAGTGTCATTTAAATTTATTGACACCCACATGAATTTCAATCAATGTGTGTTAAAGACGGAGTTGCTCGCATTATTTTTCACAAAGTCACTACCAAGTAAAACATTTGAGCAATGAATAGTGCTAGGAATATTCTATTTGACACGCTCTTTCTAACACTCTTTTATTGGATACTCTTTTTCGTTTATTATAATTTTCTCCTAATTGATTTTTCTATTAAGATTTTAATGAGACATATTCTCCATAGACATCTAATGGAAAATGTTATGAATATAAGTTTTTTTCTACAATTCGCATTAGGTTTAGGTAGTAGACCTACTAATGGTTAGTGATCTGGAATATGATCATTCACATATCTATTTGTGTCAAATAAATAAGACTCCCACCATATTGTAATGGAAACACTTATCTTTATTTTGTATCTTGCTCTTTAAATTTATTTCATAATAGAATTGAATTAGTTAATAAAATAAGGGAATGAAAGTGTCTAGATTAATGTCACGCGACACAAAAAGACTTCAGTCATCACTTTGAAAATGAGTTTCACATGAAGTGGTGAGACCCACATGTATTTCACTCAATAAGAGAGTGAGTGTTGAAAATAGAGTGTTGTTAGCACTACTCTAAATTTTATAATTAGTAAATAGATATATAATAAAAAAAAATAGATTAGTAAATAGATTTTCTTTAATCAGATTAGTAAATAAGGATTTAACTTCTCTAAAGTGAACAACTCACTTTAGAGAATAATTTGTAGTATTTTACTGTAATATGCTATTAATTTTTTAAATTTTAGTGATTTTGAGTATAATATTATTGATATATTCTATTAATCTGAACGAATTAATATCTATTTTTTACTTAAAAAAACTTGATTTATTTTTTTATTTGTACAGTTTTTTTACTGTTCTTCTTTATTTGTATAGTTAATATTAATTTTTTTACTCAAGTGTTTTTTTTCTTTTTGACTGAAATTTTGTTACTCAAGTTGATATTAATTTAGTCAACATATTTGTTATATATTTTATTTATTAAAATTATTGTTACTTATCTATGCTTCAATTTTTCTTTTTGATTTTAATATTTTTATTTAACGTTATTCATGATGTCCTTGATGTCCTTTTATTATTTATTTATAGTAGTAATAAGAAAAAAGACCGTATAATTAAATAAACTACTATTGTAAAAAATAAACTGAAGAACTATTATTGAATGATGGTGATGTGTGATGCAAGCCAACGAGAGAACAGAGCGGAAGTAAAAAATAAAATCATTGTTAAAATTACAAATTATGCCATTGTGTTTTTAATTGATTTTTTTTTTTTTGAATTTTTCATTTTTTCTTGAAATATTTTCAAACAAAAAACTTTTATAACACAACATTTTTTCTACAATTTTCTGTTTTCAATAAAAATGTAAATAGAAAACACTACAAGTAAACATACCATTATTTTTTTTATAATTCCAAAGTAAACATATACTTATTTTTTAAGTTTGAGGTTGACTTGAATAGAAGTCTCATATAGTATGTTTAAAAACATATTTTATTTTAATATTTTTAAATAAATAATCAAATATATTTTTAAATAAATTAACAAATAAATTTATCAATAAAATTAAATTCTATTTTGATTAACTACTTGAATTCAACCACTTCAATCTACAATAATATTGATCATTGATGTCATATAGATAGTGATCAAGGATAATGACTTCATTCAAAATTAATTGTAGTTGCACATGAGATACAACAGAGGATAAATGACTTCTAAGATAACTCCAATGTGAATTTTTCAAGTAACAACAACTCATAACTAATTGTTCCAAGTGACAAGGATAAAATTGTGATAACAATCCAATACTACATCCATATTTTCATAGACAAACAAATAACTAAGCCAATAATTTTTTATTCAAATTCTATGCCATTTCAGGTTTACAGATCAGACTCAGACAAGGGTCCTTGCTTGCAAGGTCGCCCAAAAGTACCTTTACATTACATCCTGCATTTATTTATGTTTAGATTCAAGACATCATAATGCATCAAATCTAAAAGATTATTCCTAACGAACAAGGTAACTCGGCATGGCAAGATGCGCTGCAAATGCAGAAGGCGTAAAGTTGTCTAACTCATTGGTCATATTCCTTGAGCAAATGCAAATCAATGAATTACAATTTCGAAAAACTCTGCACACACACATATATTATACCAAAATTTCTTGAAGGAATAAATAAAACATCATGCACGGCTTTTCGAAACAGAGCATGAGTAAAAATCAGGGATGTTGTGTCAGCAGGCCCCTCCCTTCAAGTTGGAGGTTGCCAGGTTCCAGGTTTAAAACTTGCACCAGACCCAGTTGGCTCTGAAGACCTAAAAGCAAAATTTTACCAACACAATTAATAGATGATATGAAATACGAGGATTAAAACATGGAAAATATATCCGATAAAGCCCATTAAATATTTATGAAATGCTTGTATTATTCCTCCAGGCTTTTTTTTTTTTTTGCAATCCTCTGGGTTTATGAACGAGCATTTTTTTTTTTTTCATGAAGTTTTAAGATTCATAGAAGCTTTACTCAATCAGTGATTCAGTGTACATTGACTCAAAGTATATAAACATTTGGACGTACTCAAGCTCAACTTCTGCATTCTTAGCTGTGTTATCTTGAAAATTCCTGCAGAAAGATCAAATGATTACTCTAAGTTGAATAGTTACTCCTGAACTATTTCACAAAGGATAGAAGACACAAATAACTGGTAAAGCTCAAAGAATTTAAAATAATTTTTTTAGAAACAAATATGGATTTCAAAACAAATATGTTCCTTAATAGTTCATACATAGTCACTGGATTTATTCTGAGTAATTAGATTCTACTTCTTAGGGAAGTTAAACCACAATATTGTAACATGAATACATACAGAGAAAATTTCCTAACAAATTACTGAAAATATTTAAACAAAATGAAGGGAAGAAAAAGATGAAAATTAAAAATTCATTAAATTAACGAACAAAAGACATAAGAAAGGAATAAAACAAAATGTTTATGCATAAGAAGATGCATTCAAGCAAGATGTTGATGCATTGAACTATCAATTTCAAAAGACCGACCTCAGGTCATCCTTTGTGCCAGATGATTCTTCAACCTCGTTACCTATATAGGAGAAAACGTGTCAAAAGCTTTATTCAAAACATAAGTAGTGCTTATGTATTGTGAGAAACCTCTTTCTGCATGATTTTATCTCTCCTTTCAGAAGGACGGGGAGTCAAAGTCTCATAACACAACTTATTAAAATAAGTAAAATGAAACATACTCCCTTATTCCTAAACTTTGGTAGTTTTAGCATTTTTATTTTGTTTCAGAACAACTGGTGTTTTAGAAATCCAAGGTATATCTTTTCCTTGTTTTCTAATTATATACCCGCAATATAATTAAGATAATCTATATTTATGAGATTGTTTGTAATGAAGTATTTATAGTCTTCGTTTTTAAAAAAGAGAATCTATATAACAGTTAATGAAAAATATAAGACCATTTTGATGCAAAAATACATTAATTAAATAACTTCATAATCTGTACTAAAGATATGGAATGGAGGGAGCATTAGGTTGCATAAAGCACTTTGAAATCAATGTCAATGTCCAGCTCCAGTGTATATGTTTGATTCAATTTTATCGAAATAATTTTTCTTTCAAAAAAGGAAACAAAAATAAAGAAAGAACTTGATATTTCTGTCAAAAAAGAAAACAACAGAAAGACGACCTTCGGAAGGAACTGGAAACTGCCGAATAAAACTTTTCAAGTCTGGACCACTGTGTTCTCCTGTATGGAAAAATAAATTAGTATTAGTTATAACTGCTAAGAGTAAGTAAAGAAAAACATATTGCAATAACAATCAAAATTTATGCTTCCAACCAGTGCTGCTGACACGTCTGACTCTACTTCCTTCTTTGGCTTTCCTTTCCTCTTCTTCTTTCTTGAGAACTTCGTGAAAGAAAAAAAGTATGTTAAGATCTCTATATAAAACTAAACTTGGCTAAGAATAATGTTTTTTCACAATAATGAGAACTATCTCATGTAATATACGTAGCAGCAACATGTCAGATTGAAGGTGTGTTTAGTGTGCAATACCGAGACGACTCTAACACATGTGGTTAGAACTTACAATTACTTTTAATTTTCAAATTATTATAGGTGTCAACATGACAGTGTCGAGTCCGTTGTCCGTGTCTGTGTTAGTGCTACAAAACATTTAATGCCAATGACGAACTAACATGAGGAACCTAACTAAATGAAAGTGAAGTATTCAAACAATTTGATTAGATAAGGTGGAAGTATAAGTGAAACATACGGGCAACATTCTCTCTAACTTGTTTACGTCTTGCTTCCAATTCCACTTGTTCCTAAAAAGGAATAAAAAAGCAATTCAATTAATACTATAACAATTTCGCTAAGCTGAAAACTTTCATTAAACATTCTAAGGGATAGTTTAATGGTTTGCTACCCCATTGCAAACTGGAGATATTAGTTTCGAATAAAGAATTCAAGAAAAACTAATCCCTTAGTTTTTTCTTTTTTGAGTTATGATCCCTTTAAAGAGATACCAAATTTATAGCTATCACAACACGGTTCACCACATAATATCGATTCTCATGATTAAGGGGCACAAAGTTTTCCTTCCAATTCATTAAACACCTACCTGATGTCTCCAACCATGGTACCCCAAAACTCACATTCACACCTCCAAGATCAAGCACATGTGCATTTATAGTGATATCAAATCATATCATCAAACCGGAACACTTTCTTTTGGTATCAACCAATGAACATGACCAAGCCTCACTCATAACTTCTTAGAAAAATTCAAATCCAATCCCAAGTTTGAAGTGATATGTGAAGTGATGAAATGAAATTGTGACTCACTCGACAGTAAATCAATACTAGCATAAGAATTCCTTTGAGTCTCCCTTCTAGTTTCTTGTTTTCACTTCTGAAAGAATATTGCTTGAAATTCCAAACATCCCCAAAGCATTGCATTTTAAAGCTTCTTTTTCATTGTCTTCATCTCCTTCAATAGAATTCTTTAGAAATTTTCATGGCATGACGAATGATTTGTTAAAGATGATTAAGGTGAAGAAGTTAATTTAAGAATTTAGGGTAATTGTTGCTATCCAAATACATTAATTTATAAGCAACTTGATAAGTGATGATCATAATTGCTATCAAGTTCCTTATATTTCTTTAATGATTGCACCGAATGTGAGAACAATACAAGAAAATGTTTCAAGATTGATGCACTGTCATACTCGTATTTGCAAAGGATTACAGTAACCTACTGCACTCCTTGTTTCCATAGTATGCAACAATGTTGGCAATCATGGATCGTGGAAACTGGTCTATGAGAATACCTTATGAGTCAACCATTTCCCTTTTATACCTCTAAGTAATATTAAGAGAGACACAGGTTCATTCACACACAAGACTTTAATAAAAAAAATTATAGTATATCATGCAATCTAGTCTAGCTATGATCTGATAAAAGTAAATAAGCATAAAAAAACTTTAGATAACTGCATAGTACAAGCAAAGGATATATGTAATATGCATTTCAATTTACCTCTGAGGTTGGAGCCCTTTTACGCTGCCCATTCAGCCAACATATCCATTCAACTAAAAATTGAACATCAATTATCCATCAATAATAGGAAATAGGATAGAGAATCATAGACTGTTTTCTGAATAAATTCACATATATCATAATTGGATCCAGTGTTGTTAAAAAGTGGTGCTATAGTGCTTTAGTGTAACGGAATTTGAACAAGTTGCAATTGTTCCGCAATCTGCTATTTATCACAAAATATTCCCCAATAGTGGCTATAGCAGTGCTATATCCCCGTTGCATAGCATAATTTGAACAAACCGCTACTTTCCGCAATCCACGATTGACAACATTTACCTTTATTAATAGAAATTGACAAAAACTCAATAAATCAGAAGTTGAATGATAGCTACGATAAAATATATACCTGGAATGGAGGTAGGATCCTGCTCTCCCTTAAACACCACCCATCTCTTCTCTTTCACTAGTAAACCAAAACAAAAAAAGCAGAATCAGACAGATTCGTTGTAACTTGAGCCACAGTGCAAATAAAAAACACAGGAAAATAAGTAAGAAGAGCCATGGTTTTGAATCAATCTAGCAGATTGAATCAAAATGGTATCATGAGTGAATCAATCTAGCAGCAGAAAATAGCTACCATGAAAATATTTTTTTCTTATTTTTCTAAATTCAGGTTGGCCAAGTGGACCACGACACTTGCATCTTACAAGTCACAAGTTCAAGCATGACAAAACGACACAATTACAAAAAAGAGATGTAGAACACGATAAAACCCTCATTGTCTCTTTTAAGAAAGACATAGGACAAAATAACAAAACTTAATATCATGTAAGTAGAATCTGAATGTACTGTTGGTCCCCATTTTCATCCATCAATGGTTTTACGGTAAATACATAATCCAATCATATTCTGCAAAATCCATATAAATTTTAACAGATTACTACTTCAACAGAGGTACTTCAGATAATTTCACAACCTAAGATATAATACTGCAACAAATCAAATGAACGATGATCATCTTGTGTACTGATTATAAGCAGGGAAAAGTGGCCTTGGGGATGAAAATTAAGCAGAACACATATGCACAGTGTATGTCTCCTAGATTCTAGACTCTCTAGATCCTAATCTTCTGATTAAAATGCAACTTTCTAAGCCTAACAAACATTTTGGTTTTGTTGTTGCTTTTCACAGCAAAAATGATACTTACACATAGAATCCATTATGAATGCAAATGGTGGATCATATCCTAGTAACTTTTTTTGTCATCTGTTTTATGCCATTGCTATGCTCTGTAGATCTTTCTATTCCTTTTGTTTTGTATATTTTTGTGTCTTTGTCTATGTCAGTGTTTATGTAATAGCAGTAAACGTTGATTAATCAAATATTTGTTCAGTACCCTTTCGTCTGCTAATTGATACATACCCTTTAAAGGTGCCAATTTGATAAACAGTATATGTTCTCCAATTTGATTAACTTCAAAATGGTTCAGTTCTGATATATGCATTCGTAGTGCAGTGTTCATCTCTATTATTAGTGTCTTGAGGTTTACTACCACAACATTAGTTTCAAAAATCTGTAATGTTGAAGGTGAAAAGTCATTACAGTTGGCACAACATTGATTAGGGCTTAAGCCAAATGTTACATTCAGTACATGATCATGTTTGGTTCCACTTTTGGAGGAGTCAAATCTGACTTTGGAGGTGTAAAATTGATTTTTACATGTTTGGGTGCTATTGAGTAAAATTGATTTTCCCTCTCTGATAGATTCTAACTTGAAACTATGATTTGTAGTCTGTGAGTCCAAACATGATTTTTTACATATAATAGCAGTGAACATGATTTTTTTTCACTGAAATGTATTTTTAAATCAAGTTATAGATGAATACATTCAAACAAAAATCATGTTACACTCAGTTTTAACTAAAATCAATTTATTCAAAAATCAATTTTTGCTACATCAACAAACCCACTTTTTAGCATTGCTGAAAAACACCCCTTTTTCGCATACACAGAAGACAACAACAAAAATTGATACAAGTGGAAAAACTCTATATACATAAACCCAAAATCTCAAACTATAACAAAACACATTAATTAATTAATTAATTAATCCAATAAACAAAATTATGATTAAAAACAAGAGAAAAGATGGAAAGGTACTTACTGATGCCATCAATTTCTTCGTGTTTGGTGAAGTATTTGTTCCCTACTTTGTCCACTCCCGCCATACTTCGATTGCTGAACAACCCAACAATCTTCCCAAGTACCCTCCGCATTTTTTTTTCAGGAGGTAAACAAACTCAACTGTGGTTTAATTTAATGACAGCATCATGGTTCTATAACTACAACGTTAGAGATTAGAGACACAAATGCAATTTAACGTTAATTCTGGAGCTTCTATGAGTTTTGTTTTCTTCTTAATATTGACTGGTTCGGATCAATTTCGGAGCACCATGAACCGGGTTTCTGCACCAAACTTCCAATCTTCAGCTTCAATTTTCTTTGGTTTTCTCTTGTGGTTTATTAATATTAATACTATTTTTTAAGTAATTTTAAAGTTGTTTTTTATTTTCCCTTATGAATATGGATTTAATTTGTTTTGCATAAAATATTTTATATCATTAACGCACCACAATCTCATTATTTTTAAAATAATATTATATAAATTAAATTTTTTAATATTAGATAATTATAATTTAATGTCAGTATAATTTTTTTTATACCATGTATATAATTTATTGACAATAGAAGAGATCTAATTGTTTTATATTGATCACTCATAATAACTTAGGTTTAGTTACAAATTATGGAATAACTAGTTTTATCTAAAAGTTAGGTATTAACAAATAATGAGATAATTAATTTTATTTAAAAATTGTATAATACGATGTGGTATACAATTTTTTTTATTTTAAAATTGTATAAATAAGAATGCATGATATCATGTATTGTGTCACTCAAAAGTTTTTTTTGGAAAAGGTGCAAGCGCAATTGTTGATTAAAAATGAAGAGGCGCAATATATGGATCATGGGCGAAAAGGCGCATTGATCAACCACCAGACCAGTGCAATACTTTAGTCAATATCTGAACGTTCACTTTGAACAAAATGTGGACACCAAAATTTAGAGATTACCCTCCACTTTTCTCACTCATTCTTATTCTTGTCTAATGAATGAGTAAAGAATAAGAACCATTCTTTTGTAATATACTATTGAAAGATATTCTTGATGTGATAATGCAAATTATATAGGTTTTCCAAAGTACCTTAAAGGAGATTCGCTGATTATCTCATTTGTATTTGATTGGTGGAGACGAATCCAACTTAACGGCTATTGTAACAACACGCTTTGGAATTTGCTACCTATAATCTTCATTAACAACTTCACTAATAAAGTCTTGCAGTAATTATCACCAACACAGATCCAACATATACATCCTATGACTTGTAAATAATCTTGAGAATAGTCTTCCAAGTCGGTGAGCCAACATTCACCTTGTCCAAAACACATGTTGCCTTCTTTGAGATATTTGTTCAGATGAAGGGAGATCCAAAGTTTATTATTGGATTGCACCAAACTTGAACACAAGTTTTCTAAATAAAGTCGTATTTTTGCAGCCTTGACGATTGTAAACCCAACCATCCAGCTTCTTTAACTTGATAAGCTTATTCCACCCAACCATGTGCATGGATCAATCATTAGTACTAGATTAAATAAAATTCCGCACTCTTCTATCCAAGTTCTCACAAGCATATCGAGGGAACCAACAAATTTGCACTTTATACATAGATTTGCTAACAATCTACCTTTCCAAACAACAAGTATAAATGCAACCACGTCATAGATATACAAGAAATCTTCCTATGTTGTCCGCTCATAATACATTCCTAACCCAAGTATTTATCCAAGAATTCACTAAACTTAATTTTTGTAATAAAGCTTAAGACATTGGTAGCCTTATTGACTCCTTTAGAAAAAAGGATTGTTAATTTATCAAAACTCCACAATTCTAGATGTTTTGCCAGATTTTACAAATTAAAACATTGATGCAATAGTGAAAAATAAGATTAATAAATTTATCAGAAACTCTAATTCGATAATATTTTCACACATTTTAAATAAACGTTATAGTTGAATGACTTACAACTATATAGAAATGTCCAACAATTTGATGATGGTTTTATCCTATACCCTCCACATTTAACTTTTACCCCATAAAATGCAAGGAAATGACCCCCTCAAATAAATTTTAAAATTTGTAATTTTTTATCTTGTGACATTTATAGTAAAAAGTGAGTAGTTTTTTTTTCCTTTCAATTTTACTAGAGAACTTTTTTTAAGTTTTCCGATACACAACATATACTACGAAAAACTTTTTTCAAGTTTTGTGGTAAATAAACTACATTCTAGAAAACTTTTTTCAATTTTTTCAGTAAAAATGTTACTTAAAAAAAAAAATAGTGTGTATCGGAAAACTTGTGAAAAAGTTTTCTAGTAAACCTCTACTGTATTGGAAAACATTTTTCAAGATTTTCGGTGATATACATTTTTAAGTTTCTATATCGAAAATTTTTTTTAAAGGTTTTTAGTACACATATTTTTATTCTTATGTATTTAATTTTCGGTAGAAATTTTCTATACCAAAAATCTTCTAAAATGTTTTTCGGTAACTTCAAAAAAAACTTTTATGTACCGAAAATATTGTTTTGTTTGGTCTAGAAATCTATAAATGGTAAGAAAATAGTGAATTTGAGTTAGTAAAATAGTAAAAAAATTAAGAGTATATTTAACATTTTTAAAAATTTGTGGGGTATAGATAAAAATGTGAGGTATAAAATAAAGCAATCCAATTTGATAAGTGAAAAGCCCAAATTAATAACAAAAAAGTGCAAATGAATAACAAAAAAGCCCAAATTCATGACAAAAAAAAGCCCAAACACCTGCTTCTTGTTCTTCTTCTAAAAACAGTATCTTAGAGTTGATGTAAGAAAAAACAGTTTCTCAAGCAACCAGTAACATCGACTCTTCCATCACCAACACCAACACCAAACCCATAGAACTTCGGAATTTCCCAAAACCCCATTTCGATCTCCAAATGTTTTCCACCATTCTCCCAAACACCATCACGTCAAAATCCCACCTTCCCTGCCCACCAATCCGCTGCGGCATCCGCGAAATCCGCGAACGAATCAACTCCGTCAAAAACACCCAAAAAATCACCGAAGCAATGAAACTCGTCTCCGCCGCCCGAGTCCGCCGTGCACAGGAAGCCGTAATCAACTCCCGCCCTTTCTCCGAAACCTTTGCTCAAATCCTCCAAGACATCAATCAAAATCTCCAAAACGACGACGTAGAAGTCCCGTTAACCGCCGTCAGACCCGTCAAAAATGTCGCCCTAATCGTCATCACCGGCGACCGTGGCTTATGCGGCGGTTTCAACAACGCTGTTGCTAAAAAAGCAGAAGCTCGAATTCGCGAATTGAAGAAATTAGGGTTAGGTTGTGTTGTAATTAGTGTTGGTAAAAAGGGGAATAGTTATTTCACACGTAGGAGTTTCATTGAAGTTGATAGATTTATTGAAAATAACGGTTTTCCAACAACGAAAGATGCTCAGATTATTGCCGACGATGTTTTTTCACTTTTTGTTAGTGAAGAAGTTGATAAAGTTGAACTTGTTTACACAAAGTTTGTTTCTTTAGTTAAGTTTGAACCAGTGATTCAAACTTTGTTACCTTTATCTAAGAAAGGTGAAGTTTTTGATGTGAATGGAAACTGTGTTGATGCATTTGGAGATGAGTTTTTTAGGTTAACTTCTAAGGATGGTAAATTGGCATTAAAAAGAGATGTTTTTGTGAAGAAAAAAAATGATGGTTGTGTTCCTGTTATGGAATTTGAACAAGACCCTGTTCAGATTCTTGATGCAATGATGCCACTTTATTTGAATAGTCAAGTTTTGAAGGCTTTGCAAGAATCATTGGCTAGTGAACTTGCTGCTAGAATGGGTGCTATGTCTAGTGCAACTGATAACGCGGTTGAGTTGAAGAAGAATCTTTCTGTTGCTTATAATAGGGAAAGGCAAGCTAAGATTACTGGGGAGATTTTGGAGATTGTTGCTGGAGCTGAGGCACTAACACCAATTGAATGATTGATTTTGGTTTTGGTTTTTTATTATTGAGAATATACTGAAATTCTACAGATATATGAGATTGTAGAGTTCACTTCACTAATAGGTTAATAATATTGAAAGTTGATTGATATGGAAATACAGAATGTGTAGATGGAAGATTTTGACCCTTAATTCATTTATACGTTGTGCTTCAAAGAATGGGAGTTGCTTTGCTTGCTTGACTCTTATTATATTATTATCAATGGTTGTGCATTTGATCTCAAAAGTACAACTCAGATGACTGTTGAAGATACATTTGATATGTTAGAGTGCAAGTTTGAATCTGCAATATCCCTATTTCTCCATATTTAGTGTGAGTTTTGCTGCTAGGCTCTTTAAAACTAAAAATATGGTTGTGCATTTGTTGTTGCTTAATTCTTGGTTTTGTAATTGAAAGAAATGCTAGGTGATTAAGTTAAACTTTGGTAATAGCTACTAAACCTTGGACTCTCATCAGTTTACAGCATGTTTTTGTTCAACACTCCTTACAAGAAAAATTAGGCTTTTAGTTACCTTTATAATCAAGGATCAATTTAGTACATCAACACTTTGATCTTAAATTAGCTAAGTCATGTATAATGATGTGACTGAACACTTTGATCAATTTGCTGTGTTGATTGGTGGAGGGAAAGTGTTTGAACATAGAGCAAAAGTTGTGTTGTTCGCTTGTATTTGGCTTATTTGGAAGATGAAAATGTGAAAGTTTTCCATCATATTGAAGTGATGGTGGAAAATTTAGTGGATGAGGTAAAAATCTTAACAAGAAACTTGTTGAAAATCAAAGTGAATAACAGGTAGCATTAGGAAGCTTGGCTTGGTAAAGGTTTTGCTGGTATGGGATTAAAGGGTGCACGAAGCGTGACATTTTGATTAATCTAATGGCTATGATTCATTGTCTTTGATGGTCCATTGGTGAATGATTTATTTGAACCATTTCCCTAGAAGCCATCGGAAAAGTAACGTTGTTTTTGATGTAATATTTCTTCACTTAGAATAAGATTCCTTTTGTTTTTGTAAAAGAATAATCTAGTACATGATTATTAGAGGTCATTTTTTTGTCCTTATAATCATGAACCAATTCAAATAAGTGAACACCATTTCATTTTACATTTGACGTTATACTTTTTTTTTTTTTTTATGTTTTTATTTGTGAATCT
>JBBPBR010000004.1:51026335-51045739 GCA_037974775.1 Cicer pinnatifidum
AACAAAGAAGAAATGTGCTAAACTAAATGTTATTTTATTTTATTAATATAATTTTTTCCAAAATTAATAATTTCGTCATCACTTCAACTCAAAAATTTGTGATAAGGATTAATATCTATTAGATTATAATATAACTATGTAAATTATTACACTTTTATTTATGAGTTATTTGTGTTTTTGGTTTATGATATTTGATCAAATTTTAGTTTTAGTCACATTTTATGTTTTAGATTTAATCTCCACAGTTTAAAATTTATATTGTTTTAGTTATTTATCTAAGTTAGGTGACAAAACACTTCCATATACAGTTGTTAGAGTTAGAAGCTAAAATTAAAGCTTTTTATTTCTTATTTTCATCTATAGTTGTTTTCTACTTATTCTTTTGATCATATAATTATGTGTTGTATTGATTTTTGTCTCTGCCACACAATAGCCACCCATACAATGATGACATGACAAATTTGTGACACAATATTGCACCAATATACTACATTACATATTATGTTAATAGGCCTCATCACTAAACTTACATGAAAATATAACATCAGATACTAAAATAATGAGAATTTTAAATTATTGGACAAAATCAAAGTTCAACCAAATGTCAGCGACTAAAATCATAAATAATCATTTATTTATTTATGAATTAATTTATAAACAAATCTTAAACGTGTTTGAAATAGTGGTATATAATATATTTAGTTGTTAGATTCGTGTCTACTATGGATAAAAGATAAACGATTTAAAACGTAAAATAGTCAATTAAGTGACTAAAAATATTTTAAGGCACTAAGAGCATCTCCAACGGGAGGTAAAATGAGTTCGTCCGCCAGCGTGTAATTACTTAACTTCTAGTTTTTTGTGGGTTCACAGTTGGAGTTGTGCCAAAGTGTCATCACGGTACTGTCAGGAAGGAACGGTGCTTCATAGCAGTTAATTTTTATTAATTTATTAATAATAATAAATTTATCATTTTTTATTAATTTATAGCTGTTAACTTCTTTTTAATTTATTAAATAATAATAATTTTGTAACCATTACCTTTTTTTTAGTTAATATACGACCATTAATTACGATTGTTAGTTCATTAATAGGAATAATTTGTTACTCATACTTTTTCTTCACAATTTTATTTTAATTTAAAATTTTTATTTTAATTTTAAATTAAAATAATGTATAATAATATTAATTAGAATATTTAAATTAATATTTTAAGTTATAATAAAATTAAATATAAATAAAATATTAATGTATAAATTAAAGTTATGAGATATACTATGGTTTTTTAAAAGTTAAACCGTACAGAAGGAATGAATCGATTGAGGGTGATGTGACATAGTAGAACCTATTTAAATGGAGTTCACCGTTGGAGTAAAAAAGGAACAAATTCCTTCAAGATGATGTGGCACAATGGACTCCATCTAAAGAACCCATCTTGAGTTCACCATTGGAGATAGATTAACCACTTAAATGAATTATAGAAAACATAAAGTAACTTTAGTGATTATTAGTTGCAATTTTAATAGACACAATAAATTAGGTTTGTTAAATAATCAATTAGGCTTAGTAATAATATGCTAGATATATAGTAATTAATCAATTAAGTGATGACCATGACCAATAAAATAGTCCACGTTATGATTCTTATTGACTTTGAAGTGTTTAACTTTTCATGATGTTAAGTTATGGTCAATTGATGAATGGTCTTAGACAATTGATTGAGTGGTGATTTCATCAATAGATTAGGAGTGAGCCATAACCATAGTAGTGTTTATGTATTGATTTGAAATAATATTAAACGATAATTGATTATAGGTTATTCCGTATAAATTAGTACTGAGCACTATATTATGATTGATACTATTTTTGATGTCTTCTTCTATTTTTTTTTTTTAAAAAATAATCCTTTCATTAGTTAAGAGTTTTTTTTTTGGAGGAAACTCCATTCCACCTTATCATAAGCTTAGCCATATCCATTTTGACCCCAACAAAACCTTTTTTCCTTGTTGCAATTTTTAGCCATGTAGTGGAAGATCTCAAGAGCAATTAGAGAGTTGTTAGAGATAAGTCTGTCAAGGACAAAAGCACTACGGTTATAATCAATTATATCAGGAAGAACCATTTTCATACGATTAGCAATAGTTTTAATGATTATATTGTGCATCACATTAGACAAAGAAATAGGTCTAAAGTTTGAGGGATTATTGGGACACTTGACTTTAGGAATTAAACAAATATGTGTTTTGTTAAAACAACTAGGATCACCGTCATATTAAGTGAACCATTGGTGATATCAGTACCACTAATATCCTAGTAACTTTGGTAAAATATGGTCGGTAATCTGTCAGGGCTCAGGGATGCAAGTCCCTTCATTTGATGAATAGTTTGTGAAACTTCATTACAAGTAAAATTTTCCTGCATCCTCTCTTTCATTGTGGGCGTAAGCTCATCATCCTGCACCGCAGTCCGATGAAACCACCTCATATGTATTCAATGTGTTAGAAGTCAAAATCAATGTTTTAAAATGGTTAACCAAAATTGATTCAATCTCGTCGTGGTCACTAGTTATGGTGCCATTAGGGTTA
Organism: Cicer pinnatifidum; assembly: GCA_037974775.1. NCBI lineage: Eukaryota > Viridiplantae > Streptophyta > Magnoliopsida > Fabales > Fabaceae > Cicer > Cicer pinnatifidum. Next base: position 51,028,921 of record JBBPBR010000004.1, read on the forward strand.
TAAAGAGTCTCAATTTTGTTTATCTTCCTTATCTGGCTAGTTTTCATGTGGAAATTTTGTGTGGTTATGTCACCATGTTGGAGCCTTAGAGTATGGGCTTGTTGGTTCCACCAAAGTTCCTCTAATTTGAGAGTCTCATTTAGGTCATGTTCAATATCATTAATTTGAATTATCACCCCAGTCTAGTTACTCATAGAATAAAGGTTTTTTAATTCTTCATGAAGAGTTTTTATTTATTTATTATTATTTTAGGAACCTGCACAAATTTGATTTTGCCCCAGCTGTGTAGCATATTTAGAGCGTGGTCCAAACGTTGCATTATTGGAGTGTTATTCTTGTTCAATGGTTCTTTGATAATGTTAGGACATTTTTCACCATAGATCCAAATTTCCTCAATCCGTTTAGTATGATAATATTTGTACCTGTAAACCACAGTAGAGGAAATTGTAGTAGTATAGGATAGTGGTTAAAATCAAACTTAAGTAAATGAGTATTAATACAATTAGGAAAGAGATAAAGCCCATTAGGAGTGACAAATAATCTATCAAATATGGCCTTGATATGTCCAACCCCTTGTTTGTTGTTAGTCCAAGTGAAACCATCCATATTATAATTGTACAATGATATCAATCCAATAATATTTCAAATATACTAGAGAACATTTATCAATGATGTGAAAATATAGTGCAATTACTTGAAGTATGAAAAATAACTTTGAGAATATTTCAGAAAATTTTCAAGGTTTGGTAATAGGATTGATTGCGTTTAAACTGAAGTTATGGGGTATTTATACTCCATAGACATCACTTCAGATCAGTGGTCATCGTTCCTAGAGGTTTGATGAACAAATGCAATGATCCAGAACCATTTCAGAATTGAAAAATTACATTGTTTCTAGTTGTATTCGACTACAGTCTGTGTGTAATCGAATATACCTCTATAACATTTAGTTTTTATTTGAAATTTCAACGTCGTATTCGAATACGAAACCTTGTATTCGAATACAAGTGAGTGAATTTTGTCACTAACTTGTTGTTGTATTCGACTACACCAGGTTGTAGTCGAATACAAATGTGCAGTGTTAGCTACTGACTTAGCACTTGTATTCGGCTACACCATCTCCTAGTCGAATACAAATGTTCAGTTTTTTGCTATTGACTTAACACTTGTATTCGACTACACTATCTCGTAGTTTAATAAAGATGTTCAATTTTAGCTACTAACTTATCTACAACATGCTGTATTCGAATACAACATTGTATTTTGCCAAAAATATTATTTTCAAACATTGTTTATGCATTTTCGACACTTTGAAAATCCTTTTGGTGCATATGTTAAAATGAAAGATTCTCATGTGCATTTGAAATATAAGAATATTAAATTGCATCATGTACCTTAATATTATATCTTCTAATATGTGTGAACATAGTTGACTTTGATTTTTTGACTTCTTTTTTAGCTTTGTAATTTTGATCACATCCCTTGGTCTCTGTCTTCATCAAAAACATATTTTTTACATTCTCCCCCTTTTTGATTATAAAAGAAACTTGTTGTTTAGAGAGGATTAAACATGTTTGAAAGTTTTAAAATTTCTCCCCCATAATTCATGCGTACTCCCCCATTAAACTTGAGTTCATGCCATCATATTGTAAAGTTTTTGAAGACCTACAAAAGGTTTTAACAACAACATACCAAATTTTCTCCCTCTTTTGACATGATCAAAAAGAAGGAAAAAATAAAAAATATAATATAAGCATACAAATACTTATATAGGGAAACATAGGAAAATAGTTTCAACGATAACAACATAAAACATGAAAAAGACAAATAAACTACATCAAATATATTTCTAGTATCGATCTACATGTCATCATCCGGTGGGAGGTGAAGGTGGTCGATTTTGACTGATATGAGTTCATGCAATAAGGTTTCATGGTTATAAGCAATAGTGGTCTCCATGGTTTGAAAGTGTGTGTTGATGGAGGTGTCCATGTAATGAAATTGGGTAGTGATGAATGTTTGTAAAGAGTTTAGTTTGTCCATGACCATGCGGTTAGAAACGTAATCATCATCAGATGTTGTTGCTTCTGCATCTTCTTCCTCTTGGGCAACAATAGAGGATTAGCCAACATAACCTTTATGGACATACGCGTGAAGCTGTTCATTCCATATCATCTTCATACTTGGAAGCACACTTAAATCAAGTAGATTGTCCTTGGATGGTTTATACATGACTTTTTCGAAAAAAATCCATTTTAAAGTGATCCAAGATTCTAGTGACTTCCTTAGCATAAGGTAAACCAATAGCATCAGTGAAAACAAATAAGACGGAGCATAAAAAATACGACTAGTTGAGTGGACATCCTTCAGACATGAAATACATAATCTGAAGTTCAAATTCAGATATTTGAGAGTAATTTCCAGCCTTAGGAACCAAAATATAACTCAGAAAGTAATGCAAAAGCTTGTAGTCAACAGTTAGATTTCCAACTCCATATCGTTGCCTAGCAAATTCTGAACCAGCTTGTGATCTTTTTTTTTTCCATGGTGTCCTTGTCAAACCGATACAATGAGACATAAGCATCATATTTTGTGACGTTTTTCCATTCACATAAATTTCATGGCCTAAATTCTCACCCTCAAATTTTCATGCATCCTATCTTTCATTGTGGGGTAAGCTCATCCTGCACCATAGCCCATTGAAACCACCTCATATGTATTCAATGTGATAGAAGTCAAAAACAATGTTTTAAAATGGTTAGTCAAAATAGATTCCATCTCATCGTGGTCACTAGTTATGAGGCCATTAGGGTTATAAAGAGTCTCAAAAGTATGGGATCGTTGGTTCCACCAAAATTCCTTTAGCTTGAGAGTCTCATCTAGATCTTGTTCAATATCCTTAATTTGATTTATCACCCCCCAACCAAGTTAGTCATAGAGTAAAGGTTTTTTTAATTCCTCTTGAAGAGTTTTTATTTTTAGTTTTTTATTATAATTATTTTAGGAATTTGCCCAAATGTTTAAAGCGTGGTCCAAATGTTGCATTATTAGGATGTTATTCTTGTTCAATGCTTCTTTGATAATGTTAGGACAATTTTCATCATGGATCTGAATTTTCTCAATCCGTTATTTGATAATATTTGTACCTGTAAACCATAGTAGAGGAAACTGTAGTAGTATAGAATATTAGTCAAAATCAAACTTAAGTAAATGAGTATTAATGCAATTAAGAAAGAGATAAAGCCAATTAGGAGTGGCAAATAATCAATCAAATATGGCCTTGATATGCCCATCCCCTTGTTTGTTGTTGATCCAAGTGAAACCATCCCCATTATAACTAATATCTTGAAGATTAGCCACTTGAATGACATTTTTGAACATGTTTGTGATAGTAAGGTCAATGTTCTTTCCTCCAATTTTTTCCTCACAAAAAGAACTAAACTACAACATTTTTTCTTTTCAAAAACATTTGAAAAATGTTGCCAAAACATGGAAAAATATTGTCAAAGAGAATAATCAACATTTTCGCACTTTTGGACACACTATTTATAAATATTATACATGTTGCTTATAAATATTATTTTATCCACTTTTAAGCAACACGTTATACATGTTACTTACAAAAGTGTTGCCAGAGACAACAAATTTGAAATCACCAAACATAAGCCATTTTGGGTCAAGGTCAAGAGAATGAATGGGATCACAAGATTCTTGGGTTGTTGTTGCGGGTAACCATAGATACCAGTAGCTCTCCAAAAGTCCTCGTCGTTAATAGATACGTAAACGTAGTTAAAATCTATTTTACTAAACATAACAAGAATAGAGTTGTTCCACCAATGGTGGATCAATCAATGATCCTACGATTAATCAAATCTACAGAAAAATTAAAAACAAAAGAGTCTACTTCTATTACTTTGCTCTTCATAAGAAAGACAAGATTCAATAGTTAGTAGGACAAAGTCTCCATAGAGCCCTAACTATTATGAGATTACCAATCCCACAACAGTTCAAAGAGCTTATCTTCATGGTTTTCGGCTAGCCTGATTAACAAGACTTTCCACAGTAATTGTGTTGTTGAGTTTTTCCATATTTGTTGGCTTACTATCGTGTGTAGGATGTTGTTAGTCTCATTTTTAAGCCTTCCCCACTTAGAGATATTGTTCTTTCCATGGTCTATCCTTCACTAACATAATTCACCATCATAGGGGTTAACCCCAAATGTTTACGCCAAATGTTTGCCAACACACTCTGCATAGATTGAAGATGTACTGGTTTTTCTGTGATTATTTTTCCAAGCAAGCTATTTTGGCACAATGAGATACCTTGTTGGATGACATAATCAATGTAGAACAAGTAGTTTTCCTCTTCTTGATTGTCATTGGCAATGTTGTTATTATGGTTTTGGTTATGAATGCCATAATTTTGTTTTGGTTCGATGTCTCATTTGGAAGAGTTGAAGGGATCATTTTTCAGATTAAAAAAAAAATTTCATTGTTATATTGCTCATTATGTTTCTGAAATGTACATAATCTTATCTTTTTATGTTTTTTCTCCTTAACTTGCAATTACTGTTTTTGATGTTTGATGATGGATACTTGAGATGGACGAGTAAACCAAATATGTTGTGGACAATATAAGATATGTGGTGATAAATGTCTATGACTTCCTTTTGTGACCCCTTTTACCAACAAGCAAAAATGGTGCAAAATTTATAGAAACTCAAATTCTTTTAAAAACATTTCATAAATTATAATTGTCATACAACAATTTCAAAGGACACCACAACTAATTGTGATTCTAATTATTTATTTACAATAATAAAATGCATTTATAAAATAATTCATCTAAAACTAACACAAGAATTAACTTAAAGGACTAGAAACCCTAACTCTAAGATTTTTTATTTTATAATCAACATGAATTATATGAGTATAAGGGGTACTCCAACCAATTAATAAAAAGTTTCTTCACAATGTTAATTCCAAAGTTTCTCAATTTGTTAATACAACCAAGGAGTGACGCTGAAATAGTAACAAAGTCTCTTCACAATTTGTTAATCCTAAGGTTTCTTGGAGAAGCATCACTCTTTGGTAGGGGTGGACATAATATTCGGACCCACCCGAACCCGACCAACCCAATAGAAAATTTAAGTTTGCGGACGGGTTTCTTTGGGTTGATGGGTTCAGCGAGTAAAAAATAAAAGTTCACATGGGTCTACACGATTGGGTTTGAATGAGTAATTTGGATCCATCGTTACTCGAACCCCACCAAATTATATTATTATTTTTATACTATATACTAATATTATTAGTTTTATATTATATATTAATATGTAAAATTAAAATGCACACACATTAGTAGTACTACTACTCACTTTCAACACTAATACACTCACGTCTCCCAAAGTCACAACCTGTTCAATACAATTTTTTTTTTTAAAAAACCCAATAACACATAATCCCCCAATGACCCAGCCCAAGCAACAATGACTTAAGTTCAAATTTCAACATAGTCACTCACATTTGCGTCACTCACTCTATATCTCTCTTTTGTCTCTCTCAAAGACTCAATCTCAAACGGTTCTCTCTGAGTCTCGTCTTTGTCGCTCAAATTCACGGTCACCATCGTCGCCGTCACTATTGTTACCGTCACCATCGCCACCATCTCACTTTAGCCTACAAACATGCAACGAAAATCTGGTAAGTTTCCTTTGAAATTTTTACCAAACCCTAACTCTCTAATCTCAGAAAGTTTATTAAATGTATATCTTAAAAAATTGTTCTTTCTTTATTCAATGTTTATCTTGAAAGCTATTATATGCTTTTGTGTTTTGTTTTGGTTTGTTCTTCTCATTGAAGTTACTATTTTGTGTTAGGGTTTGATCTTTTTTCACTAACATTTATTTTATGATGTTTCCATTATGTTTAGGTACTGATAATATATAGAGATTGTCCATATCTAGATAATGGTGAAATTTATTGTGATTCATTTTTCCAATCAATAGTGCTTTCATTTGTAGTTTATGTAAAATTAAATTTATTAGTTTTACATTTGTAGTTATTTACAGTTTTATTACTTGTTATTTTTGTAGACTGCTTTTTTACGATCTTGTATTTTCTATTTTAGTTTTATGTTCTTGTAATTTCTAAGTTTTGGTTTTTGGTTTGATATGTTTATTCTTTTTAAGTAAGTTTGTCTTTCTGGGGTTAATGTATTCTAAGTTCATAAGGTTGTAAGTTAGGTTTCTTGAGTTAATATTCATGTTTACTCTATTTATTCTTTTTAGTTTTACATTTTACTTTCATGTTTGAACTGTTTATTCTTTGTAGTTTTATATTCATGTTTGATTTGTTTATTTTTTTTAGTTTAACATTCATGTTTGATTTGTTTATATTATTTAGTTTTATCTTTGATTTGTTTATGATGTTTAGTTTTAGATTCGTGTTTGTCTCATTATAATTAAATATTGCTTCATAGTAGATTCGACTCAATACTTACTTAATGTTTTCTTAACTTTTCTGGTTTGGAATAATGAAGTAAGGCCAAGGAGGCAGGAACATGCAAAGAGCTAGGTCATAAAATTGTAAGTTAAACACATTGTAAATATTTTGTTAATCAACTTATTGAAAAGAGATCGTGTATGTTATTTTTAAATTACATAGTTTTTTATAATAATTTAACTTGTTTATTGTCTAGTGCATGCTAATAATCTGCTTCATGTGATATGGTAATTAAGTCTATTGCTTAAATCTAGTTACATTTGGTAATTAAGTCTATGTTAATAATCTGGTTTTTTAGAGTACATGGTTTTTTAAATTATGTGTTATGATTATGAGTAAGGGTGTTCAAAAAACTGTTTTGAACCAAATAGAACCAAACTGCCATTAAGAAAACTAAACTGAATTTAATTCTATCAACCACTCAATGAAAAAATTATTTCGTTTGAAAAATTCACATGCTGATTTTTTAATAGGTTAATAAATTAGTTATGTTCTGTATTAAAAACCACGGTGCACCAGATCAAACCGCAGAATTGATTCAGTCATGTTCAGATGTAACCGTTACAATTTCAGTTCGATTTGGTCCAATTTTCTCAAGCTGTTTTTGTGGTTCAGTTTGGTTCGGTTCAATTTTCATTTAAAACTAAATCGTGAACATGTCTAATTACGAACTTATATGGTTATATAATTTTATGCTATGCTAAAATAATATGATTATCGGTTGAACTTGTTTGAGTTTGTACGAATTTATATGATAACAAGTGACTATATTACTAAACTAACTGACTAGTCAATCAGTTGTTACTTTCCTGCTGAAGCAACTCATATTGTCCTATAATATGAGTTTTTTTATATAAAAATACTTAATCAAATAAAATCGTTAATCAAAAAACAAAATATGATTTGCTAAAGGACCAAACCATATGAGTTGTTTCATATACAAAATTACTAATAGATCACACAAAATACTTAGAGCTGGATGATAATTAATTATATAGGAAAATCTTAACAATTAATTAAGAAAACTTCATTAAATTAATCATTTGATTAAAAACTGAGTATTTTAAACTTTAATTAGACTTAACCATAACAATCATATATATTTCAGTTATGGAGCAACCTTTGCCTAATCCTTCTCTCAACCAACCTAATGAACAATCTATACCTGCAACTACTCTTCCTCTAGTTGCGAAGAAGAGAAAAGGCAATGCAGGTGGTTATAGAAAAACTTCTAAGGTTTGGGACCACTTTAATGCAAATCCTAATTGTGAAATAAGAATTCTTGCTTGTAAATACTATCATCAAAAGTATTATTGTGAAGCTAAGACACATGGTACTTCCCAATATAAAAAATCACATAACAAGATGCACAAAATAAATTATTGTGTCTTGATGTTTAAACAAGGTGGAACTCAACATATTTGATGTTGGAAGCGGGTGTAAAATTTAAACCAGCCTTTGATAAGCTTGAAGATAAAGATGCAAGCTATAGGCAATACTTTGTAGAAGCTTCTCCACCCACTAATAATGATTGGAAAAATGACAAGTGCTTTGTTCAGTTTTTAAAGTATTTTTATGATGCAACAAAAGTGTTTTCAACCTCACAACCAACAAGTTTTCATATGGCTTTTCCCCAATTAGCTTCCATCTTTATTGAACTTAAACGTTCATCCATGGACCTTAACACTTGATAATTTACTTTAGTGTTATTTTAGATCTTCGATACAAGTTAAGGTATGTGGAGTGGTGCTTCAACGATATATATGTTGATAAACCAATTTAAAAAAATTTGTTGACAAACATAAATGATAATCTTACTAAAGTGTACAAGTGGTATAAACATACTTATGATACAACACCTAAGACTTTCATCTGCTAGTGTTAGTGCAATTGTTTCCCTTTGTGAAACAACTGTTGTTGGTCCCACAAGCACACACTTACAATGTGAAAATGATTTTAAAAAATATTTAAAGGAAAAAGATTCAATTGATGTTGAAAATGAACTTGAGAGGTACACTAATGAGAAGTGTATAGTGTTTGTAGAAAAGTTTGAGTTTCTAATGTGGTGGAAATACAATGCTTATCGGTATCCAATTTTGTCTAGAATGGTAAGAGATATTATGTCTACACCAGTTTCTACTGTGGCTTCTAAGAGTGCTTTCATCACCGAGGATAGGGTTTTAGAAGTATATAGAAGCTCCATAAACCCAAAAATGCGGAGGCTCTAATATGCACCCCAAATTGGTTGAAGTCGTCTTTTTATCAATTTAAAGAATTCATATTTGAGGAGGAGTATGAGATTTCAGAGGAAGTACTAGCAGGTGAGCTGTTTTTGAAAAAAATAAAATTGTATTCATTGTTGTTATATGTATTTAACATGATAATTCACTCATTTTTAATGTATCGTAGATTTAAATGGAAGCTCATATGGAAGTGACCCACTACCTTCCTCTCAATCACATCCTTCAGGTTGTGTTTAAATTGTTGAAGGTCCAATTTATGATTATCCTTTCATAATTATGTTTAGTTTTATTATTTTAATTATGTTTAGTTTTTTATTTATTATAGGGTGCCTTTTTTTTTTTGAGTCACACAAGACTCATCATCAGTCATAGCAAATCCAAGCAACTGACCACTATTTTTTGGGAGATAATTCTGGATTTTAGGACAAGTCGGTCATATCTTTTTGAATCAAGAAGGCTTCATGGGTAAAAAAGATATGACCGAATTTTTGCTATTGTCTGCACTAATGAGGAATTTTTTTGTAAGTTTTGATTTGATTGCCATTTTACCGCATAAATTGTCAATATAATAAATTACAAACCATCTGACTCATACTTTTGTGGCATTGGACCAACTTACCATATATTTGCATCAACTTCTAATTTTATGGTATTGGATCAAAATTGACAAAAGAAAACCTATATAAGTTATCTTTACAACTTTGTTACAATTCAATGGTTGGGTATGCAATGCATATGAAAAATTGATTTAGCTATTTGTTTAAAATTTGAAACATATATAGATGTCATGTTGGAGTCTCATTGCTATGAGAACAGAACAAAACTGAAGCAATTTTCTCACTGCTCTTGGGGTATTTTTCTACAAATTTTGTTGTTGGATTAGTTTGAGTATATATAATGTATTTTACATTTTTTTCCGAGTGATGTTAATATGTTCTACAACTGCCACTGATTCTTTCTAATTGAAACATTGATGTTATTTTGTTTTGCAACTGTCATTGGTTCTTTCTAATTTGAACATTGATATTATTATATTATGCAACTGGTTCTTTCTAATTTGAACACTGATATTATTCTGTTCTACCACTTTTTTTTAATGTGTGCAGAAGAAGAACCAGTAAATCCTCATGGTGCAACAATATTGCCATCCTTTGATTAATGTCGAATTTTAATTAAGTTGATCATGATGTAATTTATACTTGAGGATGTAAATTGGTTGTGTTGTCATGTGACTGTGACTTATGTTGTTGATGAATTTGTGATTTGATATTAGCCTTAGACTTTTTGTGACTAATTGCAAATGTTATGTACTTGAGAACAATGATACAACAAAACTTTGATGAATTTGTGATTTAATATTAGCCTTAAACTTTATGTGCCTAATTACAAATGTTACGTGCTTGAGAACAATGATACAACAAAACTTTGATTGATTATTATACAAAATTATGATTTAGAAAAAATTGAAGATATAAACAAGTATGATGTATGATTGACAAGTTGGGTCAGTTTTTTAATGGGCCATAGTTGTATTATATATAGCAAACTATGTAATACTAGATTTTTTGTTTTAAAAAAAAAAAGCAAAGGTCCAACAAAGTCTAATCCTTTTTGGGTCAGTTTACCCATCCACCCATAATCAACACCCGACCATCCGAATCCGACATATCCAAATAAAAAAAATAGACGAAATTGGACTAATAAATATCACCCGTGGATTGGGCTGGTTTAATATTTTTGGCCCGAAATTGTCCGATGTCCACCCCTACTCCTAGGTTGCTTACTTTTGTGTATGGTTATCCTCGAATTCGGCGTAGAGTTAAATTGTAGGATCCCCTTTGTGACTTAGTAGCATATATTCAATGTCCTCGAACGATTATAAGATATTTTGATACTATTTTAGCTGATCATGAGAGAAGGGGTGAAGCAGACTCTCTTATACTTCGTAAATGCATACTTTGAGGGGGATGATGCAAAATTGTGATTTTATTGATATGTGGTTTCAAGGAAACCGATTTCTTGAGCACCATGGAAGATCTCATGAAACATTAGACTGTATGTTAATTAACATTGCAATTGCACCCAACTTTTTCTAAAGGTACTACTTTCCATCTTCCTCATGAGACAACCATTCAGTTTCTTGGGTTTTAGACACACTCATGAGAATTATTTCCATTTCATAAATCATGGGTGAGACTATAAAAAGGAATTGAGGTGTTTTTGTATATCTGTTCTTTTAAACAATAATTTAACGACAATTTTTATGAATCAAAGAGTTATTCTTCAATTTTTATATTTTAGGAAATACCATTTCATAAAAAAAAACATTATTTTATTGTTTATAAGCATCACACAAAATTTTTATATTGTATAACAAAAAATATTCAATATTCACTATTATGAGTTAAAAAAAATCAGAAAAAATTAAATTTTATTTCTCCGACACTTTTAATAAATAATATTAAATTATTTTAATAGAAATAGTTTTTTTTTATAAGAAAAATTTACTTAACTATTAATTTAAAAACTAAATATATCGGTATATATTGAATTGACTCATGTATCGTAGAATTTTTGATTTAAAAAAAATTATTTTATTCCAATTTTACCTTACAATTAATTTTCCAATTTATTATACGATATGGCACATTTATGATAAGGGTTAATAAACAATAAATAAAGCGAAAATATTATGTAAAAAATTGCTAAGCACATTTATGTATTGCTTTTTTAATATACTAAAAATGCATTTTGAACTACTATTATTATGAGTGAGTAATGACTTGCATGACATTGCCCTTCTACCGGTCCTGGTTTTCAGGAAGCTTGCAGGACCAAGCAAAAGTTTGGGCCCTCATTTATCTATGTTGGTTGCCATGCATTAATTCCAACATCAAATACCAAAATTTATTCAAAAATAAGGAAATTTTTTGAGATAAAGTTTCCTTTGATATTTGAATTATTGATGGAATGATAAAGCATATTTGAATGAAATTGGACCATCCATGACCAAAGTACCATTGATAGGAAAAGGTAATAAATTTGAATGAAGGAAAGGACCTATAATTGATGAATCAAAATATAGTTCCCCTTGAGATGACAGGATATCTTCACGCGTGATGTTGTATTTGTCTGGCTGTCTATATCAAAGGGTACTTGACCCACACACACTCTATGGTTTAGGGTAGCTCTTTTACTCTATTTTCATATTGGGAGGTACATTTTAGATTTAGAGAGGTTTGTTGAATGTCACGTGTGCACGGTGGAAGTACTTGTAGCTGCAAGGCTGAAAAGAGAAATTATTTTTTACCATGAAATTGAATTTGGTGGACCAAAACATTGTGCGGTTATAACGATCATTTTAAAGAATTACCTCAATTTTCATAAGTTAGGTATTTCACATGCATTCACGTAGTTAGGATATTGATGATTATTTGGTTTAAAATTAAACGGTTTAAATCGTTTGATCTAGAACGAACGACTACTTAAGTTTGACTACGTGAATATCGAAATCTCTCGATTGTTTAGAGTCTGAATTCATAAATAAATAAATAAAGAGTAAAACTATTACGAATATGTTATTGCCATCAAAGAGTGATTACTAAGACGAATCACATGATGATATTGTTCAGAATTGTGTGGACATACTATCGATCATGATGTCCTCAGCAGTTCCATCCCGAATGTAAGGCCACTAAAGCATCTACTTTATTTCTCTTTTTTACTTAATTAAAAGGCTTAAAAAAATGTACTTAATAAAAAAAACCTTAGATTTTAATATTTTTAAAATTAAAACATATAAATATTTTTTAAATTTAATCTTATCTCAACAATATTAAATCAATTGAAAAAAAAAAAATATTACATTATATCAATTATATTAATTTAGTGATGTCATGTTAAAATTTAAAAAATCCGCTTTAATCTTCATATTAAACTTTATAATTCACTTTAGACATTCACATGTGTTTGACCAGTTCTGGTGCTCAGAATAAAACATCTCACTGCGCTATAAAACTCTTTAAAATTATACTTTTAAATATGACACTAGAATCACTTTGAAATAAAATGGGCAGTATTATGATCCATCTTAAAATTGAAGTACCAAAAGAAAGAAAGAAATGGCCATTTCCTTGAATTGAATTTTTACCAACTAGACCTACACAAATTAACAATATATATATACTTTTTTATAAACATTAAAGGACCAATCACCAATTTATAATCTAACTTCTCACCTCATGCTTAAAAGTTCAATTATTTGTCGTTTCTATTGAAATTGGTCTCTTGAAAGTATACTTTTTTGACTCTCGTGAAAGGCCTCAAAACTTTCATCAGACTTGACCCCTTATCCTAAATATTTGAATTAATTTGCTGATTTGATAATTAAGGGAGGACAATAAAATCCAATTTTTCATGGTTTCAATAACGACAAATGAGATGCAAAATGAGAATTGATACCCTATTTTATTTTTTAAATAATTGATACCCAATTCTTTTGCTGCATTTAGTACAATTTTGACTTTTATTATTCATGCTTTAAACATAAACACACACCATTGATGACTAGAGAAAAAGGGTGAAAAAAATATGGCTGGTTCACTGTATGTAGATTATAATATGACATTGTTTTTTTTGTGAAATATAATATGACATTTTTCATAAATAAAATATGATTCTAAAAGTATACTTTTGAACTATATATAATAATTTATCGAAGAATATATTTTGAAACGAAACAAAAAACTATTATTTTAAGATATATATCTTAAATATTGTTAAATTTAGTGAGATATGATTTAAAGTGATTAAAAGTTAGTTATGTAAGTTGCGTACTTTAGAAGTATTATATAAATGTGTATTCTATATTAATTATATTATAATTTTTCACATTATGCTTTCAAGTTTTATATTTTTCTATAATTATTTATTTTTGTCTTAAATTCAACCATAATTCTCAATATGGTATTAGATATTAATTATTTCGCTATATTCTTTTCATCTTAATATTTTCTTAAGAAATTTGTTATTGAAGTATTTTTTTTTTCTTCTCGATTATAATCTTTTTTTATGAACACTCTAGTGCTTCATATTCAATTCAACATTCATTACTTCAAATAACAATGACAAAATCAAATGACCAAGACTTCAATTCATTGAATTAAGGTGGTGAGTTTCCAAAAAATTATTATAAGTGCATACATCTTAATTCTACGATCACAAAAACGATTGAAGGAATACAATTTGTCGCTATAGAAAACACATTCATCTATCTCATAATTCAAATATACAAGGGATCATAAAGTGAATCTTCAACCTACACATCAAAATCTAACAAAGCAATTATCATTCTCTTTGATCTTCTATCCTATGGTAGTTAGACATTTATCTTAGTGCTTCTATCTTAAGGTGGTTAAGCTTTGTTAGCCTAATTTTAACATTTGAAAACCAAAAATTGAGATTCATAATTCTATATTGGAGTAAGTGTTCTCTAAAAACCATAATATTTTCTAGCACAAAGTTAGAAGATTTTAACGAGACTTATGCACTTCAGCCGCTATCAGTTCCTACCTCAATTGATTTTAATTTGTGTGTTTCATTTAACATTTGTATCTAGTAAATTTCATTTTGAGTACAAAAGCTACTAGAGATAAATAATTATGTTCAAAACTAAGACTTCACACTTTTAAAATTGCAAACAAATCTGATTACTCATTCTATCTCATTTTAAATATATTATTTTTTATTTTTTATTTTTTATTTATTTCAAATTATTTGGCATTTCAAATATTAATATAACATTAATTATGTTTTTCATTAATATATCTTAATTTATTGTATCGCATCTCATCAAATTTCTCATACTAAGTGCATTTAAAAAGAATATTTGAATAAATGAATTTTTTGTTTTGTTTTCCATAGATAATCAATCATATTCAAAGTCTGTCGAATAATAAATGTGGATAGATTAAACTCATTTTATCATAGAAATTAATAAAATTAATCATATTTTCAAATCAAACATTATACATGAAAGCTTATAGAGGAACACACTCCAAAATTTAACGCCAGGATCGCGGAGAGTGAAATGGGAAAGAGGAATAAAACTGGGGATGGTGGAAATTTGTTTTAAAATATTTTGTGATGAATTAATTATGTTATTACTTGATTAAAAGTAAGATTAAAATTAAAAATTATTATCTATAAATTAAATCTCCATTATTTTTTAAAGATTAAAATAAATTGATTTTAATTTTATATTTAAAAAAATTAATTTTATGAGAAATTACTCAAAAATAGTAGAAATTGTTTCAAACTCATTTTTTACAAATTAAAAAAATCATTTTGACATTTAGTAAATAAGTATTAATTATTATATATTTTAACATGATAAAAAGCATATTTTTTTAAAAAAATTAACTCTCAAAAATGATTTTTATGCGAAACTACTCAACTCACCTTTTCATTTTATGCATTTTAAGATTTTCTTTTAAAAAAAAATAATTTTCTAAACAAAAGTTGTGGCACAAATATAAAATGTTTGAAATGATTTTTTATGAAGAGTTATACAAACCAATTTTTCATTAAGTTTTTTTATATATAAAAAACTCTATTTTAAAAAAGTATAGAAAAAATATGAACTACTTTAAAAAGTATTTTAAAATAATTTATGATAAACGGATTTAAATAAAGTGACCACATTTCACCTGATGACAAGTTAATCCTTTACACAGTTCATATATGTAATCTAGATACAAATATTGAACCTTTATAGTTTGCTGAACTAATTGCGGTTCAATTGATCATTAATTAATTCTCATTCTAATTCATCTGATTTAGATGAAAAGTCAAATATTTGTAGTCCAATGAACTAACCACATTTCAATTAATCGTAAGGTCATCCAATTCAAATGAAAAGTCAAACCTTTGTAGTCCAATGAACTAATCACATTTCAACGAATCACAAGTTAATCCTTATTATAATTCATTAGATTAGATGAAAAGTCAAACTTTTGTAGTGCAATGAACCAACCACAATTCAACTGATCATAAGTTATTCCTCAATGCAGTGCATGCGATTAGATGAAAAGTCAAATATTTGAAATCATTGTTCAGTTGATCACAAAGTAATCCTCATTATAGTTCTTCTGATTTAGATGAAAAATCAAGTCTTTGTAGCCTAATGAATAAACCACAACTAAACTAATGTAGTTCATCTAATCCAAATACAAAGACCTAACATTTGTCATTCAACGAATTAACCACAATTCGATTGATCGCAAGTTAATCCTCATTGTAGCTTACTCCATTCTGATGAAGAGTCAATACTTTATTGTTTTAAAAGCAATTAACAAACCTCGACTGATCATACATAAAAGGGTTGCTCACTATAGCTAACCACAATATAAGAAATGTTAAACTTTTGTCGATTCAAAAGAAACTAACAACTCTCTCCTTGTAGTTTAATTGTTTTAGAAGAAATGTTGAACCTTTATCTATTCAGAAGAAACTAACAAATTTCGACAGATCACATAAAGTGGCTCACTTGTTGTAGTTTTTTATTCTTATTATTCTATAAATATGGTTTAATATTTTTTATTAGTATCATAACTTTTTATTGAGTAAATATGATATAGGACCTCTTATAGTGGACAAGAGATTTGTATTAAAATTCAATAAAAATTATGGTAAAAGTAAAAATTATTTGTGATATTTTTTATTACTAAGTTTTTATTAGTATCATAACAAATATTTGATTAATCTTTTACTATTAAAATTCAATTTGTTTCGTTTATATAAAGAAATCAATATTACGAAGTGGAATATGATAAAAGATTTGAAGACTAGTAAAATATAACATTACTCATGACAAGGTATTAGCCACATTATTCACTTGTCTCGTTGTAAAATTTACACAAAAAATTGAAATGTCACCACAAATCCTAATATAATAGAGTTAAATAATCTATTGATTAACCATGCATTTAGAGTTAAATAGATAATTTATGTATTTAAATTAGATGTAAAATTTTATATTAGTTAACCTTTATTTTAATGGTTTCATTAGACTTTTAG
>JBBPBR010000004.1:51057928-51071056 GCA_037974775.1 Cicer pinnatifidum
TAATGATCTAAATGTAAAAGATAAAGAACAATCTTGCACACGTTTTAAAACATAAATGACTTTTATGGAAAAAAAACTTAAATGTTACAACTAAATATGATAAATGACTATGAATGTTATTTTGCTTAAATTTAATATTAAATTCTATTGTTTTAACTTATATTTACATTTTGTTATATTCAATTTTGTATATTTTAAATTATATATATTTTATAAGGGTAACTAAATGAATTATTGTTCTTATCCAATACCAACTCAACTAATATTCATGTAATAATTTAATTGATGCTAGTCACACGTTGTTTTTTCTAGATATATCTATGTAGGTTACCTAAACCGAATTCATGTAACACTCGTGTGAATTTTATTTACCAAATACATGAACGTGAACTAATTTCATGTAACATATTTTGGTGTAGCTGAAAAAAGCTAGGGTGAAACTAGCAAATGTGTAAATTTTTTTAACTAGAGAGACATAATAAGATAGTGTTTAGGGATAACTTATCAAATTTTGTTGGTTCATGAAAGACTAGATTGAACAAGATATGATAACTATATCATAGTGTGTTTCTTTTCATATTCATCAAACAGCCCCGCAAGCATTATATTAGTTTTTTTATGCCCATGAAACACTATCTTCTCTTAATGATGCATTTTTGTGTGAGTTTGCAGTACATTCCAATTTTATTGTCACATTTTGCAATGCTTTCATTATGGAAGGGGGTGTAACTTCCCATACTACTTTAAGGATTTCCTAGTATCCCATAATCTAAAACGAGTCTTTTTATCACGATTCTTCATCTCTTGCATACTTTTTGGGCAACTTCCTACAAGGTCACTCATCCAAAGACTGATCCAAGTCAAACATTTTTAACTATAGAATTCTTATGTTATGGGCTCCTGAAAAGAAGATGCATCATATTGGTATAGGTAGTACATATCAATTCTTATAAGTCTTTCTTCAACTGTATAGTCTCATACCTACACAACCTTAAGATGCCTCTCATTAAGATATGATTTGGTTCATTTATATGTCTCTTTTTCCTAGAAGCATCTCAAGAGTTGCTCATTGTACATTTCTTGTGTATTGTCGATCATTCCCCGCCTCGTCAGTCTCAGGCATCACATGCTCACCAAATTTTGTTAGTTTGTCCTCGGAACACATCGTACTGGGACATGTCTTCTCTGATACCATTTGCAATGCCCATACTTTAAGGATTTCCTACTATCCCCATAAACCAACATGAGTCTTTTTAGGGTATTTGGTCATCACTTGTATACTTTCTAGAAAACTTCCCAAAAGGTCACACCCATTTAAAGAGTGCTCCAAGTCAAACACACATAAATGTTGAGTTCTTATGTTATGTGCTCCCGAAAAGAAGATGTATCTTGTTGATATAGGGAGTACATATCAATCATTATAATCTTTATTTCAACTGTATAGTCTAATACGTACACGACATTATAATCTCTCTCATTATGATGTGATTCGGTTCATTTATGTGCCCCTTTTGTCTAGAAGAGACCAAAAGGGCAATTCATTGTACGTATCTTGTGCATTGGCGATCACTGTCTCGTTAACCTCATGCGTTACGAAGCGTAAATGAGTCGAGCCGAATACTTAAATATTGAGTTTGACTTATGAAAAAATACTCTTGATCTCAAAATAGTTGTCACAATTGACCATTATATACATATTAAAAAACATGATAAATAAGAGAAATAGAATAGTGATTTTACCAAATTAACATTATTAACCATTGTTGTATTCTAATTATCATAAATACAAAGTTGAGAATAATAAATTGAGAGTGATGCACATTATACTAATTATTAAATACAATTGAAAAAAAAAATCAAATTGCACTTAAAACTAAAAGTGAGAGTGTTTTTGGGATAATTTTTTTAATGTGATAATTATTGTAGGACATAAGGAGTAAATGATTTGAGTTTGAATCATTTATTTATACGAACCGAACTAAAAGTTTTGGTGAGAAAAACTAGAACTCGACTTATTTAATTAAGAAAATATAATATTAAGCGTAAGTTTGTGTATTTAATTAAACAAATGAAAATGACTTATTTTATTTCGAAACTCAATATATTTGTAATACAAGTTGGACTTCAATCAAAAAAATTAGGACTAGCATATATCTTTGAGGCCCTTTTAAGGGTATGGGTAACAAAGTTTGCTTGCCTCCTAAAAAAACCAACTACTCTCAAATATCTAAATTTGAGCTTCATATCATGTTCTTCATGATAGAAGGATCAGAGCTCATATGGTCTTTCTTTGTCCACTCTGTCCTATTTGCTTCTAAGGATGCTATTAATTTACCTTATGTAAAAAAGGTCACCAAAATCTTGGATCATTTTAAAATGGATTTTTCAAGAGAAGTTATGTATAAATCGTCCAAAGACAATTTGCTCAATTTGAACGTGCTTCCGAGTATGAAGATAGTGTGGAATGAACAACTTCTGGTATATGTCCATAAAGGCGATGTTGGCCAAACATCTACTGTTGTCCAAGATGACGACAACGCTAAAGAAATGACATTTGATGATGATCATGTTTCAAACCGCATGGTTATAGACAAACTTAACTCTCTGCAAACATTCATCACTACACAGTTTCAGAATATGGACACCTCCATCAACAACCACTTTTAAACCATGGAGACCACCATTAATCAAAACCATGAAACTTTGTTGCATGAACTCAATGGTTTATCCATCAAAATGGACCATCTTCACCTCCCACCGAATGATGATATGTAGTTTGCTGCTGAAATTGAATTTGTTATAGTTTCCTTGTTTTTTGAATACTTTATATTGTTTTTGGTTGTAACTTTATGACAATGGTTTTACATCTTGATGTAAAACTTGAACATGTTTACATTTCAATTATGTGATGTTTTTATTCCTTACCTTATGTGATGTCTTTATTCCCTATATATTATTTGTATGTTTTGAATGTTTATTTTTCTCTATTGTTTTCCTTCTTTTTGATCATGTCAAAAAAGGGAGAAAATTGGTATGTTGTTAACAACTTTTGTAAGTCTTCAAAAAAATTTAACACGATGGCACAAACTCAAGCTTAGAGGGGGAGTAAGCATGTATTACGGGGAAGAAAAATTAAAATGATCTAACGCTTTGAAGTCTCACCAACAACAAGGTTTTGTCATTATCAAAAAGGAGGATAATGTAAAATACTTATGTTTTTTACGAAGACAAAGACCAAGAAAAGTGATCAAGTTGCAAGGTACTTTGAGCACTTACAAAATAGTTTCCATTAATTATAATGTAAGGTACTTTGAGCATTTATAAAAGTTGTTTAAATCACATTTTGCCTTTGAGCACTTACAAAATAGTTTCCATTAATTCTTCACTACTTGATCGCACATCGGGCATGAAAGGTAGGTTAAGGAATATGTTTCTTTTGTAGGTGACATAATGTAGGTAAACAACCACTTTCCATTCTCCAAAGTAATAATTTTAACTTTTGAGGAATCTTTGTGTCCCATAATAATTTCCAAGAGCATTTAACCCGTAAATTTGAATTTTCGATGAGACGATTCATGATTCCGTACAATGCTTAGCATACCAAATACATTCCATCTTTTCTTCTATTCCATAACAACTCATCCTTATCATTGATTCCAAACAACGAAATTTTCTTGATCAACATGGCATTTTTGGGTTAAAAATTGAATCAATCACGTGAGTATTCGAAGAGTTATTTGAGTGGTCAATGAGATCATCCACACACTAATCATTTGTTCCTAGATAAATAGAAAACAAGGTTTATGAATAATTTGTACCTTTAAGCCATGATTCATGCCACACAGGAACACGTTGTCCATTTCCCAACTTTTATTTGACTCCCAATTTAACCATTACTTGAGAATGATAAATACTACGCCTTAAATCGTTCGGATTATGGCCCAAGTGAGCCCCTAAAAGTAATCCTCTAGAAAATATTTGGCTTTGAAAACCCGAGTCACTATAGTATTATCATTATTAGAAAATTTCCACATTTGTTTCCTTAACATAGCCAACTTATAGCCATAAATTCTTGAAACCCATACCTCCAATTTGTTTCTTCATTGTGAGCTAATCCCAACTCAACCAACTTACACTTCTCGCTAAGCTTTTATTTGAACCCCGTCAAAAAGAGTCTATCATATGATATAGCTCCTCCCCTAAAGATGATGATAAAAAAAAATCACTCAAACAATATGTGGGGATTGATTGGGTGAATGACTTCACAAAAACTTCACTTCCAGCCTTTGATAACTGCTTACATTTCCATTATTGAATCTTCCTCCAAGTACGTTCACAAAGATTGTCAAACAAATTTTTTACTGCCCTTGATCATCAAAGAGAGGCCTAAGTATTTACTGATTTGAGGAAACTTAGTTACTCCCAGATTTGTAGTGATTGTATCTCTCATCTTTTGTGTTGTGTTCGTACTAAAGTAAATCTCAAAATTTTGAAGATTAATGGCTTGTTCCTATGCTCTCTCATAGGCCTCATTGATATATTGTAAACTGTTTGTTTCACTCTTTTTGTGGCCTTGCAAAACAGAAAACAATCGTCACACACTTACTTAGGGTAGTAAGTGCTTCGATGCATATAATAAATAGGTAAGGTGATAGTGGTTCACCTTGTCCAAGACCTCTCCTAGGTGAGCTATTTCCTACACCCTCAACATTTATCATTATAGAGTAGTTCACTATTTTTGCACACCTGGATATCCACTTCACCTTTTTCTCATGAAAACCCATCTTTTCCATAATACACCTAAAAAAAACTCAATCAATTCTATCATATGCTTTACTAATATCTATTTTTAATGCCACCTCCCCACACTATCTTTCGTTTTACAATTCAAATGATGAATATTTTCAATGGCCACCAGCACTAGACCTCTTCTCTACAAAAGACGATTTCTCAGAAGAAATAGATTTAGGAAGCAACACTTTCAATCTGCTAGCAAGAACTTTGAAGATTATTTTTTAAATAGTATTGCATAGTGCAATAAGGTAGAGATCCTTCATAGATAAAGGGTTTTCAATTTTTAGGGATAAGCACAATATTGGAATCATTTAAGTGCAAAGGAAAGTCACATTTCTCAAGCCAACTCAAGCCCGTGTGGTACAACTCCTCACCACAAAGGTTCTAAAATTTCTTGAAAAATGCAAAATTTAATTCATCTAGTCCTATTGCTTTATTAGAGTGCATTTAAAACAAGGCTATATTGAACAATTCTATTCCCATTGGTGCAATCAACACATTATTATTCTCCTGATTGATCCTCTTATTCAAATGTCTCATTATTTCTCATAAGCACCTTGTGCTTCTTGAAAAAGGTTATTAAATAGTTGCACATTATTCTTCTCAAAGTTGTCTACCTTTCAACTTCGATACCGTCCTATCTGACCAATTTAATGACAAATTTTATTCATTTTCTAGAGCTAGCGATTGCATGGAAAAA
This sequence comes from Cicer pinnatifidum, assembly GCA_037974775.1. Taxonomy (NCBI): domain Eukaryota; kingdom Viridiplantae; phylum Streptophyta; class Magnoliopsida; order Fabales; family Fabaceae; genus Cicer; species Cicer pinnatifidum. Next base: position 51,063,423 of record JBBPBR010000004.1, read on the forward strand.
CTTAGAATTTGCATATCCATCTTTAAGCTAGTAAATCTTTGCCCTTTGTTTCCAAAAAGCCTCACGTTGTTCAAAAATGGTGCTTAATTTGCTTGTGGTCTCCAGGTACATACTGTTGGAATACTCATAACACTCCTCTAAGGTTTTTCTAATTACTTCTACATCCTTGAATTTCATCTCTATAGCAAGTTTCTTGTCCCATACGTTAATGCTCTCCATACAATTCTTGAGTTTTTCTAAAATATCGTCATCAACACCCCTCACCCAACCATTGTAAAATACTTATGTTCTTTATGAAGACAAAGACCAAAGAAAGTGAACAAGTTGCAAGCTCAAAAAGAAGTCAACAATCAAAGTCAACTATCATCAATATGCTAGAAGTCTTATAATTTAAGGCACTTGATGCAATCTAATATTATTATATTTCAAATGCACATGAGAACCTTCCATTTTAGCATATGCATCAAAATAATTTTAAAAGTGCCAAAATGAATGAACAATGTTTGAAAATCATGTTTTTGACAAAATATCAATGTTGTATTTGACTACACCATGTTGTAGTTGAATACAGACTCAAGTGAGTAGCTAAAACTGAATTTATGTATTCGACTACGAGATGATGTATTCAACTACGAGATGGTGTATTCAAATACAATAGATAAGTCAATAGCTAAAATTGGACTTTTGTATTCAACTACGAAATGGTGTATGAAAATAAAATTGCTAAGTTAGTAGCTAAAACTGGACTTTTGTATTCGACTATGAGACGATGTAGTCGAATACAAATGCTAATAAGTAGCTAAAACTGCACATTTGTATTCGAATACCAAATCAAGTCAGTGGAAAAATTCACTCATCTATATTCGAATACAAGCTTTAAAATTTGAATAGAAACTGAACATTACAAAGGTGTATTCGACTACACTCTTGGTGTAGCCGAATACAACTACGAAACAATGCAATTTTTCAGTTCAGGTTCAACCTGGATCATTGCTATGTTCATCAAACCTCTAGGAACGACTGTCACTGATCTGAAGTGATGTCTAAGGAGTATAAATACTTCATAGCTTTAGACTTAACGAATCAGTAATTTCCAAATCTTTTCATCAATCTTAGAACAACTTTGAACAAACTTCCTGAAATATTTTGAGTTATTCAAAGTCTTGGTTTCATATTTCAAGTACAAAATTTACATTGTCATATCATTGAGAAATATTCTCTATTATACTTGAAATTATATTAGATTGTTATCATTGTACTCAATTGTCATATATTATTGATTTCAGTCAAAGTGATTGTTATAAAACCATATAAGTTATTGTGTAAATTGAGGAAAGTGGTGTACTTTCTTAAAGTGTTGTAAACTAAGATAGTGGTGTGCTATCTTAGGGTGAGTCTTAGAAGTTTGTAACAGAAGTCTTAGAGTTAAACTTGTACTTATTCTAACAGATAGTGGAAAATCTTTTGTGGTGTGCAAGAGGACTGGATATACCCTTGGTTGTAAGGGAAATCAGGATAAATTATTATGTTATTTTTCTGCCATTTATATTTTTCCATACATTAATCATAAACAGAAAAATAATCTACTAAATCTCTAAAAACTAGAAAATTTATATACACCTAATTCACCCCTCTTAGGTGCGCCTCTCTAATAACAACCATTAGTAACAATTGTCTCAAATTGATGTTCCTCGAGCCAAACCTTCTCAAAACAAAACCCTTATGAGTCACTCTCTTATCCTTGTCAAAAAGTTCAAGATGAATATGAGAATGATCAGACTAATCAACAATACCATTGTGAAGTTGAGATCTTGGAAACAAGTCCATCCAAAACTAAGTTACTAGAGTTCTAACTAGCTTTTCCTCCTTACACTATGTTGTCCTCATACCTCTAATCCAACCCTACAAGAAAGCCATTCATTTATGTCACCCTAAAGCCCTCTCAAATGAGGACAAACAGTCACAAAAGACAAATCTGTGGTTGCCTTAGGCAGCCACAAATAACCCAGTCACAAAATTTTGTGATGGCCAAAACATTCACAAAAGTTTATTTTTTAGTTACTATTTGTGAGGGCTTAAACAATCATAAATTTGTGACTGAAAAACCCGCCATAAATTTTTGAGGGCTTAGACCCCCACAAAAGATAAAGCCGATGAAAAAACCCACACTTTGTGAGGGCTTAGGCCGCCACAAATGATTAACTTTATCAAAAAAAAAACAATTTTATAAAATTCAAAATTAATATTAAAAATATATTATATATAAAAAATTAATATTAATATAATTTAAAAAATGAAAATATAAATTTAAATAAAATATTATATATAAAAAATATAATTTTAATATTAATTAAATTATTACTATCAAACAAAATAAAACATTCCAAAATAACTACATTTTAATTTGAGTAAAATTTTTACAATTTACATATTTTACTAGCACTATTTTTAATCTAATCTTACTAACATTAAAGTTTTAAAATAATATTATAACCAATTTTAAAAATAATATAGTCTACATTCTAAAATAAAATATTAAGGTTCTAAAAATAATTTATAACCATATAACGTTTTTTCAATAATAATCATATAAATTAGTAATCTATATTTAAAATGCATTTCGTACTAACTTGATGTAGGACACTATCTCTCTTGAAGTTTACAAATAAATAACAACTCTTCTCAATCAACCCAATAACATCAATGTCAAAATGAAAATTAAATAATTTCATTAATAAATAAATTTAAATAAAAAAAATAGCATTAGAAAATAAAACATAAAATAAAAACTTACTAAAACTAAAGAGAGAAGGTAGAGAGAAAGGTTGGAGAAAAATAAAAATTGAGGAAAAAATTTGTAGAGAGAAGGTAGAGAGAAGGTAGAAATGAGAAATTAGAGGAAGAGTGGTATATATAGGGAGAAAAGAGAATATTTGTGGCGGTCAAAGTAATCACAAAATGTCAACAGCTCTATTGCCTTTGTGGCGGTTTGGACCCTCAAAAAAGACAACTTTTATGGCAGCCTAAACTATAAAAAATGTTGCACGGTCATACTATGTGGCGGTCTAAGTCTTTACAATGCTCCAACATTTTGATTTTGTGAAAGTATTCACCGCCACAAATTCAAATAACGTTTCCCTCCAATAATTTTGTGACTGTTTTTGGCTGGCACAAATATTACAATCAGTCAAAAACATATATTTTTTATTTGTGATGACTTTTTCAGCCACTAATAACAACCAATTTGAATTTTATTATTTATCAGAGTTTTTTCGATCAGTAATTTGTGAGAGTTTTTTTTTTTGCCACAAAATCTTTTTTAAATTGACCACAAATTAAGTATTTTTTTACAGTGGAAGTGAAATGGTGACCTTCCAATAATAAGTCAAGTAATCGACAATTTGTAATTGTTTCTCTAAAACTTTTTAACATTCAAGGTGCACGCTCACCTTTACCCCTTATATCTTCGTTTGACAAGATAGCACATCATGATAATGTGCTACCCTAAACTAAATGTAATATATTAGTATTAGAATTAATATTGATGGTATATGCTTGTCTTTTCACATATACACATCTTTATTTTTTGCCGCACTTAATGATGATAATCAATATGGAGCTAAAGATCGTAAATTTAAATATATTATTTCAGCTCTTTAGTTGTAGATAAATCAATGAATAAGAAAAATTAACATATCTTGTTTTAAAATATATTTGTAATAAAATAATTGTTCAATTTAGATGTATATTTAAATTTTCATTCTCAGTTTAGATCTTTTATTTACATTTTACTTAATTATTATAAATAAATAAATATTTATATATAGTTATCTGTCTAATATTTTTTATATTACCAATCTTAACGTGTCCAATACTTAATAGATTGTGGTCTATAAATCCCTAGATGAATTATAAAAATTACAATATCAAAGACCTCACACCAATGACCATATCACTTAAGGATTGTCCACACTAAGCCAACAAGTTTTAATAGGCTATTCAATAAAGACATAATTGATGGCTTCCAAAGTTTTCAAATAATAATAGATATCATTTGCACAAAAAATATTAATATTAATGCCTTTCAAAATTATCTTTATACACAAATTTCAATATGGATATATACATCAACCTTAATTAGCATAGTCCAGGTAAATTGTCCCAAGTGTAGAATTCATTGTTTTCATTATTATTATTATTATGGTTTGTTGTGTTTGTGAGAGGAAACAATGAAGCTATAGGCTTGATATCAAGTCCAAAATTTTCTTCTGTCATCACACCACTTGAAGATTGAACATTGGAAACATCTGATCCACTATTATTGTTGTTACTATTAGTATTCCAATCTTGACTTTGCATTGTTGAAGAAGGCATCACACTTAACATTGTTGACATCTCATCATTCATGAATTTGCTTAGGTCTTGTGCTTCTTCCTTTGCTTTTTGTCCTGCATAGATCAATCAAATAAATTTAGTGATATATTAAATGTAACTACATGTCTCAATATTGAAAATAAATGAAAATACAAAATATTGAAAATATGTTATCTATGAACAAAGTGATATAAAATATTATATATAACATTAGAAATTAACCTGAACTAGAAGACCAATAAAGAGAGCTAAGTGGGTAATCATCTATGCTTTGACATCCATTAAACATATCATTTCCTTCATTTAAGCTTAAGTAACTTCTTTTCTTTGAATTTTGTCCACATGCCATTGTTTGTGTTTCCATTAAAAGATCTCCAAACAAGCCACTATTGTTTTGAAAAGAAGTGTCATTATTGAACTCAATATTATGATGCTTAATATCTTGGTCTAAATGTGTTCTTGAATAATGATTTGATGGAAGCTCCAACTTCGTTGAAAAAGGTGAAGACGATGAAGAAGAAGAAACCCCTCGATCGGATTCTAACAAAGGAGTTTGAAAATACTGAGAAAAACTTGAGTTATATTGAACTGGGAACCTGAAACCATTATGATCATGATGCGAGTTTAAAGAAGGATCATGGAGTGAAGAGGAGCAATTTGGTGTGATTGAATGAAATTGTTGAAGGTTGAAGTTTGGAGACGAACGGTATCGTTTGAAGCAAAGTGGGTTGTTTAAGAGTGGTGCAGGTCTTTGGAAAGTGAAGGAGAGAGAAGAAGGTGTAGAAGATGACAATGGTGTAGGTGAAGGGTCCAAAAATGTGTGAGGAGAATAAGAATGTTGTTGTTGTTGTCTATGTTGGAGTGGTGAAGAGAGAGGGGAATAATGATTGTGTTGTGTTGGAGATAAAGGGTGTTGTTGTTGTTGTTGATATTGATGGTGGTTTTGATGGAAAAATTCAAACTTTGATGTATTGTTGATGTTAGGGTTTGATCCTGTTGGGGTGACACATGGTGAAGGTGTTGTTGGTGTGGTTGGTGTTGTTGAATGATCATGGTCATCTGAATAAAGAGGAAGACCTTGTCTTTGACGACGTTTGATCCTTGTGTTCCAGTAGTTCTTTATTTCATTGTCTGTTCTTCCAGGTAACTATACAATAACACAATAAAAATGTTTGATTATTAAAAACTAAAAAGGTTATAAGTATAACAAGATATTATAAACTTGTTGAAAAATGATTTAGTGATTTTACTTAAGATACTTTTGAATAACTAATTGATCATCAATCATGGCTTTATGAGAAATAAAGATGCATTAGTCTATTCGAACGATATAACCAAATTGCACATATTTAGATTCTCTAGAGACAAAAGTGAATGGATGAATGATGTTCATAAAAAATTGATGGTTGAAATTAAATTATTCAATCTATTACGTAAATTGTGTAATCTTACTTGAATGGTGGTGATTTGTCTAATTGTGTAACTGTATAACGATCCAAGCTAATAATATCACAAATTTAACAAACAATTTTTTTTTTTTTGAATCTCAATTATCGGAACTTAATTTATTGAAGTTGAGATCATTCATGGCAAAGGATGCAAAGGATGATGAATATGTGAAGAAATATTGAAGTTTATTCATTAAAAAGTTTATTTCTATAATAACTTGCTTCCATTAAAAAGTTTTTAGTTCTATAATAACTTGTTTCCATTAAAAAGCTTTTAAATTTGGTTGGACTAATCAACAAAGAAATGAAGAAAAAAAAAAATGAAATGCATACCAAAGCAGCCATTCTAGCCCATTTGTTGCCAAATTGAGCATGAAGTTCAACGATGAGTTTCTCTTCTTCAGAAGAAAATGCACCTTTTTTCAAATTGGGCCTTAAATGATTAGCCCATCTAAGCCTACAACTTTTCCCACAACGATTCAAACCTGTGTTCCTTTGCACTGCATTCCAATTTCCTTCACCTTGTTTTGTCACATAATCTATTAAAATTGCATCCTCTTGTGTTGTCCATGGACCTTTCTTTAAACTCATCTCTTCTCCTCCTCCTCCTCCGCCACCGCCGCCTCCGCCTCTTTCCATCATTCCAAACAATCCATTTTCATCATTTAATCCATCAACCATGTTTGTCATATGTTCCATTTTTCCAAAATATATGACAACACTAGTTCAACTTCTCTCCTCTCTTAATAATGTTACATTTATTTTCATTTGAATATTAATCTCTTTTCTCTCCACACCCCTCCAATGCTTCTTCATCTTCAATGTGTGTTGTAAAAATATTAATATATCAATCTATGCATCCATGAATTTGGTACAAATAAATGAAGTTAATTATATTAACTAACAAAAAAAGAAGTTTAAATTTTTAAACTTCTTTTTAAAGAGACGGAGAGAATAAGAACTAGGAAGTTATTTTGGTGGCGGTGGCGGTGGTGGAGGGTGGTTAAAGAGTCAAAAGATTAAGGTGAAAATAAAAATTAGGGAGGTGCAAATAGAAACTAAAGACAAAAAACAAAAACAGAATTATGATGTTTTGTGAAAAAAAGTGTGTTAAAAAGAACCAATTTAGAGGAATTGCTAAGGTTGCGCTTCCGAGTAGTACTCATAACCAATGGTGTTAAATTTTACACGCGTTTTTTATCTTCTAGTAGCTGTTAATTATATTGCTTACTCCTTTTTACAACTCAATTTTTGTGTTCACTATTTATTTTGGCTACTATAATGAGACAAAATATTATTTAGAATGTGTAGACAGAACAGAGTGTACAAGAATTGTGTTGTGTGAGAGCTAAAAATAGTATATTTGTCACCTAATTACACTGCGGATATGAACTTGATTACATCAATGTATTATTTTTGTATATGTGAAGGAAACATATGTGGCATGATGTATTTAGTAGTTGATGTTTTTCTTATGAGGTGGCATAAAATTGGGTTGGAAATTGGAATGTCATGGCATTTTCTTTAGGTTTAATATTTATAATTTAGAAAAAAACAATTTAGAAAATATAAATTATTGTGTTTGTCTGTCATGATAAAAATATCAAAAATAAATTTTAAGAGAACTTAGTTATGATAACTTTTCATTTAAAGTAATTTTTATATTTTTTTTAGATCCCATCTTTTATAAAGTGTAATAATTAGATTTAAAATCTCATAAAAATGATAATTCTTTTTTAATAAATATTTAAAAAAAAAACCTTTTGCAAATTATTCATTAATTAATTATGTAACCAAAAATATTATTCATTA
>JBBPBR010000004.1:51078547-51100053 GCA_037974775.1 Cicer pinnatifidum
ACACTAGTTACATAAACAAAAAGATAAGTTCAATTTAAAATTCAAATAAAAATTGTTTAGATTGATTTAAAATAGATTTTTAACTCAACAATTCAAAATATAATTTTGTGTTCTAAATTCTCCTATCATTCCCAAACAAAAAATATAATTTATACGTCTTCAAGCTCCAACATATAAAATCGATAAAGAATTTAAGCACATGAATTAAATGAGATAAATAAATAAAAAATAAAAAATAGAAGAAAAAGAAGAGAGAAAATACATAACAATTTATACTGATTATTCTAGTTCATTCTCACATATTTTCTTTAAAAACACAACAATTTTCTTATCAAATAAAAAAACACTATTTTCAACAATTTCGTAAAAAGAGCGCGCTAAACGCTTGAACTATGATTAAAACGAAATTCAATCACACATCAAATGATATAATCTAACGATAACAATAAGTAATCACAAAAATGATGCTAACGCATCAAAACAGAAAAAGCACACTAAAAGTTCTACTAAAATGCAATTCAAGTTTGATTCAATTTCACAAAAATTGAAATGTACATTACCGTATAAAGAGAGAAGTAAAAAGAAGCACACGTTGCCAGCACAACTTGTTTCATGGCAACTACTATTACGTGACAAGTTGTCAACGAAAACATAACGTGTTTTTGATTTTTGTGACCGACATGTCCCACAATCTTTGAGCAATAGGAGTATTTTAATATTTTTCCTATGTTACTTGTTTGCCACTACATAATAAAATGTGTGTGTTCACATCTTACATATATATTATATATTCAATCATCATGAATGCAAATTAAGCAAATTAATTCTTGTGGGTCTTGAAATTAATCTCAAGATCAAATAATGGCTTTGTTTTTCTTTTGTTGCTTCTCTGAATCCTCAGAATCCAAAGACTTTGTATGCCAAGGTGATGTTTGTATTCTTAGAGATCGGAAGAAGTATCAAGCAAAAAAATCAAAGAGCAAGCAATAGCAAAAATATTATCTAAGGATATATAGATTTTCCAATTGTTTTGTTTTATGCAAGTTTTTTTACTATTGCTTTATAGTAAAAGTCTTAAAGGAGTGGAGACAAGATTTTTTTTATTCTACTTCTTTACTTTTTTACTCGAATTCCCTTGTTTATGTAGGATAAATTGAGAGAAAGATTGGATGGAAAATTGATTAATATTTAGTACTTCATTTATATGATAGTCTCTAATATGGTATTGGTCCAAATTGATCTCATGGACTAACATGCTATGACAAGTTTCATTTGTATTGTTACTAGTTTACAATAGTTTTCTAAATAGCAATAGAAAATGAATTAATTTGTTATACCAAGTTAAGCTCAAAGGTCTACTTTTGAATCATTTCCTAAAAGATCCATATTAGATGCACCTCATTTATATCATTTTATGTGTTTGCATAAACAATTTAGTAAAATGGTTATTAAATAAGGTTTTTTTTAGCAAATTTTAACAAGTTATTCTATAGAGTTTAATTAAACATGTGTTGAATTTATTCTTAAAATTAAAATAATTAAAATAAAATAAATGACGTTTTTATAATTATTTATACAAAATTAATATAAAATTGTTTTTTAAAATTAAATATAATTCTCATACTATGAAGAAAACTCTAGAAAGACAGCTTAGAAAAAGCAATTTTCTCCATGAAACTATTCAAGTTCTCATGTGAAGATAGTAAAGTTCTCGCTCATGTTTTGAATTTGTGAAGATGACACTCTAAATTATTATTACCATACAAGTTACATAATCTACATGACATCCCATGTAGATATACTATTTTATTTAAAATAGATAGTATGACATAAAAAAATAATTGTCTTTCAATAGATGTCATTATAAAATTGATTTACTATGTTCATTAAACTCTTGAAAAAAATGCGAAAATAGAGATAAGAAAAATTGAAACTTAAAAGGATTTAATTTACTTTTCATATGTTCTCGTTTCTGAATTAAAGAAGGTTAAGATCTAGAAAATAATAAGGATCTCCATTTTTTATATGATACAGAAAAATATCACTACATATTATGGAGTAAGAATTCAAGTATTCAACCAATAACATCATGCAATGCTATACTCACCCAATTGAACATCTTCCAATTGGATTCTCAACTCTCATTGTGGATCTTACAATGTCACAATTTTATTTTTTTTGTTCTTAGTGTTTGGAACAGATTGGAAGTCATGCCAATTTAAGGTTCTTGTAGTCCCCACCATGCCAATTTGGATTGTAAAGTGACTAAATACAGAAAACGTTTTTTTTTTTTGTCTAAAAAATAAATTAAACCTATGCAAAAACAACTTTGTGTATTCACATGTTGTTATTGGCGGCGGCCATTAAGTGCGTTAAAGTCTTGGAATGATTGGCGTCATAAGATAGTTTGGTGGTTTGAGAAAAGAAACATAAGAGTTTGAGCGATAAGTTGTGAAATCAACTCTAACATTTCTAACATCTTAATTACTAGAGGTTGTTATTTAAAAAAAAAAACAAAAACCTTGGAATAGATATGTTTGGTTTCATGTTAATATGTTACCTAAAATTGATTCAATGTTTTCTTTATCTTAACCTTATGGAAAAACGGGTGTGTAAACGTTTTTTTCTTTAAACTCCGAAAAGTGGTGAGAAGAGATTGATCTAAGACCGAAATATAAGAATAATTTAATAACGTTGTAAGGATAATACTTCCTCCATTCCATAATAATTGAGTTATTTTATCATTTCACACGTGTCAAAAAAAAAATGTATAAATGAAAGAAATAATATATTATTTTTATCAAATAACCCTTATTAGATATTAATATATTATCAATGTCATAAATATATAATAGAAGATATTAGATTAAAAATAATACAAGTAGTATTAAATAATATAGATAAAAAAATTACATTGAAAATTGAAAATATCATACATTTTGAAATAAATGTTTATTTACAAATAGATCACTTATCGTGGAATAGAGGAAGTAAAAGAATCCCTCATGAGTCTCACATGGCAAAATAGTATTGCTTTAATAACATATTTTGCTTTGAGAGAATAACAGATAGATTGTCCGGCCCTTACAAATCACAATCATTGGTTACATACAGATATATCATGGTTTGCAGTGTAAATTAAGATAAGAAACATGTATCCACGAATTCAATTTTGAATGGGGTGGACAGGAACTTAACCATAATTAGTATGTTGAAACAACTCAATAGAGTTAAATGAGGCAAACGAAGCAAGCAATGGTTTTCCATTACAAACATACAAATCACATGTACAAATTAATAACATAGTTATGATGGCCTACCACCAACTCTAATACAGATCTAGCAGTAGTACAAAGTACTAATCAATAAATTAAAGAAATATCTAGGCAATCGACTTTCATCAATTAGTATACAATATACAAGGCATCAACGATATTTTTTGCCTACTACCTACTGATCATAATCAATGAATAGGCAGCTTTTTCTATGGCTTCATCTCCGGCAGATGGCAGCGGAGATGAGAAGATGGCAAGCCATTAAGTTATTTTTTATACATATCCACTAAAGTCTTCTGAACTTGCAATCTCATTTTGATTAAGGACCATCTTGGAATAAATCCCAACCCAGGCAGACTAATGGATTTCTCACATTTATTCAAGCCTTTTAGGACAAAATTCGATGTCCAATAACAGGAGCTTCAAATTCTGCCAGTCCAATTCCAGTCGAAATATCCAAACCAAGAGACAAATGACACTTCATAGTTGCAAAGCTAGGTCTGGTTGCGGTGAATCGATGGTACCAGAAGATTGTTTTGCAGGTGACCCTGGAGATTGACAATCAATATTCAAGTCAGGCGGAAAGGTTTCCTGTTTCTGCCTCGGTTGGCTACGAGGACTGAGACCTCGCCAAGGGGACTGCATTTGAAATCTAGGTTGGTCAGCAGATGTTGGTTGAGGGAAAACCATAGGTTGGTTGGAGAACTGCGAAACAGCACCTGTGTGAATAGGTTGAGGTCTAGGTGCATTAAATGGAAAATTGTTCGTATCAGATTGGAATGACATTCCACCAGGAGACTCGCCCCGAATTCGCGAAATATGCTGATGGAACTCTCTTGGTAAGTTGTGAAAAGAATCTGCAGAAATCTGATTTTTGGGTGAACCAGTATTTTCAGGTCCTAGTTTAAACCCTCCTGCCCCTGCAGACATCCATGCACGAGCAGCTTCTGTTGAAGCATTACCCGAGTTATCTCTTTGTCCAGATGGAGCTGATGGCTTTTCTGGCAGAGTACCTAATGGTGAATGGTTAGAAGAAGTCTGTTGCTTTTGAGCCTCTTCTGTAAACATTCTCATTGACTGAACTGGGTCACTGACACCCTGTTCCTGTCCACGGACAACAAAAGGAGCTGTTGCTCTGCTTGTTTGGTTTGATATACTATCAGATGATGGACCATTCAAGCGTCTATTCAAGCTTGTTTTCATGTCTTTTCCATCAGGCAATTCTCCACTAACAACTTCATTAGTATCTGGTTGCTTGAAAGTTGTAGATGGCAAAGCATTCAAATTCCTAAGCGCTATCTCATTGGGCTTAGATTCTGCTGTAGGAGTATTACTTTCAAACTTTGCAACCAGACTGGAATGGTTTTGATTACTTGAGGGTAAAGATTTCAGCTCCAATTTTTTCAAACTCTTATTCTCAGATCTGCCAAAATTCCTAGATTGGGCATTCTGCTGATTGGGATTCACTCCAACAGAACCAATAGAAGGATTTCCTTCGGATACAGGCCGACTGGTAGGACAATTTGAAGAATGTTTTCCCTCAAGCATGTGTCCATTTACAGGATGTTCAATGCTGGGTTCCACATCCGTAAATTTTTTGTTACCATGCAACTTCAAAATCAAACTAGTATCTTTCTGGACATGATTAGCGAGCATATATATTGGGTTTGGAAGCGGTTCATACTCTCCAACCCAGCCACGGTCAAATTTACAGCTGGCAGGAAGTGCCTGTTGAATCCTGTGTGAAGCGACTTTCCAAACAATGGGTCCTAGAGATGCACTAAAACGAGCCAAACTCCTAGTATAGGAATATTCAGCATGAACACCAACCTGTATCCAAAAAATAAAAATTGTAATGCTTTAAAGATATGAGTAGAAGAAAGACCACATTCGAGAATTAGAATTATATTCTTTTGATACATACAGTAACTAGCTGCCTCATTCCACTCTCAAAGGTCATAAATGTTGAATCTGATCTACTGTTTGGTTGATTAGACATATTATAAGATGCACGACGATTGTCGTCAAGCACAAATGACTTCCTTCCCAACTTATAGAGCATATTCTTCCCTGGAACAATGAAAAAAAAAAATCAATAAAAATGGAATAACCAGATCTTAACATTAGTATCGTACAGGAAACATGTGTTATAGCACGTTTGCTTCTTTGAGATACCTGACAAAACATCTTCAGATTTCTCTTGATTTGCATCAATCAAGAAAGTATTCCCTTCCACAATACCATCAATGTTTCCAGGCCTCTCACAGCTAGCACCTTGCATTGGATGGAAAGTTGGCTGTATATCTCCAATAGTAGCAAGAGTAGCGCCAGAAGAGAAATCAAAGGCAACGGGTTCCTGTGAGGCACAACCTGGTGTCTTTTTCAATGACTTCTTAACCAAAGAATTAGAACGTGTTTTTTGTTCTGATTTTAGCTCAAACTGAGAACGTTCGAATTTAGTCCTTAACTTCTCAAACTTCTTCTGCCCAAGTTCTTGTATTGTTCGTGCCTGAGGCAAATATAGGGAGGGAAAAAGGAACCATAGCAAAATGGTTAGTCATACCACATTTGTTGGTATACAGTCTCCAGTGCATTGAGCTTTATACCTGTCGGTGGTATACAGTCTCTGGTGCATTGTATAGCATTGCGTTTGAGCAAATTAAAAATACATCATTCTGCATTCACCAATTCACACAAGTCAGTTTAATAACAGTAGAACCTTTTGTCTCACATATTTTATATAAGTAATTAAAAAAAAAAATATATATATATATATATAATATATATATATATATATAGAGAGAGAGAGAGATGATAAAAAAAGCAAACTTCAGGAATTTTATCCAATAGAGGAATTAAGTAAAGATGCAAGTTGATTCATACATTTCTGGAATATCATACATCAAAGTTGCCAATGATAAAAAAATCATTAATGAATTGTGAGTATGAAGAAAAGCCACACTGGTTAGAGAGAAAAATGTGGGATCAATGCCTATTAAAAATCATTATAATTATTTATAAAACTAACTAACTAAAAATAAGATCTAAATATCATATACCACAAAGACACTGCCACTACTTCATAAGCAATCAATATTTAGAACCCAGGATCCAGTATATATCTCTCAGGCATTACAATCTGAGTAACATCAATGAAAAACCAGGAAGCCAGAAACAAAACTCATGCAAAATACTGTTTGCAATTTAGACTGACTACAGATATCTTGTATCTACATGGGTGGCAAGTAGATAACATGTCAACATATAAAGAAAACAAAAACTATATGATGGTGCCAATAACAATTGAATTTCTGATTCCTATCAGTAGCATGCCATTTCCAACATGTATTCATTAATCTCGAATAACAGTCATCTTGAAGACAAGCCAATAAACATGAGATGATGCATCAACCAATAAGATACTAAACTATGAAGCACATTTTGTCTGCAGTTGCTTCTTACTATTTTAAAATGATGTAATGACCATCTGTAAGTAATGCTACATAAAGATATGCTACAACTTGACAGCATGCTGAATAAATTGAGAAATAGACATTCGAATGTTTTGTTAACATGCTATGTATTAACTATATGTGACCTGCTATTGCTAACAAGACATTTTTGACAGGTACATCGTTGACAATAGTCATCCTTGTAAAATCCATTAAAGAAAAAACAGAGCAGGTTATGCCTATATTTGAGTTGCAACCCACGAAGCACCGACACAGACAATGCACATGACACCAACACTGACATGTAGACACCGGTAATAGTTTGAAAAGCTGAAAGCTATGCTGTCAGTCTCAGATAGCGGTGAGGAGCACCAAACCCTAACCATGGGATAGCAGGATGACCGCTATTACGAAGGCCAAAACACAGTATATAAACTAAACATAAATTCAAACAGTATATAAAAATACTAAAAAATAGCAAAATACACAATTAAAAGGGTAATCATACTTGATAACCAAAATCCAACATCAAAATCAAGTTCTAAGAGTAATCGTAATCAACAAAGCAGATAACGGAGCAGACAAAACAGAGTCACAAAAAGAACGAAAACAACAGAGCAGAATGACCTAGATACCATTAATGAAGAATAAAAAAATAAAATGAAAAACACTTGTGTTTTTGAAATAGAACAGATCCAATAGCGGGTTGAGCTGGGATAATGAGTCGCAATGATAGCAGGAATTGCAGGCGGGAGCGCCGCTACTGTCGAACGCGTTTTTCCGGTCGGTGGCATTGCGGCCATCCCTTCTACCGCATCGGGATAGCGGGATTGCGCAAGATCATGCCGGGTTGAAAAATAGGCTGAATGTAATTGAATGTAATCACATTTTGTACGTTGACACGTGTCATACACCATACATGCCTTCAATATGAAGTGTCCATGCTACATAGGTCTCATCAACTCTCACGTACAAGTAATGTATCCACACAAGAGCACAATCAACAGCCAAATCCATTGCCAAAAACCAAAATCTCAACAAAACAAAAAATGATACTCATTAGCAGCTTTGTATACCTCAAATTGTTCTAAGGTAGAATAAGATCCATTAGCCAACTTGTTCCTCACTGTGGCAAAATCCATGGGATGCTCAATCACATCGTGATAATCAGGAAGCTGCATGTTAAAACAAAATTTGAACTTCGAACTCAAGGAAGTCTTCAAAAAGCAAGACAAGATTACCAACTCACAGGAATAAAATTCCACACACCTCTTCTGGATCAACAGGGTCTGCAAACACACCATATGTATCCTTCCTGCAAATCATTCAAACCACAACAGTACCGATTCAGAAAACAAAACAGTACCCAAAAACACAAACACCACTATGCAATCATTCACATAATCATAAACACCAAAACAAAAAATTGTCAAATGCAAAAACACATACTTCTGAAGCTTGTCAAGGATCAAATCCAAAATCTTCTTATCAGGCAATGGAATCCCATATGGAGAATTGGCTGGAGTTCCTAACAGTAAAAGATTAAATAAATAAACAAATTTTCAGAAACACACAAAGGATGATGCAGAAACAGAAACTTCAATACCCTTTCAGTACATATCACTTTTTCTGTTTCAATTTTTAAAAAATAAAAAAGACAAATTTGCACTCTCAACAACAACAACAACTATTACCACATTAAAATCACACAAACCTGAAACAGAAACATAGTGGAGCCCTTTTAAATCCACTTTTGTGCCCTTTATCTGTCATCATTAGAAAGAAACTCAGACAATTAATAACTTCCAAAGGCCAAAAATTTCACTTTCATCTTTATAAAAAATAAAAACTCTGATACATACAGTGCCCTAGGAATTATATATAATATATATAATAAATATATATATATATATATATATATATATATATATATATATATATATAGAAAGAGAGAGATATATATATAGAGAGAGAGATCAGATTCTGTGGAAGGTAGTTTTGACAGTTGAGATGTTAGGATTTAAACTTTCTCTCTCCTGAATTTTGACAGATACAGATAAATCTAGAGAGAGAAAACAGAAATAGAATTATCAGTGACACTAACACACACGGTGATTTATGCATTATTACCACATCGTCTTCTTCGTGCTTTTCTTCTGCATCTTCGTTCTCTTCCACACCTTCGATTTCATCGCACTCTTCTTCTTCCATTGGCGCGTGATCTTCAAATTCTTGCTCTTGTTCGCCATGGTGTAGCTTCGCCATGAGTTTGAGCTTCTTCTTCTCGCGTTTCCGCTCATCCTCTTCGTCTTCATCGATGTAATCGCCGTCGTAGTCGATTATGTTGTACCTCGCGTTACGGCGGCGGAGGCTACGCCGAGAATCGGAGTCTGTTGTAACGACCGGAGATTCGGCGGAGCGGCGAGCTAGATCCGCCTTCGACGGCCTTCCTTTCTTCCTCTTCGCAATCTGAACCATTTTCTCTCTCTAGAAAATTATCACTTTCTCTCACTAGAATAAAATTTGTTTCTGGTTTGTTTTTTTCTCTCTCTAGAAACTTTCTATTTTCTCTCTCTTACTTTGTTCTTGTTTTTTGAATGACGAAGGTTCGGATTTCTGGGAGAGGTTCGGGTTGGTTCGGATTCTTCGGGACCTGAGATCCGATAATACGAACCTGAGGGTCAGGCTAGTGGGGAAAACCTAACATTAATGATTACTTTTTTACTATTCATTACTCTTTCCTAACAAGTCAATAATTTAATCAT
This sequence comes from Cicer pinnatifidum, assembly GCA_037974775.1. Classification (NCBI taxonomy): domain Eukaryota; kingdom Viridiplantae; phylum Streptophyta; class Magnoliopsida; order Fabales; family Fabaceae; genus Cicer; species Cicer pinnatifidum. Next base: position 51,088,040 of record JBBPBR010000004.1, read on the forward strand.
TTTATAAATATTAAAAGTTATATAAATGAATAAATAATTTAATTCATTACTTTTTTTTTATTATTGATCCATCGTAAATTGATAAAAGAATATATTATATTAAAAATTATAAAAATAATATTAACTAAAATGTAAAAACAGAGTTGACGAGAAAGAGAATACTGTATAAAAATAAAAATTTTGATTAATTAAATGTGGTTATTATTTAAAAGAGTTATATGTCGTCACATTAAAATATTTAGTTTTTTTTGTTAGTATTCTTATGTAATGATTATTATTTTTCAAAAGAAGAAAAATATAGTGTTGATTTGTTGTGGTGGGTGACTTCTTTTAAATAAATATTTTTTGATATTTTAGTTATGATATTTATATTAATTTATAAAAAAGAATCTGTAAAAAAATGATTTTTACGATAAAAATGAAAAGTTCTATTAAAAATGATTTTTACAATAAAAAAATGACTTTTAAGAGAATTATTTTTGCTTTAATAGAATAGCATTGATTAAAATGTGTGAAAAAAATAACACATCAAGATATAAATTAAAATTAGGTTTAGCTGAAGATGTTAGATTCCTACAACATGTCGAACCATAGTTTGAATCTTAGTTGGAAGATGTATGTATTTAGTGTATATGATACGTCTCAAATAGAATTATCTTTGATAAAAAAATTTGTCATTTTACTTAAGTGGAGTGAATCCTTTGAAAAAAAAAAAACAAATTAAAATAACTTTTTTTATATACTATGATAGTCAATATCTAACTTAATCACTAGTGTTATATCTACTTGCTTTTGAAGTAACTCTAAACATATTTACTTCGTTTAATAATTAAATCCATACATTCATTTTCACAAAACTTGATACAACATAGAAACTATTCACACGCAACAAATAAAATGGATGGACTTATGATTTAGAATACAATTGATTTGAATAAAAGAGTAATAACTTGAAGAGAAAAAAAGAGCATGACATGTATTACATGGGAAAGAAATTCACAATTACGAGGTAAAATATTCAATGGTGGAGCGCACTTGTATCCAAAATATTCACCATTTAAGGCAATACATACTTTAGTCATCAACCAATTAAACAGGGAATGAGAAACTCGAGACTCAAAGTTGATCATCTCTTATTAGACTTACATTACAAAGTTAACTGAACAATTTTATGAGATCACATATCATGACATCCCTCGTGAAGATAATCAATTAGCTTATACTTTAGCCACATTGTCTTCGATATTCAAGATTAGTTCCGATAGAGATGTGTCACTTATCAAAATGGAAAGTCGTGATCATCCTACATATTGCCAAACAATAGATGAAGAATCATATGGAAACCATGGTATCATGATACTAAAATAAGGAATATCCCAAAGATGCCACATAAAATGATTTTTTTTTTTTAAGAAAAGAACCCTTAGAAGGCTTGTGGTGAGTTTCTTTCTAAATGGTGATGTGTTTTATAAGATAAATCGTGATATGGTGCTACTTCGATTGAAGTAGAAAGAAACCTCATAGATATTTATGAAGGTTCATTCAGAACTCATGCAAACAAACATCCAATGACTCTAAAGATATTAAAAGTTGAATACTATTATTTGATAATGGAAAACAATTGTTTCAAATATGTGAGATGTCAAAAATGTCAAATGTATGTCAATAATATCCATGTACCTTCAAGACCCTTGAATGTCTTAACTATACCATAGTCGTTGCAATGTGGGGTTTGGACGTTGTAGCAATGATTGAGCCCAAGGCCTCAAATGTACATTACATCATCCTTGTGGAAATTTATTATTTTACCAAAGGAAGAAAGATTGTTTCTTATACGAATGTGACTAGAAATGTGTGGTAGAATTTATAATAAAAAAAATTAAAAAGTTGATTTGTCGATATGGTTTTCCAAGCAAGATTATTACCAAAAATGTCATTAATCTTAACAACAAGATGATGAAAGAATTATGTGATAATTGAAATATCTAACACCATAATTCCTCCTTATATCATCCAAAGATGAATGAAGCAGTTAACAAAAATATTAAGATTATTCAGAAGATGGTGATTACATATAAAGATTGACATAAAATGCTCAATTTTGCACTACATGGATATCGCACCTCAATAGCAGCAACTCCCTTTCCCCTATTATATGTGATGGAAAAAGTATTTTCAATTGAAGTGGAGATTCCCTTGCTAAGGGTATTGATAGAGAAAAATTTAGAAGAAGCATAGTGGGTTCAACTCGATTTTACCAGTTAAACTTGATTGAAGGGAAAAGATTGACAACATTGTCTCATGGTCAGTTATCTCAAAAGCAGTTAAATAAGGCATTCTAGAAAGGGAAAAAAAATGCAGCCTAAAGAGTTTCAAGAAGGTGAATTAGTATTACAAAAAAAAAAGAACTTACTCCTAATTATGAATTAGAAAGATCGTCATGGAAAATTAACTCATAATTACAAAAGATCATATGTTTTGAAATAAGCTTTCTCGAGTGATGCACTAATCCTTAACAATATGGATGTAGAAGATCTACCGCTGCTAGGTAACTCTTATACAATCATAAAGTAGTATTCCAAAAAAATAAAAAATGGCTCGCTAGGTTGAAAACTTTGAAAGGTAACCTAGGGAAAAATTAAAGTGGCCCAATAGGTTGAAAACTCGAAAAGAACATCCTATGCAAAAGTAAGGGTCACACTAAAAAGGCTTGTAAGGTTGAAAACCCAAAAAAGGCTATTTAGGCAAAAAATTAGAGCATCATATTCGAAAGTAAGGGTCACCCATGAAAATTCTATGTAGGTTGATAACTTGGAAAAGACAACCTAGGCAAAAGGATGAAAGCTCGTAAAGATAGTTGAGGAAGAGACGAAAGAACAAGTCTAAGTAAATTGGTCATCCAAATAGGGGAAGACCTAAAAGATCAAGACATATGGGACATATGAAACATTATGTGAAGGTGATAGTGATTAAATGGTATTCAAGATTGCGCACAAGATTGTTGCATTGGTATTTTTAGAAACATTACTTATGGAATCTATAATCTTTTAGTTATCTACCTCTCAAAAAGAAAAAGTGTCATTTCACTTTATGTTATATGTTTTAGTTACCGATATATATGGATCACTTGTTTGTTCAATGTATATACTTTTGGAACATATTATCACTTGTTAGGTTGATAACTTGGAAAAGACAACCTAGGCAAAAGGATGAAAGCTCGTAAAGATAGTTGAGGAAGAGACGAAAGAACAAGTCTAAGTAAATTGGTCATCCAAATAGGGGAAGACCTAAAAGATCAAGACATATGGGACACATGAAACATTATGTGAAGGTGATAGTGATTAAATGGTATTCAAGATTGCGCACAAGATTGTTGCATTGGTATTTTTAGAAACATTACTTATGGAATCTATAATCTTTTAGTTATCTACCTCTCAAAAAGAAAAAGTGTCATTTCACTTTATGTTATATGTTTTAGTTATCGATATATATGGATCACTTGTTTGTTCAATGTATATACTTTTGGAACATATTATTCTTCTTCATCTTACTCATTCTCATCTCCTTAATGGCCACCGTTATACTTATCACATTTGGTATGAGTTTCTCACAATTTCATATCGATTTTGCATTTCATTGTAAATTTATATTGACGAAATAAATATGTGTTTTTTACAAACTATAAAAATTGCAACAACTTTTAAAAAGATCATAGCAAGATTGATGATTCCTTTGTTATAACAAATGAGGATAATGAGATGAATAATCAAATAAAAGTAAGAGACTTAGTAGTAATGTAACTTGAAGACATATAGAATGGGGACAAATATTTCATGACCATCTACGAGTCTGATGGTGGTGTCATTAAAGGGATCGCTAAAAAAGAAGAAAAAGGAAGTGCATTTCACAATATTTTGTTTAGATATATGCATCATCTATTGCATTTTGCATTAAAATAAAAATGACAAGATGGATCTATTTTAAATTGAGTTTTAATTGGCACACTAATTCTCTATCTACTACTCGATCTCTAAATTTCACCCCAATTGTTTGATAGTTACTTAAGCAATTATTTTGAGTACGACCTCTTGGATATTTGAGATGTACATCTTGGTAATGCTATATTTTATCTTGTTAGCAATAACTATTTTGGATGTACTTCTTGTTTGGTAATTTCTCACGAATGTCCATTATCTATGATTCTTGATATTTACATCATAACAATTCTAGATTTCAAAAAATGTTTAACCGTTATTAATAATCATTTTGGATGTACTTCCTGTTTAATTATTACTAATTTTGATCTCTTTAAAATACTTGAGATGTACATTTTATTTGTCTTAAGATTTCAAAAATCTTGTTTGCAATAATTATTTTGAATGTACTTCCAATTAGGTTATCGTTCACGCATATCTAGTTTCACTAGGATATCTAAGATGTACATCTCTGTAAACCTAGAAATATATATTTTGAGACGTCTTATTAGCTTCGCATTTCTTGGATACCAAAGATAAGATAACTTAGGAAGCCCAATATCACCCTTAGTTTTATTAGCTTCGCATCTCTTAGTTTCACCTAGTAGTCTCATTAGCTTCACGTCTCTTAGTTTCACCTAGTAGTCTCTTTAATACTCAAAGCCCAATATCACCTGACACTCAAAACCCAATATCAACCTGACACTCAAAGAACAATGCTCATTGATTTTCTACAACCAGTACCTTCATGGTAACCTATTTTACACGTTTTTCCATCAACAATTTTAGCATTTTTTACATTGTCATTTTTATTTTCTTTCTAAATTTCAACTTAAGTGGAGATGACTAATCTGCATCGTTTATTTTTCTGTCAAAGTCGAGATGACTCATCCACACCCTTTATTTTTCTGTTCAACTCAGGATGACTAACACGTGCTTTTTAGTTTTCTATCAAAATTGGGATGGCTAACCTGCGGACTTTTTTGTCATACTACCAATAAAAAAACTAAATACCAAACTACCACTACTTTATAATTAAATACTAATATACCACTCTTTAAATTTTTTTTTTTCAAGATGAGAAGTGATAACTAGAGACACCGATTTCTCGAAAGGATTTTTTTTTATATAGAGTGAAGGGAAATCGGTGTGGCATAAATCATTTCTTAACCTTTTAAAAATCATTTCCTAAAAAATTATAGAAGATGGCTAATTTTTGTTTGGGCTTTGAAGTTCACTTTATGTGGAAGTCAGTTTGTGCTTTTTTTTTCCGGCTTTTATCAAAATTTCTTGAAAAAATAAAAATGAGAGTTTCTTTTCATCGTGTTGATTTGAAACCTGACAATCCTCTTGTCCTATTGAAGTTAAACTCGACATTTCTGAACTAATTGTCAACTTTCTTGATTTTACTAATAACTTCATTGCGTAAAAGAACTTTAAATGTAGAGACAAGTTGCTGAAGTGGGTTCAAGATGATGTAATCAAATTAGAGTTTGATATTGTTATTAGTAAGTCAGATCATCGATCAAGTAGAAGAAAACCATTTCAAGTTAGAGTGTGTGTATAGAATACAAGAAGGTGTTCAAACATCAAAACACATGATCCATAAAATGTGGGTGACCATTTAGATTGTGTGGTTATTTTTTGTGCTCTATCATATGGAAACTTATTGTAATTTGTGGAAAGCACAATCATGTGATGACAAAAAATTTAGAAGGCAATCTTTCTATATGACGTTTAAATGTGGAAGAGAGAAAACTTGTTGAAGAAATGACAAGAAATATGGTCCTTCCTAAGAATATTCTTCAAACCTATCGATGACAACGTGACTACTATCAAGCCAATTTTTAATACACGTCACAAATGCAACAAGTTTATAAGGGGTCCAAGATCATAAATGCAACATTTGATTAAATATTGGTTGCTGATAAATATGTTTATAGATATAAAATGATAGGTGATTATGACATAGTCTAAGATATCTTATGGGCTCATCTAAACTATGTGAAGTTTGTTTAACACTTTTTCTTTTATGTTGCTAATGAATTCGACAAGTAAAACCAACATGTATCGCTTACATTTTCTTGAGTTTGTCGATCTCACATCTACTGAAATGACATATCCAGTTGCATCTGCTTGTATGGAGTTTGAAAAGAAAGATAATGTCAGTTGGATTGTAGAGAGGTGTCGTGACTTATTGAAATCTTCTGATAATTTACAAAAGGTAATTGTGGTTGACTAAGTTTTCCCGAGCACTACTCATCTATTTAGTCGGTATCACATTTCAAAAAATGTGAGAGCTAGATGTAAGTTGAATTCTAAAGTTAAATCTGACAAACCTAAAGAAGTGTGTGAAACCATCACGATAACATGAGATCTTGTAGTCGCTTCTTATTCGGGAAAAATATATTTGAATTCACTTCAAAAATTAAAAAATGTGTGAGCAAATTTTTCTTACTTCCTAAAGCTGGTGGAAAATACTATGTTGGATCCAGTGAAGGAGAAAACAATAAGCACGTGGATAGACTGTGTGATACACATTGGAAATATGATGATAAACAAAGTTGAATATGCTCACAGTAGGATGAAAAGGTATTTGATGGATAATATAGGTGATTTGTGCAAGAGTTAGGTGTCAATAAACAAGATGATAATATTGCAGCATATCGAGATCCAAACAACGTGTCAAACGAGTATTATTATGTTGGAGCTAAGATACAGAGGCAGATTTTTGTACTTGAAATTGGTTAGAAAGATTTCAAGGAATGCACTGAATTTTATTCCATGTGAAGCCAATTGAGTAGTTAACGGTGGAATTGATAGTTCTAAATGTGGTTGCAATATCATAAGAACATCTGGTTTCCATGCAGATGCATAATTTCTATCAAGATGAAGGATGTTCTACTTATTCTTTTGTACAAAGTCCATATGCACTAGAAAAAGTTTGGGTTTTATGATTATGATATCATAAGAGAAAGTCAACCAAATATTTCTATTTTACCTTAATTAGAAACGATTCATGTTTGATGTAAGACCTTTAATTTTCTAAATTCTAATTTATGCGATTTTAGGGTATTTTGTGTTAAATTGCTTAGGCATTTAGCACAATTGAATTTTATTTTGGGAATTAAATATCAAAAATATATTTTATTAGAGTTAATAATATGTTTAATATTTATATATATATATATTTTAATATATATATTTTTTGAGACCCGATTAAGATTATTTTTCGGAGAATAATTTAATTATATTACGAAAAATTTAATATCAGACAGTTTTTTAAAAAAATGTCACTTATTGCTGAGAAATTCATGTGTCAATTGAGTTGCGGTGATAATAGATATTTTTTAAAAAATATAATTTGAAAAGTGACGTGTAATGATGTCTTTCTTGAAAATATCTATAAAGTTAGATATTTATTAGTTTGGTTTTAATTATAATATATTATTATTATTTTAATATATATATATATATATATATATATATATATATATATATATATATATATATATATATATATATATATATATATATATATATATATATATGGAACCAATAGAAATGAGTTAGAAAGCAAATCAGTTCTAGCGAGATTCCTTTCTTCTTCTTTCTTTGTTCTGTTGCAAAATAGCTTGTGTTGGTGGGTTTAAAAACAAAAACAAAAACATAAAACCCTCATTTTTCTTCGACTTCTAAGCTTCCATTCGAGAAGTGACAGAAGAGAAAGTTGCTCATTGCCACGCCGTGGTGTTAGTGAGCTAGTTTTTGACGCGACATCACGAACTTAAATTTTACCGGAATCAATTACGGTACCGTAATCGCGTGTTAGAGCTATCGTTAAGGTAAGGGCTCCTTCCAAACTTTTAGTTTGCATTTAGGACATTAATTGTGATTTTGTGGAAAAGAAATTTGATGTATTTGAGGTGTGATTTTGTGAAAAATTAATTTAATGTTATTATGTGTAATTTAGTGGAATTTAAATTTGAAGTGTGGTTTGTGGTGATTCAAGTTTGGTGTGATTTATATGTTCATAATTATTATTATGAATTTTTGAGATGTGATTTATTTGTGGATTTTGTAGAAAAATGAAGTGATGAAATTTGGTGGTTTATGTGTAAAAATATGGAGTTTTGAAATTGGGTGAGTTAGGTTTGAATTGTTGAAAATTTAATTGAGGTGTTATATGTGTGTTGTGGAATTGAATTGAATGTTGTTGGTGTGAATTGGCGGTAATTAAATTTGATGAGTTTGAGTTACGTAATGAGTTATTTTCAAATAAATGAGTTTGAACTAAAGTTGAAATTTTACGAAAAATTTAGAGTTGTTAAAGTTGTGAAAAAGTTCAAATTTTAACTAAGTTAAAGAGTTTGAGAAAAAAAATAGATTGAAATTAACAATAGTTAAAGTTTAAAATGTTACTCTTTGGTTGAGTTTAAAAAGAAAAAGAAAAAAGGTTTAGAGTATTTTATTAACTCAAAAATTTCGGTGCTTTAATAGTCGAGTATGTGTCTGTGAAATTTGGACAATATTTGTTTGATTTAGTTTTAAGTAAATAATATAGATTATTTGGTTTTAAAAGTTTGGTGTGTGAGAAATATTTAATTTTGGGAACTTTGTTGTGTTTGGATTAGTTTTATTGTGAATAAATTGTTATAAATATTCATGTTTATGTAGTTAGCCCCTTGAGTATCGAAAAGGAATCGAGATCGTTGGCACCGAGTTAGCGGTGGGGAGAACTCTGATATATTAATGTTGTTGTGGTGATTTATGGTTGAAAGTTTTGGAGATTGAATATGGTGATTAATGTTTGGAAATTTTGTTGATTCATGTTAGGTGAAATTGATGTGTTCATAATTAATATTATGAATTTTTTAGATGAAATTTATGTGTGACTTGGTGAAAAATGAATTTAGTTCAATTTAGGTGTGGATGAAATTTGGAGATGTGATTTATGTGTGGTTGTGGAAATTTAAATTGGTGTGAATAAATATGCTTGAGTATGCTCTGTGTTGTGTTTGAAAAATCATTAGTGTTAAATGAGTATTAAAAATGGGGAATCTTTTAATAGCTGCATTTACTTAATGATTGTGGTGAAAAGAGTCAGAGTATGCTCATGCATTTCATAGTACATGGTAACCGCGATGGGGCCATGGTGATAGTGGTGACCGTGATGGGCCACGAGATGATGCCATGTGATATGTTGGTTCATCTTATCCTTGCGGGGATTTTCGCGTCGTGTAAGTCTGTGATAAACTACACATTTTTAGTAAATCGTGTTGACCCGTGATAGATGGCACCTCGGTAAATAGTACTGGTCTGTGATAGGCATACGTTTACGATTTACGCTTTTTAGTAAATCGTGCTGACCCGTGATAGGTGGCACCTCGGTAAACAGTACTGGTCTGTGATAGGCGATACGTTTACGATTTACGCTTTTTAGTAAATCGTGCTAACCCGTGATAGGTGGCACCTCGGTAAACAGTACTGGTACGTAATAGGCGGTACGTTTACGATTTACGTTTTTTAGTAAATCGTGCTGACCTGTGATAGGTGACACCTCGGTAAATAGTATTGGTCTGTGATAGGCGGTACATTTACGATTTACGTTTTTTAGTAAATCGTGTTGACCCGTGATAGGTGGCACCTCGTTAATTAGTACTGGTCTGTGAGAGGCTATACAATTATGATTTACGCCCTTCGATGAGGGTTTTGGTTTGGAATTCCAGAATCATACATTTTGGCATATACGCATTGCATTAGGGTGCTTGACACACGAGTCATGTTTGTTATACTATGATGATTGTATATACATATTCGGTTGTTGTTTTGATTTGCCGTAATTGCTTTGAGGTGTGAAGTTGGGTTGATTAAGTTTTGATGTAATTATGTGTTCATAATTGATTTAATGAATATTCAATGTGTGATTGAGGTGTGAATTTTTGGAGATTAATTTGGTGTTAATTATGTGTTCATAATTGATAACATTAATGTTTGAAGTGTTGATTGATTCAGAGTCATTTTAGAACTGAAAACGTGCATTTTCTTAGTTGTATTCGGCTACGATAGTGCAGTTTCTTAAAACTTCATTTTTCAATATTGTTTATGCATTTTTGGATATACGAAAACCCTTTCGAGGAGTATGCTAAGACGAAAGGTTCATTTGAGCATTTGAAAATATAAGAATTTTTCTATGTGATATTTGTTAATTTCGGTTGGTGACCTTTACAATTATTGTGGAAATCTGGGCTTTTCCCTCAGATAAGAACCAAGATCATCCTACCGGTTAGTACCCTGGAGATGGGAAAGTAGTTAGTCATACATGACCAAAGCTGTGTCAGGAGGATCTTGCAGGACGCGTGGAGATCACCAGAGTGGTGTAGTTTTGTAGCATGATCAGATTAGGTGGTTGTATAAGGACTAGATGTCTTTCTCTTGGGATTGTATTTATTTCATTTTGGAAGATTGTATCTATGCTTAAACTGTCTGATGACTTTTTCTTTTAATGGGTCCATGTTCCACATTTTGATGTGATGTGGGGAAAGTAGAGATTCTTGGGGCAGTGCTTTTATGCAGGTGTCTGCCGAGAATACTCCAAGGGTATGAGCTATGTCTGATAGGTCTCATAGTCCCGTTGTATTTTTCTATTTAAATACTTTGGATTTTGTTTCAAAAACTATTTCCGCTGTTTGTAAATATTGTTGACTTTTTTCGTTGTGTTACGACTTAAATGTTTATCCAAAAGTATTTTCTTCTTTATTTCTTTGTTTGTTTCTTTTTTTTTTAAAAAAAAATACACTCGCGTTGTTAAAATTCGGGGTGTTACATTTGACTTTTGTATTATTGTCTTAAATTGTAAATTTTTACTCGTCACTAAAATGTTAACATTAAAATATTTTTACATTTAAGGCACATGCTTTAGCAGTGTTGATTACAATATGAATAATGACCAAATTGATCTCCAGATTGATGAGTTATGAATAAGAACATGTGTGCACTATTGCTATACTTTTTGCAGAGAGCTCAACATACTTCTAAGACAAAAGATTGACATTTCATAGTCATTCATCACCCATCCACATATTTCATACAACACGAAACTAAGAACGTTCTAGTTTTATATAAGAACGTTATGGTTATTCTTTTTTAAATACAAATTTAAAACAGATACTTCTCCATAGTCCAAACCTTAAGTTAAAGAGTATAAAGACTACTTAAATAAAAAAAATAAGCCCAAAACTAAAGTTGAAGGCCCAAATTAGTAAGTGAGGAAAACAACATCCAGATTAATGACCAAATTGATCTCTAGATTGATGAGTTGTGAACAAGAACATGTGTACACTATTTATGCACTTTTTGCAGAGAGCTCAATAGACTTCTAAGACAAATGATTGACATTTCACAGTCATTAAATCATTCATCCACGTTTTCCATACAACTAAGAACCATGACCGTTCTAGTTTTATATAAGAACATTATGGTTATTCTTTTTTAAAGACAAATTTAAAACATATAATTCTCCATAGTCCAAACCTCAAGTTAAAGAGTATAAAGACTACACAAATAAAAAATAAGCCCAAAACTAAAGTTGAAGGCCCAAATTAGCAAAACAACCTCCATATCGATGATTAGATAGATCTCTAGATTGATGAGTTGTGACCAAGGACGCAAGTACACTATGCTTACATTATTCTTCATAATTATGATTTAGAATCGTTCCGCGGTTATATGGCAGACCACCCAACATTGTCTTTTTTTTTTCTCCACTCTCTAGCAAAGAAAGAACATCCTGAATAAATCAAGAACGTTCTAGACAAAATTATACTACACTTAAAAAGATTAATTCAGAAGATTGTTTGCCCTTGGGAAGTGTGTCCAACAACAATATTCACTTTAAATTGAATATCAAAGCTTTTTATTATCTATAAATTGAATATCAATTAGAAGATTAAGGCAAGAAATTTGCAAATCTATCAACACTTGTTCTAGTAAGAACAAGTAAAAAAACTCTTCATGTAAACTCCAACTATTTTCACTATA
>JBBPBR010000004.1:51115788-51137171 GCA_037974775.1 Cicer pinnatifidum
ATATACTTTAAATCAATTTTAGGTATTTAAAAGTTTTAACTAATTGTTATATTGATATGTACCAAAAATAAATTTTATTAAAAAATAATTTAATTTTATGCAATACTTAATTTTTTATTTATTTTTTAACATTCAAATCATCATTATAATAAAAAAAATAAAAATAAAAAATAGCATTTTATTTTAAATATATAATTTAATTGATGAAAAGTTAGTATTAACATATTTTTTCAGAACACATATATAAGAAACTTTTGTTCATTATATTTTTTAATATATTCATATATATATATATATATATATTATAATTATAAATAGATTTGTGTATTTTAATAATTGGAAGTAACTTTTATAATAATTTTTCATATATTTGTATTTTATGATTATTTTTAATAAATTTGTGTATTTTCTGTTAAATAAAATGTATATTTTTATTTTATAAAATGTTACTAAAAAATAGATTGACATAAATTAAAAGAAATTACAAATGGATTGACATTAACGAGTAATTGAATTTAATGACTAATAATAAATTATTATGATATTAGGGATTGAGAGCATGGTTGAGAGGGGAGAACGGAGGAGAATCCACATCAACTTTTTGGCTGACGTGGAAAATATTTATATAGGTGGATGATATAGGATGAGTTGACATATAGGTAGATGAAATATGATGACTTGGCATCGAGAGGACATCGGGGATCTATTTTAAATATATATAATAGATAATAAATATAATAGATAATAGATAATAAATATAATAGATTCGGATACGTCTTTAGTTATAAAATAAATAATATTTTATGTATTTTAAAACTCATATAGTTCTATAATAAATAAATATTATACAGTCCAATCTTTAAAAAAATCTTTTATGATTACATTATTTACAACTCATAATATTTATTTATTTTTATTTAGATATGGTGTGGTTAACTAATTCATGTGCCAAATTATTGTATATTGTATTTTTTGTAATGTTATATCATAGAAATTTCTTACATACATAAAATATTATCAGTACAAAAATCTTTCGTTTATATGATAAAACAATATTTATACAATGGATATGATAAATATACGGTACCTGAAATACCATATCTGAATTTTTTGTTTTCATTTTCATACATGGTTTCAAATTTCAATTCCATAGCTTTCTCAAATATTCAACATCAGGTCACTAACATATGTTCTATCCTAAGCACCCACATCATGTCTTGAAAGGTACTTGAAAAAGCAAGTTGACTTTTTTTGTTAAAGTTTTCAGAAAAAACCATGCAACATCAAACCAAATATGTTTCTTTAGCTGGTTCATTCAATGACCAAAGTAATGTAATAATTGAAAGATAAGAGCAATTTAATGCAAGAAGACACTGAGAGTTTCATGTAACATTGATATCACTTAATGATGCAAGTTTGAAGCCAGAGGCATAAACTTTACCTGCTGAAGAAGCTCCCTGTGCATCAATGTCTCATGTAACTCTTCCTCAAGCTGTCTCGCACGACCTTCTTGAGTGTCAGCTTCCTCTTTTGCAGCAAGATATTCCTGCCTACTTTCAGCTGCTCTTTGTCTCTCCTTTTCATGGGTCTTACTTAATTGAGTCTGTTCTGCCCTAATACATGAAATCTGCAATTCATTATTGAAGTTAGTGACACATACACAAAACCGCCATTGAAGAAATGACTTCATTCAAGAAATTGCAGAACCTGGGCCTCAACAACATTAATTCGAAACAAGGTTTGAGATAAGCGGTCATTCACATATCGCTCTCTTTCCTCGACAGTTGCAGCTTTAGCCTCGGCTTCCTGTAAAGTCTATTGAAAAATATATAGAAACACAATAATATCCAGTAGGAAAGATTTTTAAAATGAAAATAAAAGAAGTACTCTAGAGACCTAAAATTGAGAATTGAGAGATCTTTCAACTACAACCCAAGCTTCAGCTCTTCTGGCATTTGTTTCGTGTTATCAGGTGAATTCTAGTCTAGAATAGATCCCAGACAGGAGAACAAAAAACTGAAGGAAAATCAATTTTCGAACATATGTTTATTACCTGCATGGCTTCAATTTGCCTTAAAAGAGGCCTGGTGGATTCGGGAACTTGTGTAATCAGTTCTTCACATCGTCTTTCACTTGCCTAGGGAAAGCAAGTCAAATTAGAAAGCTACCAAAAGCACAAACAAGCAAAAGCATCATCCTCCAAAAGTCAAATAATTGAAAGACATGCAGAGAGCAGGGGAGCATACCTAGTAATGTTTTTGAAGATCCTCGATGTCTCTGTGAAGCATGTCTTCTTTGAATACATCCTGAATAGAGATGAAGGGAACAAGTGAATTATAAGCAATATCCTAAGATATTCAATTAGTAAAAAGAAAGACAGAGAAACATCAAACACAACAAAAACATGTTGTTCCTTTCTACTTAGAGTTTGTCTCAACTCTCAAAGGGTCTGGACTAGCATAGATCCACGATCCTCGGCTTCTCTTAGACGACTCTCTAGCTCAGTTCTTGCTTCATTGTTTGCTTCAGCCTCCTTAGCAGCAGCCAAGGCATTAGTGTAATACTCTTTATGTGCTGCAAGTTCATTTTGATGTTTTTCTATTGTTTCTTGCAACACCTTCTCTGTAGCTGTTTTGTCCCTCGTGATACTTTCTACCTTATTCTCCTCTACCTGGATTGCATGACACTAACCAAACAACAGCTTAAATTATAAATACATATAAATATTAGGATTGTCAACACCTGCTAATGAAATAGATGATCCACAGTAGCACACAAGAGTAAATCATAAGTTAAACTTAAGACTTAAAAGAAATATGACATTTACATATTTGCAATCAGTGAAATGGGGTTTTTAAAAAAAAGCTATATCATGAAGGAAATCTTATGCAACATAATAATAACTTTAAAAAAGTTGCAAGCAAATATTAACTTAAAATAATTCTCTTGGTATTCAGTTACCTGAAGTTTAGTAGTCAAACCTTTTTTCTCCTCCTCAAAATCTCTAATCTAGCTTTCATGAAAAAAAGTAAATATACGGTTTATTATATACGCATAGAAAAGGATTTAAGATTGTAGGAACATACAATAAATACTCTGCATACCTGAGCCTGTTACGTCCGTGTTCTTAAAAAAAATATTATAATAATAATAATAATAATAATAATAATAATAATAATAATAATAATAATAATAATAATAATAATAATAATAATAATAATAATAATAATAATAATAATAATAATAATAATAATAATAATAATAATAATAATAATAATAATAATAATAATAATAATAATAATAATAATAATAATAATAATAATAATAATAATAATAATAATAATAATAATAATAATAATAATAATAATAATAATAATAATAATAATAATAATAATAATAATAACAATAACAACAACAACAACAACAACAACTAACCTCCCCCTTTCTCTTTCTTTCATTTCACTCTCTCCCTTCTTCCTTTTCCCTCTCAACAGCCCACTCCCCCCACTCCCCCATTTCCATTTTTCTTCTTTCCCTCTTCTTTCTTATCCTTCCCTTCTCCTTGCTTTTTCTCATTTTATTACTCAAATCCTCAACCCTTAAAAGGGATTTAACATCTCCATAAGCACAATTTCTCAAACTCCTACAAATCATTTTGGTTGGCATTTTTGGGTTAGGGTTTGTGTTCTAAGGAAGTAAAAAGGTACCCATCTCATGAGAGTTGTTGATTGAAACTCTTTGAGGTAAGTACACAACTCTAATTCTAGTATGAATTCATAGAAAAATATAGATTTGAGTAAAAATCTTATTTTGTGCTTAGGGTATATTTAAATGATTTTTTAGGGTTTCCTAGAGTTAGCTAAACTTTAGAATATTTTTCTAAAGTCTTGGAAATATTCTTGATGCTCAGATTTGTCCGCTGAGATCCTGCCGACTACTTTGAGAGTTGTTGGGGAGCAAAGTTAGACGATTCTCCATAGCTGTGAGTTGACGACGATCATCGTCATATATTTTTATACCGCTATTATTATTATTTTACTTGTTTTCTATATTAAAGTAATTATTGAAAATTTTAGGAAAACACAACCTTTGAATTTTATCTCGATTTCTTCAATTATTTGATTTAACGGTCATTGTTATATAATATGTTATTATTTTGATTTATGTATGAGCTACAGTATTTAAATCTTGAATTGTTACACGATTAAGTATGTTTTTCATGATTTACGATGAAATGATTTTAATACGTGTTTTGAGAAATCGGTGTTATAATTATTAAATCGTTAATTGCGTTAGGTGCACCTAGTTACCACGTGTCGAGTAGGGAGAGTTAACCGTTAGATGGAGCCGCCCCTACGAGAGAGGTCATCCGTAGGAGGAGAGGGTTATCAACGTGATGTAGCTCCCTAACTGATACGTGATGATGCGTTGCAGGATTGAGAGGAGAGGGCCATCCGTTAGATGGAGCCGCCCCTAAGGGAAAGGCCACCTTAGGAGGAGAGGGCTATCAATGAGATAAAGCCGCCTCTTGATTCTAAAAATTTGTATTGTTACTTGTTTGATTTTTATGATGATTTTAAGGTTGTTCATTTTGATTTCGTATTGTTATTCACTGGATTTGCCTAATATTTCTATCAAGCGATTTAACAGTTATTCGTGCCTTTTGTGTTTCCCTTCTAATTGATGGTGGTTGTTGTCTCCTCACTAAGTCTTTGTGACTTACCCCTTTATGTTGCTTATTTTTTTCAGATTCGCAAGCAGCTGAGTAGGAATCAATTATTTGATTCAAGTCTCAACATACTTCTTTTTTTTGGTAGGCCTCTTTGATCGAGGACCATTTTTGTAACAGTTGTTGAGTCTATGTAATTTGCAGCTATTTTGGAGTCTAGAAAGTCTATTTAGTTTTGGGAAGTGTATTAAACAATTTGATTATTGAAGAAAGTAAAAGACAAAATACTTTCATGTTTTATTACTACAGCCCTAAGCTGTTTATATAGGAAAAGAAATAACAATAGTAATATTGAGTAATAGTGACAGAATAAAAATAAACATAATAATATAAAATAAAAGAGAATAAAATCTAATTTCTTTTTTATTCTTCAACACCCCCCCCTCAAGTTGGTGCATAGATATCTGCCATGCCCAACTTGGCTATAAGTCGCTCAAAATTGGGTCTTGCCAAACTTTTTGTCAAGATATCAGCAGTTTGCTGATTGGAAGTCACAAATGGTAGGCATATAACTCCATCATCAATTTTTTCTTTTATGAAACGGCGGTCAATCTCAATATGCTTGGTTCTATCATGTTGTACAGGGTTGTGAGCTATGCTTATTGCTGCTTTGCTATCACAGAACAATTTTAAGGGTGAGTCAACTTTCATTTTCAGTTCACCCAAGAGTTTACGAATCCATAAAAGTTCACAAATTCCTTGAGCCATTGCTCTGAATTCAGCTTCTGCACTGCTTCGAGCAACAACCCCTTGTTTCTTACTTCTCCAAGTAACTAAATTTCCCCAAACATAGGCACAATATCCGGTGGTGGATTTTCTATCAGTAATTGATCTTGCCCAATCAGCATCTGTAAATATAGAAACTTCTCTGTCATTAGTTTTCTTGAAGTACAAACCCTTTCCAGGATTGGATTTCAAGTACCTTAAGATTCGATAAACTGCCTCCAAGTGTTCTTCATAGGGAGAATGTATGAATTGACTTACAACACTCACAGAGAAAGCGATGTCAGGTCTTGTGTGGGCTAGATAAATAAGTTTGCCGACTAACCTCTGGTATCTTCCAATCTCTACAGGAACACTGCCTTTCTCCCAAAGTTTAGCATTTAAATCCATAGGAGTATCTGCTGGTTTACACCCACTCATCCCAGTTTCTTCCAAGAGATCTAAGATGTATTTTCTTTGAGAAACAACAATTCCCTTCTTTGAGCGAGCAACTTCCATACCAAGAAAGTATTTAAGCGCACCTAAATCTTTGATCTCAAATTCTTTTTTTAAATTTTTCTTCAATCTTTCCATCTCAACAATGTCATCTCCTGTGAGAATAATATCATCTACATATACAATTAGAATTGCAATTTTACCAACATCAGAGAACTTCATGAACAAAGTATGGTCTGATTGTCCCTGTATATATCCTTGTCTTTTAACCGACTGAGTGAATTTCTCAAACCAAGCCCTTGGAGATTGCTTGAGACCATAAAGGGATTTTTGTAGTTTGCACACGTTTGAACCAAATTTATCTTCAAAGCCAGGTGGGCTATCCATGTATACTTCCTCCTCCAAATCACCATTCAGAAAAGCATTCTTTACATTAAGTTGGTTAAGAGACCAATCTAAATTCACTGCCAAGGACAAGAGAACTCTAATAGTGTTTAATTTGGCAACGGGAGCAAAAGTCTCTGAGTAATCAATGCCATATGTCTGAGTAAACCCTTTAGCAACCAAGCGTGCCTTGTATCTTTCAACTGTGTTATCAGAATTATATTTCACAGTAAATACCCATTTACAGCCAACAGTATTCTTTCCTGTAGGTAACGTCATGACTCTCCAAGTTTGATTCTTCTCAAGAGCTCTCATCTCCTCAAGAACAGCTTCCTTCCACTTTGGAATTTTTAGAGCTTCCTGTATATTTTTTGGAATTTCTACAGTAGACAACTTAGAGGTAAATGCAGCAAATGAAGAAGACAATTTTGAGTATGACACATAATCAGACAAAGGATATTTAGTGCATGATCTAACAGATTTTCTAATTGCAATAGGAAGGTCTATATCAGGATACTCGACATGACTCTTATGAATAGAAGAAGACTTACTTGTATCAAGATGATGTGTTGGATTATCTATTGGTTCAGAATCTTGGAAGGGTCGGAGAATGGGTCCTTCATTTCTCTGTTTATGGTTTCTTCTTTCAAAGACATTTCCGTTCCAAGTAGGGTCAATTGTAGTACACCTGCTTTGTGTCTCTTTATTTGAATCATTATGTTGTGGCATTTCAGATGGTCCTTCATTATTATTGAGTTCAAGAATTTTATCATTGTGATTTTGATTTGAAGTTGTCGCCCCCGAATCTGTTGAAACCTCATTCATAAGTGGATTGAGTTCCAATTTAGATTCTTGGGCATTTTCTTTTGGTGCATCAATATAAGTCTCAGAATTTTGTGACAACACTATATCACTTAAAGTAATGATGTTTTCAAAAGTAAAAGATGAATCTTCCTTAAAATTTCCCCCCTGAAGATGAATGTCAGTAAAAAATGGTTGATTTTCAACAAAAGTAACATCCATGGTTACAAAAATTCTTTTTGATTTTGGTTCAAAACACCGATACCCCTTCTGAGTTGGAGAGTAACCGGTAAACACACATTTTATTGCTCGTGGGTCGAGTTTGTCAAGGTGTTTATGTTCATGAACAAAAGCAGTGCAACCAAAAACTTTTAGTGGCAAATTAGCAGAGACATTAGTCAAAGGAAAATAATTTCGAAAAACATCAAGAGGTGTACGAAAATCTAAAACTTTAGATGGCATTCGATTAATTAAATATGATGCAGTTAAAACAGCTTCACCCCACAAATATTTTGGAACCTTATTTGCAAATAGTAAAGCTCTAGCAACCTCAAGAAGATGCCTATTCTTTCTCTCTGCAATTCCATTTTGTTGGGGTGTATTAACACAAGAACTTTGATGAATAACCCCATTTTCAAGAAAAAATCGGACAAAAGTATATTAAAATATTCTTTACCATTGTCACTTCTGAAGACTTGAATTTTTGTTTGGTACTGAGTGTGCACCATTTTAAAGAAATTTTTGACAACCTGTCCAACTTCCGATTTTTCTTTCAATAAATAAACCCAACAAATTCTAGTATGATCATCAATAAAAGTTATAAACCATTTTTTATTAGAAAATGTGTTTATTCTATTAGGACCCCAAACATCACTATGAATAATTGCAAACGGTTTTGATTGTTTATATGGTTGTGTAGAAAAAGAAGAACGGTGATGTTTAGCTAATTCACAAGTTTCACAATGAAATAAAGACGAATTCTTCTTAGAAAATAATTTAGGAAACAAATGTTTCAAATACGGAAAACTAGGATGTCCTAACCGTAAATGCCATAACATAATATCATCATTATTAGAAGAAACAAAAATAGATTCAAAGCAAGTACTTGTTTTTTGTTGGTCTTTGAAATCGAGTCCATTGTCAAGATAATAGAGTCCTCCACTCTCCTTAGCATTGCCAATCATCTTCCCCGTGCTCAAATCCTTAAAAGTGCAATGAGAATGAAAGAAGTTAGCTTGACAATTTATATCCTTTGTTAATTTAGTAATGGATAACAAATTACATGATAAATTAGGAACATGTAAGACATCTTTTAAGGTTAACTTAGGTGACAAAATAACAGAACCTTTCCCTGCAATGGCTGAAAGAGAGCCATCTGCAATTTTAATTTTGTGGTTACCTGCACAAGGACTATAAGAAGAAAATAGACTCGACTCCCCAGTCATATGATCAGTAGCACCAGAATCGATAATCCAAGTATGGCTGGGAGTGACACTAAGTAAAGCAGTATTTGGAAAATTACCTCTCTGAGCTATAGAGCAAGAAGAAGTTTGAGACTCAAGAAGTTTGTACAATTGATCTAACTGTTCCTTGGTGAAAGGAAATGGGCTTGAAGGAGACTGCTTATCTTGATCAGATGTACCAGCTTGGAGCGCATGACCTTCGTTTCTTTCCTTTTTCTTCCAATTTAGAGGTTTTCCATGGAGCTTCCAACATGTATCACGTGTGTGCCCTGTACGTTTGCAATGTTCGCACCATGGTTTCTTGCCAACGCTCTTCCCTTCTTCATTCTTAGTGACTAGGGCAGAGCTTTCAACCTCACCAACAGAAGGTGACTTACCCATCATAACACCTTGTCTCGCCTCTTCTCTTCTAACTTCTGAGAACGCTTCCCGAAGTGATGGCAATGGGATCTTTCCCAATATTCTGCCTCGGACTTCATCAAGCCGCTTATTAAGCCCAACCAAGAACATGAATACACGGTCGTTCTCCTGTCTCTTAAGAAACAAAACACTGTCCTCACAGCACTTCCAATGATCATCATAGCATAGATCCAATTCTTGCCATAGTGTCATCAACTCATTATAATAGGTAGTGACATCTCTATCTCCTTGTTTGGCATGCCACAATCGTGATTTGAGATCGAAAATTTGAGAAGAATTATGAACATCAGAGTATGTTTCTTTGACAGCCTCCCAAACTTCCTTCGCAGTAGGCAAAAACATAAAAGGTTTTTTGATTGTTGATTCCATACTACTAAGCAGCCAAGCAATAATAACAGAGTTCTCAGATTTCCAAAACCTGTAATTCGGATCAGTTGTGGCAGGCATTTGCACCTCTCCTGTTAGGAAACCAAATCTGCCCTTACCATCTAAAATCAATCTTGCGGTTTGGGACCATTCAACATAATTTTTTCCGTTTAGTTGCTGGATTTCAACTTTGAGGGCATTAGAAGTTCCCTCATGGCCAAAAAAGTTGTTGGAAAAACCATTATGGTTGCCTGGGCCGCTGCCATTGCCGACTGTGCCGCTGCCATTGCCGACTGTGCCGCTGCCATCTGTGCCATTGCTACTGCCGTCTGGGGTGTTGCCTAAATTGTCGGCGTTGTTGACTACTTCTGAGTTTTTATCCAAACCGTCGTTGTCGCCGCTACCCATGAAGACTACCTTCTATGGGGTACTCTGTGCCATAGCTCAGTTGGTTGGAGCGCCAAACCCTAATTGTGGAATGGTTGGAGCGTCAAACCCTAATGGGTTGTGGAAAGGTTTACAGAACCCTAACCAGAGCTCTTGATACCATGAAGAAAGTAAAAGACAAAATACTTTCATGTTTTATTACTACAGCCCTAAGCTGTTTATATAGGAAAAGAAATAACAATAGTAATATTGAGTAATAGTGACAGAATAAAAATAAACATAATAATATAAAATAATAAGCTCGAGGTGCTCGTCAACGAGGTCGTGTTTCAGTTCGTGCTCGAAATAGGGGTAGAGCTAATGTTGGCGGACGTGGTTTGAATGCTAATGTTGAGGTACCTAGGAGGAGGCGCGGAAATCCAGCCATGGAAGAGTTTGCTGCTGGTTTGCAAGGATTACAACAGGTTGTGCAACAACTTGTTGGGGTTGTCGTTGGACAACAACAAGAGGGTGATCAAAGACATGAAAATGTCAATGGTCAACAAGAGGTTAGACAAGCTGAGCATCAGACGACTACTGCAATGAGGGATATTGAGGTTACTTTACCAGATTTCATGAAGCTTAAACCCCCTACTTTTTCTGGGTCCAGTGCAACTGAGGATCCACAACAATTAATTGACAGTCTAGAGCGGCTTTGGAGAGCATTGGGTTGTTCTGAGGTAAGAGCAATAGAATTGACATCATTTCAGCTAGTAGGCGTGGCACGTGATTGGTTTGATACAGTGTCACGTGGTAGACAAGTGGGGTCACTTCCGTTAGCATGGAGAGAATTCTCTCAGTTGTTCATGGCTCGTTTTCTTCCAGAGAGTGTTAGAGATGGGTTAGCTCATGAGTTTGAGCGATTGGAGCAAACAGAGGGTATGACAGTTTCAGAGTACAGTGCTCATTTTACCCAGCTCTCTAGACATGCTCCTTATCCTATCACTGAAGAGATGCGTGTTAAGAGGTTCATTAGAGGATTGAAGGATTATTTATTTAGATCGGTGGTTGGGTCTAATTGATCTACTTTTGCTGAGGTTTTGAGTTTGGCCCTTCAGATCGAGCAACGACAGAAGGAAAAAGGATGCAATAGGCAAGATTCACGGAAGAAACAAAGGGTTGAAGGATCTTACAGTAGCTATTCGAATCATGGTGGTGGGTCTATGTTTGGTTATCAGGGGCAACAAAGACTCATGTCTCAAAGGGGTGGTAATAGTGGGCAGTCTTCTGGGACAGTGCAGATTCGTAAATCAGATTCTAGAGCAGCATCACAATCCACTTTCCCTCAGAGACATTCTGGTGTTTCAGCTACACGATGTTCTACTTGTGGTAGGTTTCACTTCGGGAGTTGTTCTAGAGATGGTAATGCTAAGGTGTGCTACCAATGTGGCCAAATAGGTCACATTAGGAGGGATTGTCCTGTAGACACGACACATCCATCCTCTAGTTATGCATCAGCACCAACAACTTTGGCATCTCCTCAGACTCATTCTGCATCTGTGCGTCATAGTGGAAATTCTTATGTTAGAGGTTCGGGAACATTCCAGCAGCGAGGTAGAGGATTTGGTGGTAGAGGTCAGGTACCAGCAGGAAGAGGTCAGGCTCGAGTGTTTGCTTTGACTCGTTAGGATGCTCATACATCCAATGCAGTAGTTACATGTATACTTTCTGTTTGTTCTAGAGATGCTCATGTTTTGTTTGATCCTGGAGCTACATATTCTTTTGTATCTGAGTGGTTTGCTACTCGACTTGGTAAATGTTCATCTTCTTTAGAAGTGCCTAGAGTTGTAGCTACACCTGTTGGAGGAAATTTGCTTGCTAAGTCGGTGTATCGTTCTTGTGATATAACTATTGATGGCAAGGTGTTGCCGGTAGATTTGGTAGTTATTGATTTGATAGATTTTGATGTGATTTTGGGTATGGATTGGTTGGCTTTGCATCATGCCACTTTGGATTGTCATAACAAAGTGGTGAAATTTGAGATACCAGGACAATCAGTCTTCTCGTTTCAAGGAGCACATTGTGGGGTACCACATAACCAAATCTCAGCCTTGACTGCCAGCAAGTTAATGAGAAGAGGTTGTCAAGCGTACTTAGCCGTGGTAAGGGATACACAAGTGGTCGAAGAGAAATTGGAAAAAATTCCAATAGCATGTGAATTTACAGATGTTTTTCCTGAAGAACTTCCTGGATTACCACCTGATAGGGAGATTGAATTCTCTATCGACTTAGTTCCAAACACTCATCCTATATCCATACCTCCTTATCGTATGGCCCCAGCAGAACTTAAGGAGTTAAGGGAGCAACTTCAAGATCTTCTTGATAAGGGTTTTATTCGTCCAAGTTCTTCTCCTTGGGGAGCACCGGTATTATTTGTAAAGAAGAAAGATGGATCCATGCGGTTGTGTATAGACTATAGGCAGTTAAATAAAGTAACTGTAAAGAATAAATACCCTTTGCCACGCATTGATGAGTTGTTTGACCAACTTCAAGGAGCTCAATGTTTTTCTAAGATTGATTTGCGGTCGGGGTATCACCAGTTGAAGATTAAGAGGGATGACATAACGAAGACAGCTTTCCGCACGCGTTATGGGCATTATGAATTTCTGGTTATGTCATTTGGGCTTACTAATGCCCCAGCAGCTTTTATGGATTTGATGAATCGCATTTTTAAACCATTCTTGGATCAATTCGTGATTGTGTTTATTGATGATATCCTTGTTTATTCCAAGAGTAAAGGAGAACACGAGCGTCATTTAAGGTTGGTTTTGCAAACCTTAAGAGATAACCAATTATATGCCAAATTCTCGAAATGTCAGTTTTGGCTGGATAGTGTGGCATTTTTAGGACATGTTGTGTCTAAGAATGGAATAAGTGTAGATCCAAGTAAGGTGGAAGCAGTCCAGAATTGGCCCAGACCTACCACAGTGAAGGAGATTCGGAGTTTTCTTGGTTTAGCTGGTTATTATCGACGTTTTGTGAAGGATTTCTCAAAGATTGCGTCTTCGTTGACTAGGTTGACGCAAAAGAAAGTTGAGTTCCGATGGACTGATGCTTGTGAGGAAAGCTTTCAAAAATTGAAGGAGTACTTAACTTCAGCACCTATTTTGGCATTACCTGTAAGTGGTGAAAGTTATGCAGTTTATTGTGATGCTTCTAGAGTTGGCCTTGGTTGTGTGCTTATGCAACAAGGAAAGGTTATTGCCTATGCATCTAGACAACTCAAGAGGCATGAAGTGAACTATCCCACACATGATTTGGAAATGGCTGCAGTTATTTTTGCTCTTAAGATTTAGAGACACTATTTATATGGTGAGACTTGTGAGATTTATACCGATCATAAAAGTCTTAAGTATATCTTTCAGCAGCGAGACTTAAATTTAAGACAAAGAAGGTGGATGGAACTCTTGAAGGATTATGATTGCACGATCTTATACCACCCAGGGAAAGCAAATGTTGTTGCAGATGCTTTGAGTAGGAAATCCATGGGCAGTCTTGCTCATATAGCAGAAGTAAAGAGGCCAATAGTTAAAGAATTTCAAGAAGTTGTCGAAAGTGGAATTCAATTTGAACTTGGTCATTCGAGGTTATTTTTAGCCCACGTACAAATTCGTCCAACCATAGTTGATAATATCAAAGAAGCTCAAAGTCAAGACACATACTTGGTGAGTATGGTAAATAATGTTCAGAATGGTAACATTTCAGACTTTTCAGTTGATTCTGATGGTGTGCTAAGGTTGAAGTCTCGGTTGTGTGTTCCAAATGTTGGCGACTTTAGGAGGAAAATTTTAGAGGAGGCTCATCATTCTTCTTACACTATTCACCCAGGTTCTAATAAGATGTATCAAGACTTGAGAGAATTGTATTGGTGGGAAGGGATGAAACGAGACGTAACAGATTTTGTCTCTAGGTGCTTAGTGTGTCAACAAGTAAAAGCTGAGCATCAAAAGCCTGCGGGATTACTTCAACCTGTTGAAATACCTGAGTGGAAGTGGGAAGGCATCGCTATGGATTTTGTCACAGGATTACCACGAACCCAAAAGGGTTATGACTCAGTGTGGGTGATTATAGATCGGTTGACCAAATCTGCACACTTTTTGCCTGTGAAGACTACTTATACTGCATCTCAATATGCTAGACTTTATTTAGATAAAATTGTCTCTTTGCATGGTGTACCGATGTCTATTATTTCTGATCGTGGGGCTCAATTTACTGCTCAATTTTGGAAGTCGTTCCAAACCTCATTAGGAACTCGTTTGAAGCTTAGCACAACTTTTCATCCCCAGACAGATGGTCAATCTGAAAGAACGATACAAATATTGGAAGATATGCTTCGTGCTTGTGTTCTGGATCTTGGAGGTAGTTGGGATCAGCATTTGCCCTTGATGGAATTTGCATACAATAATAGTTATCAATCTAGTATTCAGATGGCTCCATTCGAGGCTTTGTACGGAAGACGTTGTAGGTCTTTGATAGGATGGTTTGAAGTTGGTGAAGCTAAATTAGTCGGTCCAGAATTGGTTCAAGATGCCATTGAAAAAGTTAAATTAATTCGGGATCGCTTAGTGACAGCTCAAAGTAGGCAAAAATCTTATTCTGATAAGAGGCGTCGTCCCTTAGAGTTTTCAGTGGGAGAACATGTATTCCTACGAGTCTCGCCAATGAAAGGAGTTTTGCGATTTGGTAAGAAAGGGAAGCTAAGTCCAAGATTCATTGGACCATTTGAAATTTTAGAAAGCGTCGGACCAGTAGCGTATCGCTTGGCACTTCCACCGGATCTCTCGGGAGTTCATCCAGTTTTTCATATTTCGATACTTCGGAAGTATCTTCATGACCCTTCTCATGTAATTAACTATGAAGACGTACAATTAGATGAGAGTCTATCATACGTTGAGCATCCGGTAGCTATATTAGACCGCCAAGTGAGACGTTTACGCTCAAAAGATATCGTTTCAGTAAAAGTCCTTTGGCGAGGCCCATCTGGAACAACAACAACAACAACAACAACAACAACAACAACAACAACAACAACAACAACAACAACAACAACAACAACAACAACAACAACAACAACAACAACAACAACAACAACAACAACAACAACAACAACAACAACAACAACAACAACAACAACAACAACAACAACAACAACAACAACAACAACAACAACAACAACAACAACAACAACAACAACAACAACAACAACAACAACAACAACAACAACAACAACAACAACAACAACAACAACTACTACTACAACTACAACTACAACTACAACTACTACAACTACAACTACAACTACAACTACTAACCTCCCCCTTTCTCTTTCTTTCATTTCACTCTCTCCCTTCTTCCTTTTCCCTCTCAATAGCCCACTCCCCCCACTCCCCCATTTCCATTTTTCTTCTTTCCCTCTTCTTTCTTATCCTTCCCTTCTCCTTGCTTTTTCTCATTTTATTACTCAAATCCTCAACCCTTAAAAGGGATTTAACATCTCCATAAGCACAATTTCTCAAACTCCTACAAATCATTTTGGTTGGCATTTTTTGGTTAGGGTTTGTGTTCTAAGGAAGTAAAAAGGTACCCATCTCATGAGAGTTGTTGATTGAAACTCTTTGAGGTAAGTACACAACTCTAATTCTAGTATGAATTCATAGACAAATATAGATTTGAGTAAAAATCTTATTTTGTGCTTAGGGTATATTTAAATGATTTTTTAGGGTTTCCTAGAGTTAACTAAACTTTAGAATATTTTTCTAAAGTCTTGGAAATATTCTTGATGCTCAGATTTGTCCGCTGAGATCCTGCCGACTACTTTGAGAGTTGTTGGGGAGCAAAGTTAGACGATTCTCCATAGCTGTGAGTTGACGACGATCATCGTCATATATTTTTATACCGCTATTATTATTATTTTACTTGTTTTCTATATTAAAGTAATTATTGAAAATTTTGGGAAAACACAACCTTTGAATTTTATCTCGATTTCGTCAATTATTTGATTTAACGGTCATTGTTATATAATATGTTATTATTTTGATTTATGTATGAGCTACAGTATTTAAATCTTGAATTGTTACACGATTAAGTATGTTTTTCATGATTTACGATGAAATGATTTTAATACGTGTTTTGAGAAATCGGTGTTATAATTATTAAATCGTTAACTGCGTTAGGTGCACCTAGTTACCACGTGTCGAGTAGGGAGAGTTAACCGTTAGATGGAGCCGCCCCTACGAGAGAGGTCATCCGTAGGAGGAGAGGGTTATCAACGTGATGTAGCTCCCTAACTGATACGTGATGATGCGTTGCAGGATTGAGAGGAGAGGGCCATCCGTTAGATGGAGCCGCCCCTAAGGGAAAGGCCACCTTAGGAGGAGAGGGCTATCAATGAGATAAAGCCGCCTCTTGATTCTAAAAATTTGTATTGTTACTTGTTTGATTTTTATGATGATTTTAAGGTTGTTCATTTTGATTTCGTATTGTTATTCACTGGATTTGCCTAATATTTCTATCAAGCGATTTAACAGTTATTCGTGCCTTTTGTGTTTCCCTTCTAATTGATGGTGGTTGTTGTCTCCTCACTAAGTCTTTGTGACTTACCCCTTTATGTTGCTTATTTTTTTCAGATTCGCAAGCAGCTGAGTAGGAATCAATTATTTGATTCAAGTCTCAACATACTTCTTTTTTTTGGTAGGCCTCTTTGATTGAGGACCATTTTTGTAACAGTTGTTGAGTCTATGTAATTTGCAGCTATTTTGGAGTCTAGAAAGTCTATTTAGTTTTGGGAAGTGTATTAAACAATTTGATTATGTTATGTGAATTATGACTGGATTGAAAGCTGAACAGGGATTTCAAAATTTGGGAATGTTGAATTTACAGAGGAGACTCTGTCGAAATTTCGAATGAAATTATGTGTAATTTTTTGAAATGGTTAGAGAACGATTTAGTTATGAAATTGTTAAGTTAATTGATAGGCTTGCCAGGCTAGGAGTATAGCTTGTGCGCCGGTCACGACATTTAAATTTTGGGTCGTGACAAGCCCTAAGTTTCCTTATTGTAGATTTTGAGCAACCTGCTTTTTGGAAAGCTCTTCACATGAGATGAGAGAAAATTTAATATGAAAAAGGGCTTCAATAATCTCTTAAGAAAAACCCTTCAGATGATATTATAGTTCACATACAAACTTTAAAACTAGGCATCACCTTCCTTAATTCAGTGCTCTGTCTCTCCTGTTGACATTATCCAATCCTTTCCACCATGCCAAACACTAAAACCTCTAAAAGAATTCATTTGAAAGTATAATCAATTAACTTTTGCATCTATAATCTTATATCCCAAGCTGTATTGTCCATCAAGCCAGGTTTCATTTTCCAATTCAAATTTACAAAACACCCAGCCACAACAGTTGAATTTATTAAACATTTTTAACATCCTTAGCTATAAAAACTTGAAAGGCAAAATTAGTATGCATGATGCATCTAGTTACAACCTTGACAATATTGTTTGGGCTATGAAGCATGGTTAGCAAAGGAAGACCTATTTTTCAAATCATGAATTGTTACATACATTATCAATAAAAATATGACATTTTTAAGTAAAAACAAGGGACATAGTGATACGGTTTTTGTCCTTTCAGACTTTGCTGATATATATCTAAAAGAAACATACATATAATCAACCTTGAAAAGACACTATTAACAAAAAAACAAAGTTCTGCAAGCAATGTACCAATTTTATGGACTTAGACATATAGAAAGCACGTCAAACATTCCACCAGTTAACTGCAATACTTATTAATAAATTCTAACAATCTTGAAATTCTAACAGTATTAAACATTTGATCCGTTACATACTTGTTTCAGATCGGATGCTTCAAATGTAGGAATTCTCATTTCTTGAACAACCACCATAAAGTTCCTAACATTTCCAAAATACTGAAATGCTGATAATGGTGCTCCATCAGGGATTAATGTAGAATCAATAGGACTCTAAACAACCTATAAAGAATAATACATAATTTACATTAGTAAACAAACAATAACAAAAAACATAGAGTAAATAAAATCAGGAGCATCCAAACTGACCTTTGATACAACACCAGGTTGAACCTTGTTAAGAACATTACAAAGAATGATCCCACTCCTCAAACCAAGCCTAAGCTCTTCCTCAGAAGGCTTTGCTGGTAAATCTTTAGCTGCAACAACTCCAACCATTTTTCTCAACCACCCTGCTGCTTCATATCTTCTAAATGCTGCATTTTATACAATTTATTTTTCAGTCTCAAAATAACTGATACAAAATCCAAATATCTTTTTCATATAAAATTGACAAATATCAACCTTCATTAAAATCGATATCAAATAAGAAAGGATGATAATTTGAGATAATCATGAAAAAAAACTGAAAACTGATTATTCCCAGGAAATTACCAGCTTCTTCAGCTTTACTAGAGTCCAAATCAAGATCTTTGAGGCGAGTACCGTGTTATTGAAGCACGTCTTCAACCACAGATGCAACTGAAAACGACAATGTCGCCATAACAAACAACTTGATTTTTAAGATTTCGTGAGACGACGAACCAAATTGAACAAAATCGAAACCAAAGGAGAAGAAGAAGAACATTTTACTATTTAAGATTAGCTATTTTACTATTTGAGAGAAGATGAGTTAAATTGAATTGTAAAAAATCGAAATGCTACTTAATTGTTTAATTGTTATGAGAAAAATGCGGTTCAAAAAAAAATAGAAGAAAAATATAAATAGAAGAGAAAAGTAGAAGGAAATTTAATTGTTACAAGAGAAACAAAAGCGATTTCGGAGAGGGAAAATGGAAAAAAAGGTTTTACCCGAAAGTAAGAGAAATAGAGTTTAAGGGTTTAACACTTCTGTACATTTAATTTTGTTTACAAAAGAGTATAATATTTTCAAAAATAATGACACACTAAACTTAGTTAAAAGTAATTTTAGTGACAGATACAAAAAATATTACAAAATTTGAGTGTTACATTAGATTTGTTTTTTCTTCCTCAATGGTTTGATTATAAACTCTTTATTTAATAAGGTATAATGGATTAATTATGATTGAATAAATTTTACATCATATTTATTTTAATATCATATTATACATGAAATTTTAACTTTTTTTTATCATTTCTAATTTTATTATTTAGGTTATAGTGTTGTTTTTTTATTATTAATTATTATTTATAATGTCAATTAGTATATATTTTTTAATTCCAAAATTTATATAAATATCTCACATAATTTGTGTTTCTATCTTTAGTATTTCCAAGTTTAATATTTTTTATAAATATAGATAGTATGTTTTTTTCGATCATTAATGATGATGTATAATGAGTTCTTAAATGAGTTAGTCCAAGTGGTAAGTGATTTAGAGTTTTTAAGCAAGTAAGTAGTTATGATTTCAATTCATGAATTTTGTATATGGGTCTGATATATTTATCTATGGAGATTAGTCATGGCTGCAGAAACTTCGTATCTATACCTATAGTAACAAAATAAAATTAAAAACTTTTTAATGTTATTTTTATTTTATATTTATATTGATTTAAAATAAACTTTATTTTATAATATACTTAAATTTATAAAGAAAACACAATCAATTTTCTATCATCTGAAGCTTCTGCGGTGCACGACTTCATATATTAGTAAATAAATTGGCATTTAAAATTGAATAAGACTCAACCTTGAAATGTCTACGAAGACATGACCATAACTTAAATTTTGAGATTCATTCCACTATAACTTTAAGAAGTGTGTAGTATATTTAAAAAAAATTATGGAATTATATGTTTAAGAAAGACATATTATACTTTTTTTCAAAAAAAATAACAATCTATTTATGGAAATTCAACAAATTCAAACTCATTTGGTTCTAAAATCCATTTGAATTATTTTAATTTAATATAATTTCTTATTTTTAATTTATTTAATTCATTGTTTTTTGGTCAAACTTTGTATGGTGAGGTTTCTATTTAGACCTTAATATGTATCAGTGAAAGAATTATGTTGAAAATATTTGAATGAAATTTATGGATATCAAAATTTTAAAAAGACTTTATTTAATGCCTTTTACCGATTTTAGGATACTAAAACAAAAACAAGTTAACTGACATATAAATACTCATTTTAATCAAATTGAATTTTGAGAAGATAAATAAATACAAATCTACTATTATCAAAGAATACCCATTTCTAAAATTGGTGAAACGGCTGCAAAAAGTAAACGAGGTCCAATAACAGAAAATTATTGAGATAAGTGCATATTGCAGTGAACAAAAAGTTAGTTTGTTCTACTTTCATGCTTGATGAGGTCTTTAATTATACTATTTCTAGTCCTTAATTGAAAACTTTCCCTCAAAATGGGTATAATGATAAAATATTTTCATTCATAATTAATAAATGGCAAAATCACTTTATTATTTATAACAAAAATCTAAACAATAAGGAGTTTGAAACTAAAATTAGGCACAAACATAGACATCTACGGTCAAAAACTATGACGTAGGATCCACTAGTTACTAAATCTTAAAATAGCACTCCTCTTATGTGCAATGGAGATCACTAACCTAGTTTTGGACCTTCATGATCGACTCCATCTTCAAGACACACTTCATTTTCATATCTCATAATCTAAACTTTTGTTTCTATACTAATGGATGTGGGACTAATTGACACATAATGCTGATTTATGAATAATCTCGTGATGTGCCACAATTTTTTTTCTTCTTTCATTTCTTTATATTGTTTTTGTTTGATAATAACAAGTAACCACCAAACCTAATAAAAGTAAAAAATTAAAGGGACTAAGTGATTTTGCAATTGATTCATGAAGAAGTTGTTTCATATTCATAGGAGATGTGTATTTTGAAGGACCATTAAAAATTCTATCAACAATTATGGTTGTGACTGCCTCAGTAGGATGAACTGGATCCCAAAAGATATGGTCTTGTCTATTTGTACAAATGTTTGAACTTGGTAGACATGGAAGTTGAGCATTTAATTCACCAATTCCACAACATGCATTTTTCACATCTACAAATCCTGAAAATTAAAGAGATATAAATTAAGTCCTTTAAACATGACATGTGATTTTTTTGGATGCAAGTTGATTTGAGAGAATATAAAATTAATATTAAAAAAAATTAAGGAAAAAAGAATAAGATGATTTTGTATATTAGAATTGAGAGAAAATAGAGATGAAATTAGGAGATAAATGTGCTCTCTTTTTGTTTGATTAGAAAGAAAAAAAAATATCACGTTAAATATTAATATATTTGTTTAATAAGACTCATTTATTGATAAGCAGATAGGTATTCGAGGAAGAGTAGAGTTAAAAAAATAAATATTTAATTAAAGTTTTGTATTCTATGACAAAAATATGGTGAAATAGAAAACTATATTTGCTATAGAAAATTTATGCATAACAAGATGATAACCCGCATGTTGAGTGGGTCTATTTTTATTTATTTAATTTAAGTAGATTTTTTAAAAAATCAATATATAGTTTTATGTTTTAATTTATTTTTTATATCAATAATATATATATAATTTTACCAATATAATTTATAAAAGAGAAATATTAATTTAGACGAATGACTTGAATAATTGAAATA
>JBBPBR010000004.1:51141901-51152991 GCA_037974775.1 Cicer pinnatifidum
CAATAACATACATTAATGATAATTTTAAAATAGTCTAAATAATCTTTTATACTGGATTTAAATTCTATCTCTTAAAGTTACAAAGTCAAATTTTTATCCCTAAGTCCACACATCTGGGACATATTGTATTAAAATATAAAATTCGATTAAATTTAAAAAATATAAAAGATTTAGTTTATGTACATTGAAGATGTAAAAAAATTTACATTAACGGTATATTAAAATTAATTTTAATTAAAATATATAAATTGGATATAATTTTAATAATTTAAATAAAAAATCTTACTTTATATATAACTAATTAATATTGATAGGTATTTGGTATTGAAATTTCAGAATTGAATAAGGTCAAAACAATTAAAAATTTGAATTTAATAAGTTGATTGATGACATGGATGTGAGTGTTTAAAAAGATGACAAGTTGACAAAAATGAATTTAAGTTTTATAACTTTTTTACCGGCAACATATATTAAGCGGTCTTTTAGGACAAGAGGAATTGGTTTCCTTCCATTTTTGGTTTTGTTAACTATTGAAGGCTTTCATTTCTTGATGTGTTCAGTAGTTTGAAATGATATTTTCTTTGGATACTGTGGAGGAGAGGGGGATGTGTGTTGTGTTGTGTTTCATATTTGCAATTTAGGAATGATACACTAATTATGGACGATAAAAGTTGGGCAAATATTAAAGCTTTAAAGTTTATTCAATTTTTGTTTGAGTTGACTATGGGTTTGAAGGTTAATTTTCATAAAAGTTTTTTTTGGTGCAGACTAATAATGCTCACGACTCATAGCTGGAGGAAGTATTATATTTGTTAAATTGTAAGGTAAATTGAATTACGTTCATTTATTTGAGAATGTCTATTATAGATAATCATCAGAGGTTATCTTTTTAGAAGTTGATGATTGATAATAATCGTCTTCAATCATTTGTCTAATTGAAAGAAGTGGAATCTGTCCATGGAAGGTCATCTTATTCTCATTAATGACGTTATGTCTGAAGAAGGTGGTTAAATAGTCGTATTTTGTTTTTAACGATCAATATTCTTATCAAGAAGAGATGAGTAAATATTTAATTATCTATCTTTTGATATTTTTTTTTATAATTAATATAACTTTGTCTACCAAAGCTTTTTCAACCTTTTCTATTTTTTCTTAAAAATGTATTATGCCATATATTAGATGAGTTATGCGTACGTTTTGATTAATATTTTTTTTTTTTATAAAATGTTCTTATATATTTTTATTTAGTAACTTGACTTAGTTAGTTGTTTTTCTATTGTGCAGTCCTTACTAGACTTGTACTTCATCGAGTTCAGAATTAAGAATCCGTCTATGATAGAGAACTTATAATTAATGAAACTAGTTAATTATTAGTTAAAATAGTGTAATTAGTATCTTAGATATATTATTAGTTATTTTATATTATTATCTTTTCTAAAATATTTTTAGACTGTTTAAGATTATGCCATATGGATGGTTAAGATTTATTTAAAATAATATACATTAACTGTATTGTCCCATTTTAGGATTCAATCAATGAAGGAAGAATGTCTTTTACTTTCGAACAAGGATACTCTTTAATTAGAAATAATAGTTTGTAATTCTCCACATCTTTATGATTAAAATTGTGACTTAATTTATATTAATTTAATACACAATGTATATTTTTCTTTTTATTTATTGTAATCAAATCGATATCATTTAAGTTATTATTTTTATTATAATTAAACATGAAAATAATCATTAACGTTTACTTCTAAAAGATGTTTATAATTGTTAAAATTTTAAATATTTTTTAAAACTGGTCAATAATTGTTAAAATTACACCGTTAAATTATCGAATTTAGAATTTTTAAGCTATGATTAATCTAATTAAGTTAAATTAAATTATTGGATCATCAAAATTAGAATTTATAAATTATATATAGTCTAAATACTTAAGATTGAAAAGTTGGAATAAAATTTAAATTTCTATGTCATAATCAATCTAGTTAATTAAGATTTAACCGTTGAATAATCTAAATAAAAAATTTAAGTTATAGTCATTCTAATTAGTGAAGTATGAATTGTCAAATAATCAAAATTAAATTCAATATAACGTAGAAATTTTAATTTTGATGATATGTGAGTTCACACTACGCCAAATTTGACATTTAACAGCGCCCCTTTTACAGCGCTTGCTAAACACAAGCGCTGTTGTAAATGTATTTGAAAAATAACGGAGCCTTTTACAGCGCTTTTATTCACAAGCGCTGTAAAACAAGCGCTGTTGTAGGTCATATAACGTTTGTGCATAATGTTGTAAGGCTTTTACAACGCTTTTCAAAAAAGCGCTGTAAAATGAAGCGCTTTCGCGTATGCTTTTACAGCGCTTTTTTCACAAGCGCTGTAAAAGGCATGCGCTTTAAAATAATTGAATATGAACTACTTAAGGCGTGTCCGAAATGCAATGTCTCTCGATATAAGAAGAAAGAATCTACTCCAGCAAAAGTCGTGTGGTATTTTCCTATAATACCAAGATTTAGGCGCATGTATCGTAGTGAAGAAGATTCAAAACACTTGACATGGCATGCAGATGAAAGAATTAGAGATGGAATGTTTCGACACCCTGCAGATTCCCCACAATGGGCAAAAATTGATCACGAGTATCCTGAATTCGGGATAGAGTCAAGAAATCTAAGACTTGCACTTTCTACTGATGGAATGAATCCACATGGTCTTCAAAGCATCTCACACAGCACGTGGCCTGTGATTTTGGTAATATATAACCTACCTCCATGGTTATGTATGAAGCGTAAGTTTATGATGTTGTCTCTGTTAATTTCTGGACCCAAACAACCGGGGAATGATATCGACGTATACTTGACTCCTCTAATAGAAGATTTAAAACATATGTGGGAGACAAGTGTGGAAGTTTATGATGGGTATAAGAAAGAATATTTCAATTTGAGGGCTATGTTGTTCGGCACAATTAATGATTTTCCAGCATATGGTAATTTATCAGGATATAGCATTAAAGGTCAGTGTGCATGTCCTGTATGTGAAGAGAGTACAAATTGGATGCGGTTGAAACATTGTAAGAAGAATGTGTTTCTTGTACATCGTAGATTTTTACCTTATAGTCATCAGTATCGTTGGTGGAGAA
Source organism: Cicer pinnatifidum (assembly GCA_037974775.1). Classification (NCBI taxonomy): domain Eukaryota; kingdom Viridiplantae; phylum Streptophyta; class Magnoliopsida; order Fabales; family Fabaceae; genus Cicer; species Cicer pinnatifidum. The sequence goes on from JBBPBR010000004.1 coordinate 51,145,047, forward strand.
ATGCATTTAATGGAAAATCAGAGGAAGGTAAAGCTCCTTTACCACCGACTGGATATCAAATACTTGAAAAAGTACAAGGTTTGACCAATAAATTTGGTAAACCTTTTGCGGGAGAGCTGGTCAAAACTGGGTGGAAGAAAAAGTCAATTTTCTTTGAATTACCATATTGGAAGTCATTGTATATAAGACATTTCCTCGATGTGATGCATATTGAAAAAAATGTATTTGATAGTGTTATTGGTACGTTACTCAATGTTCCAGGAAAGTCTAAAGACGGCATCAACGCAAGATTGGACTTGGTCGATATGGGAATAAGAAATGAATTGGCTCCAGTAAAGAAAGGAAATCGCACATATCTACCTTCAGCCGCTCATACTCTATCTAGAAAGGAAAAAATTGTTTTATGTAAATTTCTACACGAAGTTAAAGTTCCAGAAGGATACTATTCGAACATTAGAAATTTGGTTTGTATGAAAGACCTCAAGTTAAAAGGTTTGAAGACCCATGATTGTCATATTCTAATGGAGAATTTGCTACCAATAGGTATACGTTCCATTTTACCTGAAAAAGTTCGACTAGCATTAACTAGATTATGTTTCTTCTTCAGGGAAATTTGTAGTAAAGTGATCGACCCTCAGAAATTACCGACATTGCAGAGGGAAATTGTTGTTACTTTGTGTGAGCTTGAAATGTATTTCCCACCATCGTTTTTTGATATAATGGTTCACCTTACTGTTCATCTGGTTAAGGAGACACAACTTTGTGGGCCAGCTTATATGAGATGGATGTATCCGATAGAACGATATATGAAAATATTAAAAGGGTACGTAAAAAGTAGAAGTCGACCAGAAGGTTGTATTGCTGAACGATACATTGTTGAAGAGGCTGCTGAATTTTGTACTGAATATCTGTCCAATGTTGAATCCATAGGGCTTCCCATGTCTCGTCATTCGGGAAGACTATCAGGAGAAGGGATAATTGGAAGGAGACTACTGACTATATCAAGGACATAATTGGAGCAGGCACAATTGTATGTTCTGCACAATGATGATGAGGTTCAACCGTATGTTACAATACACATGGATCATTTATCTCGTTTGAACATGAATAGGAATCAAAATTGGATAACTCGAGAGCACAATCGAAGTTTTATAACATGGTTAAAAAATCACATAAAGTCAAAATTTGACATAGACCCCGGATCAATTTCACAGAGATTGAGGTGGCTAGCAAATGGTCCGAGCTTACATGTCTTTTCTTACACTGGTTATGTTATTAACGGCTACACATTTTATACCAAAGAACAAGATGATCAGACCACTATGCAAAATAGTGGAGTCACTCTCGTAGCTGAAGCGATGCATGTCTCAAGTGCAAAAGACAAAAACCCAATATATGCAAATCTATCATATTTTGGGGTTATCGAGCGCATATGGGAGTTAGACTACACAATGTTTCGTGTTCCCATATTTGGTTGCAAGTGGGTCGATAATAATAATGGCGTTCGGATTGATGAGTCAGGATTCTTGCTTGTTGATTTTAATAGGGTGGGATACAAAGACGAGCCTTTTATTTTAGCGTCGCAAGCTCAACAAGTGTTTTATGTCACCGATCCTTCTGATGATAAATGGTCTGTTGTCCTATCGACCAATAAAATAAGTGATGATAACAACAATGATGAAGATGTTGGTAATGATCTTTTATTTGCAACATCACAACAACCACATGAAATTGATTCAACTGATGATGGTTTATATCTTAGAGATGATCATGATGAGGGAATTTGGATTAATCCATCGTTTCGTATTGTAAATGGACAAACAAATGTGAATCTCACCAGGAAAAGAAGAAGGGCATCTTAATATACATGTTTAATTGTTTTATATAAGTCATGCATGTAATCTGAATTATTGTTGTAATCTGAATTATTGTTCTACTCTGGTTTTATTGTTGTAATATGAATTATTGTAATCTGAATTATTGTTCTATTCTGGTTCTATTCTGGTTTTATTGAATTATTGTGGTATTATATAATCTGAATTATTCTGGTTCTATTCTTGTTTTATTGTTGTCTAAGAAGACAAGCATAACCAGTGATTATTGCATGTTTATGTAAATTTGGACAATTACAATTCTTAAGAACTATGCATGTAAAAAAAGTGCATGTCTTTTACAGCGCTTTTTAAAAAAAGCGTTGTAAAAGGCCCTTTTAAAAATAATATTCATCAGATAACTAACATGACTTTCTCTAACAGGATTTTCTTCAAACACCTTTTACGCATCATGGGAATCCCCAAAAACACATTGTTAACAAAAACATCATATCCATTGTTAACAAAAACATCAGACACATTGTTAACAAACCCATTTTTCGCAACATGGCAATGAACCTGAAGATCAAGTTACGATTTAAGAATGAAAGGGAATGTAAAGAGATAAAAAGGGTGTTGAGGTGGAGATTGAAAGAGTAAGCTTTGATGTTTGCGAAGAAGATGCATAAAAGGACTTTGAGGTGGAGTTTGGTGAAGAGGAAGATATTTTGGTGGGACTATGTGGGTTTTGCAGAGCTTGTTTAAAAAATAACATAACAAAACACAAAAATAACATAATAAGGCCTTTTACAGCGCTTGTTGGGATAAGCGCTGTAAAAGAGTCTTTTAAAAATTTAAATAAGGCCTTTTACAGCGCTTCTTTGAACAAGCGCTGTAAAAGGCTATTAAAAAAACATTATATAACATACTAAAACAATGAGGTCTTTTACAGCGCTTGTTTGTAAAAACGCTGTAAAAGAGTCTTTTAAAAATTTAAATAAATACGCCTTTTACAGCGCTTTTATAACAAGCGCTGTAAAAGGCTTAGCCTTTTATAGCGCTCTTTGGAAAAGCGCTGTAAAAGGGTTATAAAAAAAGCGTTGTAAAAGGGTTATATATATAACAGTAACCTCTTCAGTTTCCTCTTCATTACGTAATCTACACTATCATCTCAACCTTCATCGTTCTTCTCTTCTTTTGCAAACCCTATAATCTCGTTCATTACGAACTGTATTTCCACGATCATCTCATTCATTTCGAACCTTATTTCCATCCAAGATCATTTCGAACCTTATATTTTCATTGAAATACGTAACCCTCATTACGTATTTCTTCAAAACCGTTTTTCTGTGACATTTATTGTTGTGAAATTTCTCCGTTCGCTCTTTTCTTTGCATTTCATCCTTCTTCGAACCATTATTCAGGTATTGATGTTATTTATTTTTTGTAATCATTAAAATGCATGTTGAGCTTGTTTAAAATATATATACTGATACATGTTGAGCTTGTTTAAAATAATGCATGATGCATGTTGAGCTTGTTGATATTATACTAAACTGCATGTTGAACTTGTTGTAGTTAAATGGATACAAACAGAGATTTAGAATGTCAAAATGAAGAAGTTGGCACCAGTAGGACTTATGAAAATGAAGTCAAACGTGGTGCAACTATCATGCAAAAAGTCATTAAAGCAAGGAGTAATGGCATTAAATTTGAGGTATACTATACTCTGTTTGCTGTTAATTTTTTTAGCTTTTTTTAATAGCATGTACTTACTATATGAGTTTATTAGGTTGGATGAAATGAAAGTGGTCAGCCAGTTGACCCCCACAGCGCAATGTTTGTGAGCTACATTGGGGCTGTTGTTCGTCAAAATATTCCAATAACAATTGACGACTGGAGAGATAAGGCATTGAAGGATGCCAAAGATATCATCTGGAATGATATTCAAGTAAATTTTTTGATCCAATCTTTTGTCATTTATAAATATTTTCATTGAAATACTTTACTTATAATTTTTTTCACTGCAGACATCTTTTGTCCTTGATGAGGGACGAGAGAATTATGTATTGAGAGTTGCTGGCAAAATCCATCGTGGATTCAGATCGCATCTCTCAAACTTCTATCTTAAAGATAAAGAAGGAAACACAACAGCTGAACCTCCAAAGATATATCGACATTATATATCAAATGATGAATGGAAAGCGTTTGTTTCCAAACGTACTGACCCCGCGTTTGTCGTAAGTGATTAATTTATTAGCATTTGTGTGTTTTATTATTTATATTCGAATCGTATTTTAAATTTTTATATAATTGCTATTTTTTATATAGAACATTAGTAAGGCAAATCGCGAAAGGGCAAGAAACCCGACGCACCCATACAGAAAATCACGTATGGGATATGCACGCCTTGATCAAGGGCTTGTAAGTAATTAAACATCACTTTTATATAATGAATGAATTTGTATTATAAACTATAGTTTCTAACTAATATTTTGTTTTATCGAATAGCGACAAGAGACCCAAACCAATCAACCGTTGGGTCGTCACATCTTGTGGAAGGAAGCTAGGGTAAATAAAGATGGAGTGGTTGATAACCAAAATGTTCAAAAAGTAATAGAACTTTGTGTAAGTATATTATGACTTTAATATTTTTCAATATTGTATTTATCACTTGAATACTTTTTAATATTGTATTTTAAAAATGATAATGAACTTAACTATTTTAATGTTACATGTATTTTAGGAGACTATCTCTCAAAGTTCTGAATGTGAAGAGGGCAACAAGGCTAGTTGCAGGGATATTTTGGGCAAAGTTTTTAATGTTCCTGAATATTCCGGTCGAGTTAGGGGGAAGGGATTTGGCGTAACTCCCAAAAGCTTTTTTCCTCAAGAGAAGCGCCAAAAACCTTCCAACGAGGAAGTATTAGAGAAGCTCAGAATTCTATCTGAGCAAGTGGCACAATTGGTGAATACAAACAAAGACAAGCAACTTCCGGTTCAGCTCCAAGGTGAACTACAAATGGAGAGTGAAAGCGGGAGTTGCAACGTCGGTTTGAAAATTATTCCCGAGGTAATTAATTACTTACTTGCTTATGTAATTACTTATGCATTAAACAATATTATATATTAACTGTACTTATGTTTTAACTATTGATTTAGGGTGTCACTTCATGTTTTCTATACTTGTCCTCGCCCACTCATCGGAAGGTGGGAAAAGCAAAATTGTACAATACTTTGGGAGAAGTATTGCACAATACTCTGATCCCAAAGGGCCATGTCAAGGTATCGCCTACTGTTGCTTTCGAACCAACTGCACCGTTGCCGATACCGGACAACGACGGAGATATGCAGTCATTGGGCGAAGCTATCGGTAGTTATGTGGCATGACCCACTAACTTTGTTGCCCTCATTAAAAGCCCTCCCAGAAACAAATCAGTGACGTCTCCCGATAAGGTTTGTCACATTTATTGCATAAGCTTTGTCAATTTTTTCAGATTCAATAAACTAACATTTAACCTCATTTTTGTAGGTCCAAATAAATAAACCACCCGCACATCCAAAAAAAAGCAGCAAACCTCAAAAATTGGAGGTTAATAGAGCTGCCAATAAAGCTGCCAAATTTGCAGCAATAAAAAAATTGGATCGTGGCAAATCAGTCGCTGCTGCTGCTCCTCCTAAAATAAGTCAGCCACGCCTTGGTAAATACGGGGCGTGTCTTGACATTCAAGTAAAAAAGAACCTATGCAGCAGCGACGATTCGCGCATGATACATATGAATAAAGAAATATTCGGAGAGGAGTATGAGGAATTATTCGACAAGGAGCACGTATACGAACTTCTCGAACATAAGGAGCTCAGTGCAACTGTAATGAGCTTGTATATAAGGTAAAAAATACTTTTAATTGCATTTATTGGTAATTAATTAAATGTATTGGTAATTAATCTAGTTTAAAATTTTCATTGAAGGTTTTTGCATGAGAAGGTCGTGTGCCCTAGGAAATTATCGAATAAATACTCATTCTTCTCTCCGCATAAAACGTCCATGTGGAAACTGGATGAAGACAATGTAAAGAAATACATTGTAAATATGTTTTTAGGAAATATTTCAAAGGATAAATTGTTCTTAGCACCATATAATTCAGGGTACATAATTTTATCTTTTTTAATTGATGAGAATTTAATTTATTAGTTGTGTATAGACCAAATTGTGTAACCAATTTTTTGTTGTTGTAGGGCACATTGGGTGCTATTTGCAATCAATGCCGTCTCTGAAGTTGTATACTATTTGGATCCCTTGCATGGCGATTACAACAATCACTCCGAAATCAAGACTTTGTTCGACACGTAAGTAATATTCATTTATTTTTGTTACACATATATATAAATAAGTGTTTGTTCATGCTAAAATAATCACATTTATTCATTTGATAGTGCATTAAAAGTTTTTCGAGCTCAAAGAGGTGCGGTAGTGTCGAAGCAAAAGTCTAATAATATTACATGGATCCCAATAAAGTGCCCTCGTCAAACAAACAACATCGACTGTGGGTACTACGTATTGAGATTCATGAAGGAGATTGTTGACAAGAATAAAACTATTATCCCAGAAACGGTACAGTATTTTGATTATAGGATTTTCATATATAAATTATCTATATATTTGATACTAACTTAATATAATATGTTCAATTTTTATATTGCAGTACTTTGAAAATTCCAGTCCTTCATATTCTGAGCAAGATCTGATGGAATTAAAGGAGAAATGGTGTGAGTATGTGCTTGAAATGAAAATTATTTGATTTTCTGGGAAATAGCATGCTGCAAGGGACTGAATATTATATGGTGCATAGTTATTATATGTATAAGATCATAGGACAATATATAAACTTGCATATGAATATGTTGTAAATTAGATTCAATGTATATTCATACCAAATATGTTGTAAATTACTGTGTTACAGGATAATATATATGTATCATATTGTGTAAACTGATTATGTTTTAAACTGATTATGGGCTCTTGTTCTGGTTCTGGTTCTGGTTGTGTTACTGATTCTGTTTCTGTTTTAACATGCACATGAATATGTTCTAAAATTACTGATTCTGGATGTGTTGTGTTGTGTGAACTGGTTCAAACTAATTTTGGATAAAAAGATAAAAGACAGCGCTTTATAAAAAAAGTGCCATAAAAAGCTAAAAAACGCTTTTAAAATATATACAGGGTTAAAAAAAAAAAATAAATAACACCTTTAACAGCGCTTTTTATAAAAAGCGTTGTAAAAGGTACCCCAAATATGTATTATGGGTATGCCTTTTACAACGCTTGTTACAAAAAGCGCTGTAAAAGGTACCCCAAACATGTATTATGGGTATGCCTTTTACAGCGCTTGTTACAAAAAAGCGCTGTAAAAGGTACCCCAAATATATGAAATATGGGTAAGCCTTTTACAGCGCTTTTTACAAAAAAGCGCTGTAAAAGGTACCCCAAATATATGAAATATGGGTATTCCTTTTACAGCGCTTGTTGTAACAAGCGCTGTAAAAGGTGCATAATAAGCGCGCGTTATAAAGGGTGCCTTTAAGAGCGCTTTTTTGAAAGCGCTGTTGTAGCTTTTACAGCGCTCGAATCTACAGCGTTTTTTTTTTTTGAAAAAGTGCTGTAGAAGGCTTAAAAAAAGCGCTGTAAAATGCTGTTTTTGGCGTAGTGTCAATCTTAAAAAATTAGCGTGAATATAACTTTAAAATATAACTTTTAACGATCCAACGGTTCAATTTTAACTAAATAGATCAACTATGACTTTATAAATTATATTTTTGATGATGAGGTGATTAGTATTAACTAATTAGCCTAACTATTACTTATAACTTAAATTTTGATGATTCAACAATTTAATCTTAATTAAATAGACTAACTATGACTTATAAATTCTATTGTCGATGATCCGACAGTTCAATCTTAACAAATTAGATTAACTATAATTTAAAAATATAATTTAAAGGATCCAACAATTCAATCTTAACTAATTAGACTAACTATGACTTAAAAATTTAAATTTCGACGCTCAAACAATTCAATGTTAACTAATTAGACTAACCATAATTTAAAAATTCTAATTTCGACAATCCAATGATTC
>JBBPBR010000004.1:51153295-51166505 GCA_037974775.1 Cicer pinnatifidum
TCAATAATTCAATTGTTCAAATTTAATTAATTAAAAAAATTATGACTTTATAATTATAATTTTGATGATTCAATAATTCAAATATAATCAATTAGACAAACTATGATTTTAAAATTTTTATTTCAATAATATAACAGCTCATTATTAACTAATTTAATAAGTTATAACTCTAAATTATAATTATGATGTTCTAACGGTTCCATTTTATACTTCAACTAATAATTACTATATAATATATAAATAAAAAATATTTAAATTGTATATATATATACCATGACTTACAAAATTGAATATAAGTAATATGTATTTTATTTGCTATGAATCACAACAATCAATGGTAAAAAAATTTGTCAAAGGGATCTTTAAAGTTGTGGTTGGTTTTTATCCTTGTCGGTACCTTTTTTGCGACTTTAAAAATATTAAGTGAAAAAACTATTTACTTTTAATAATGTATATAAATTAAATCTTAAAATATATTTGTCTCTATTAATATATTTTTATTTATTTTATTTTAATTAATCAAATTTTTCAATTAACTATAATTAATAAAAGTATTTAAATAAATGATATTTATTTTATCATTGAAATCAATAAAAATAATAATTTTTTTAAAATCCACACACAAACTCAAATAAAACAATTATAAAAAAACCATCTCTATTTTTCAACTCCACTTTCGAAGTTGTAAGAGATCAAACCTTGTACCCTACAATTTTTGAATAAATAATCAACTTATTCCCTAAAATTGTAAATATTTATCAAAATGTTTACTCAAATTTACGCTATATATATAAAAAAAACTATTCTATTTTATCTAACTTTAATTAAAATATTGACTTAATTGTTCTTTTGGTCCCCATGTTTTAGCAGAATCGCAAAGTAGTCCTCCCATGTTGTTTCTCCCCAGTTTTGGTTCCTCAAACATAATTTTGGTCGAAAATTTGATGAAATTTTATTTTTTAAAGTCGTATTACACCATTTATGATCATATATTTCAGGTACAATTGTTCCAAATGAGATCTTGAGGCATGATCTGACTTAAATAAATGCAAAAAAAAAATGAAATTTTATGAAATTTTGGATTAAAATTCTGCTTGGGGGACCAAAACTGGAGAGAAACAAAATGGGGGGACTACTTTCGCGATTCAGCTAAAATAAGAGGATCAAAATTACAATTAAGCCTAAAATATTTCATCTTTTAGAGATCTTGCTGTATCACGATGTGTGACATGGTGACACAACCGTGGCGCATCATAGACTTTGTCTTTTTAAGTAATTAAACTCAAACAAAATTTTGTCAACTTTCTCCATCAACTTTGTCTTCCAACAATCATCTTCCTTTTGCACCACACCAACTACAACAACTCTATTGTCATTGCAATTAACTAAACCTAGTTCTCTAACCCCATCAACTATATAAAAAACCACAACAACAAATATCATATTGCATACAAAGAATCAAAATATTATACAGAAAGACGCGAAAGAAAGAAGACAAGTAAATAAATGTGTCAAATAACTGAGCTTATGAAAAAGACAAGTAAATAAAGGTCTTTTTGAATTTACTCGAGTGTTTGTAATTTTAGTTAATGTTCTTTTCTTGTACTTATATTCGAGATAATAGTTGTTCATGTTTAGATCCTATTAACATCGTAGCTTCTTAAAAAACTTTTTATTAAGTTATTTATTTATTTTACTCGATTTTAATTGATTACCATTCATTGCATAAAATAATAGCTTATGAATTTCAAGAAATTTAATAGAAAAAGTGATTTGTGCGGTTTATAGATTATTTGATTGATCTGATTTGATAATTTAAGTATTTATAAATTTGGAAAAGAAATATAGATAAAAAGAAAATAGTTGTGAACCTTTGAACCTGTCGTTTATAACTTGATTCCACTCAACTAAGTCTTTGTGCGCCAGCTATTCGGTTTGGCGTTGAGTCGATGGAGAAATTGAGAAGGGTAGTAAACGACATAGCGTATGCTAAGAATCTCAGTAAACTATCTCCAATTCACCTCTCTCTTCTCCCATTCCTTTCCATATCATCTTCTCTCTACAAACTCGCTCTCTCACTTCGCCACTCCCTTTACAAACACAACATCTTCTCCCATTTTCAAACCCACCGGTACCTAACTAACTAACTAACTATTTTCCTTCTTTTTTTTTTTTGCTGACAAAATAATGAGAACCAAAATATTGTTGTAGTTTGCCAGTTCCTGTTATCAGCGTCGGAAATTTGACATGGGGTGGCAATGGGAAGACGCCAATGGTTGAGTTCATCGCTTTCTACTTTTCTCGTTCAGGAATTTCACCTCTTGTTCTTTCTAGGGTATTCTCTCTCTCTCTCTTTTTTTTTTTCCCTATTTTTTTAGCTTCAATTTTGTCCATGTTAGTTTTATTTTTTCTATTTAATTCTGAAATTTCAAAAAAATAAAATAAATTTAGTTGTTCCAATGATTTAATGCATTTTTGTATTTAACAAAAGAGCTGTCCTAGTGCATGATAGAGTTGTCAATTGTGGATTTTAGAAATTGGCGGCTTGTTAAAATTCTGCTATGGTTGAGTGTTATATGTTGGGTTTTGGGCTCCCTTCCTATGTGGAGAAAGATCCAATATGTGCAAGCCCATGAGTCTCACTTAACCAAGTGGAGAGAGGTGGGTGTAAGAGAGCTGAATTCAGAGAGAGAGAGAGGCAAAGAGAAAAGTGAGAGAGGAAGAGCAAAACCTATTTTCGCATAAAACAGAGCAGCTGCACTAGAGAGAGAGGCAATATGTTGGGTTTTGGGCTCCCTTCCTATGTGGAGAAAGATCCAATATGTGCAAGCCCATGAGTCTCACTTAACCAAGTGGAGAGAGGTCAGATTAGTGGGCGTAAGAGAGCTGAATTCAGAGAGAGAGAGTCAAGAGAAAAGTGAGAGAGGAAGAGCAAAACCTATTTTCGCATAAAACAGAGCAGCTGCACTAGATTCGCGATTTCTCCTTCGTTTACCGTCGGATCGGGCTGAAATTTGGACAGCAGGTCCGTGACTCGTGGTACTTCAATCGGACCGGTTGGATCGTCGATCAGAGGTCTGAGGTGGGAGAAATTGAACTCGTACAACCGTTTTTCTTGGTTTTTCTGCTGAACTTTATTCTCAATTTCATGCTTGTTTTCTTATTGTTTTGGCTGATGGTTGTGCTGGTTACCTTGCTGTTTTTGGCCGGTTACTGCACAAATTTGTGCCATATTGAAACTCTCTTGGAGCTCTATTACTGGCTTGGTCCCGTGGTTGTTTACTTCTCACATTGAGAATGTTACAAGAGAGTTTCAAATATGGCACAAATTCGTGCTCAGTAACCGGCCAAAAACAGCAAGGTAGCCAGCACAACAATCAGCAAAAACAATGAAAAAACAAGCATGAAATTGAGAACAAAGTTCAGCAGAAAAACCAAGAAAAACTGCTGTTGTCCGAGTTCAATTTCTCCCACCTCAGACCTCTGATCGACGATCCAACCGGTCAGATTGAAGTACCACGAGTCACGAACCCTGCTGTCCAAATTTCAGCCCAATCCGACGGTGAACGAAGGAGAAATCGCGAATCTAGTGCAGCTGCTCTGTTTTATGTGAAAATAGGTTTTGCTCTTCCTCTCTCACTTTTCTCTTTGCCTCACTCTCTGAATTCAGCTCTCTCACGCCCACTAATCTGACCTCTCTCCACTTGGTTAAGTGAGACTCATGGGCTTGCACATATTGAGCCTTTCTCCACATAGGAAGGGAGCCCAAAACCCAACAATAGTGTCATTATAGATGTTGTTTGACAATACTGTACTAATCCGCAGATTGCGGAATAATAGTTGTTTGTTAAAATTCTGCTACTTAACACTGGTGCATGAGGCTCTCACCGAGTGGAGTGAAAGGTTGTTTCCCTTATTTGTGATGTCCTGGTCAGAAGGCACCAACCTTACCTTTAGATGGGTGTTTGTATTAATCTAATATAAGGGATTAGTTTTGTTTTGTTTTACTGTAGTTTTCTAGCAAAATGCTGTTAATTTAGTGGAAGAAATGAAATGTGTTGGAGAGTGATGAATAGTTAATTGACTTGGACAAATTGTTTGTTATTATTACATGTGTATAAATGTTGAAATGGCTTAAGTGTGCTCCATGGTACTTATAGCCTATAGGAAATACTTTCAATGTTAAAATAATGACCCTTGGTTATGATTCATTTTGTTAATTTCGCATACCCCAAGTTTTGAATTTAATGCACCCTCCATATCAAATTCTAACTGAACTACTCAATTTCTGTGCATTTAACGTTGTACTCGTTAAGTTGCTTAGCTTGATTCATTTCTATTGTCCTTTTGCAGGGTTATGGTGGTGGTGATGAAGTTAACATGCTTCAGAGACATTTACTTGGAACATCAACTAAGTTTGGTGTTGGCGCAAATCGAGCTTCTGTTGCCAGTCATTTGATCCAAAAATATGGCTACATTGATATTCGCAAGAGTTCATTGTATGAGAAACAAAACTGTTACTCGAAGGTCCAGAATTCTCTTGATTCCGAAAAAATTGGGGTTGTAGTTCTTGATGATGCAATGCAGGTAATACAACACTCCCCTACACCACCCTTATTTGTTTTCCCTTGTGTATCTACTATTCATGAAATTTAGTGTTTTTTTCCTTAATATTCTTTGACATGGTGTTTGCTTTAAATAAAATCATTCATATGCAAGGTAGCATTGGAGCTTATGGCGAGAATTGGATATTGTGATGGTCAACGGATTAACTCTTTGGGGTAACGGTCGACTACTGCCACTTGGACCTTTAAGAGAGCCTTTGACTGCTCTCAGGCGAGCAGATGTAGTTGTAATCCATCATGCAGACTTGGTATGTCAAAATAATATTAATAGTTCCTTTTCATGGAAAATAATTGGCAATTATTTTTTGTGGCAAGTTTTTCTTCATCGGTTTGTATTTACTTATTTAGGTCGCATGTCTGTATGCAAATTTATAAACACAAGCATCATGCTGAAAATCATGCTTTTGGAGATTCTCAGGTTTCTGATGATGTTCTTGAGGATATTGAGTCCATGGTCCAAGGAATTAAAAAGTCTGTTCCAATTTTCTTTACAAAAATGGACCCAACATACTTATTTGAGGTGGGAAACATCAATGCTAAAATACCATTGACGGTTCTTCATGAAGCTACTATTTTATGCGTTTCTGCTATTGGTTCTGCAGAACCTTTTGTGAAGCGGATTCAAGAGGTATTCCTCCTCTATCATATTTCTTCAACTAAATAGAATATATATTTTTATAATCATTGGAGAATGGTCTGAATACAAATATAATAATTGAGTATTTCATTTTTACATGTTAAAGCCTGTCTACCATTTTGTTTAAATTCATGAAATTCTTTGACATGAAAGGATTGTAATATAAATAAAATAACTGAACCAGTTGATGCATAAGGAGTGACACAGACCTACCCTTTTGTCTGCCATGCTATCTAGCTATAATGTTGTATTAAGTGGACTTTCCCTTTCTTTTTCCCTTACTCCACTTTCTATTTATCATCTCTAAAGTGCAGATGGGAGCACTTTATGTTGATCGAATAGATTTCAGTGATCATCACATATTCGATGCCACGGTACATTTATCTTTCGTGAACCAAATAATTTGTTGATTGACTACATACTCTATTGTTTCAAGTAAACTCTTAAACCTGTTGGCCATTATTTTTGAAGCCGTGTTGTTAAATAAACAGTGGTATGTAAGAAAACTGCATGAAGATCATAATCATTTGAGTGCTGCTGTTGTGCCTACTTTCATTTATTTGTGTATTTTTTCATTTTGAATATGTGACAGAGTTTTATATTGACTAAAATGCTAATATAACATATTCTATCCAGGATATTGATATGATCAAAGCCAGACTTGGAGAACTAGAGAGGAAGTTTGGTTCCAAAGCAATTGTTGTAATAACTGAAAAGGTAATTAGACATACTTCCCACAATTGTGTTTGTTGTGTATGTATGAAATTCCATGTATATATGTTTTTATCCCTATTCATAACCCCTTAATTAAATTTTCCTTTCTGCAGGATTATGATAGGGACCCTGAGATTCTTAAGCAACTTTATCCATTTAAAGTTTTTGCCCTGTGCTCTACATTGAAGATTTTGCCCTATAAAGGAAAGACAGAAGATAGCTTTAAGAAATTTCTGAAGGACCAATTGAAATTAGAATTTCCTGCATCAGATTAATCTTAGCTTGTAGTAAGCTCTCCTTTACAAGAACGTGCTTATCCTACTAAATATTTTTGCTAGGCCCTCTGTTTTGCAATTATGTCACTGGCTCTTGTTATTGTTTTATTGTTGATAATAATTTTTCCAGGATCACATTAGATTGCCTTACAAAATTGAGAAAAGGAAACCCTGTTCAAACCTGACATAAATAAAGTATGTATGAGAAAAGACAATTTCATGTTGATGCCAGATTATTATATCTTTCAGAAATGATATTCACAACACATATTGTCGGACACTGTAAAATGAAGTGGTTTTATGTTTTTCGTTGATTTACTCTCTTCCACTGATGTTGGGTGTATATTTTTGTGTCTACATACAGCGTCGGTTTTGTGATGCTCAAATAACACTACTCTTTTTTCTCCTTTGTGTCTGGTTGTTTTTGTGCAAATTTATGTTTGAAACCATGTGTTGTTCAGCAAAAAAACTGTTGCTATAATCTAGTAATCAAACTTCAAATTACTGCAAGAACCTACTCTAATGTTATCTTGAAGGAGACAAATTCTATGACAATTTTTTTTATAGAAATATCTATTCTCTTAAAGGTACCATTAGTTACCCAGCTTGATTGGGGAGAATCTCTTTAAAGTCATAATGGTAGAAGAACCGTGGAGAAGAATATAAAATTTATACATAACAAAACCTTGCATTTATTTCTATTTTTTTTTTCTTTTGGCTCTTGATTTGAGCAAATTTTGGTAGTGGATGAAGCTTCTCTTTGCCTCAACGAGTCAATGGCTTCTTAAGGACCACTTGCATCAAAATAAACTTTCAATTTTGATTACCTATACCAAACAATTCTCCCACTCAATTTTGAGGAAAGGAATTATGATATTTTCTATTTCTTCCCTCTCTATTTATGATCTATTTGAAGAGAGATAGATAAAAGAAATTAAAAAAATTAATGATAGTTGGATCTACTTAGTGAACCATAAATGGATAAAGAATAAATGAAGAGGATTCTATTTCATTACCAGCTGCACATGTTCAATTTTTTTTGTCTTCCATTACTTTCCTCAAATTTTTAGTAACTTTCAATTTCAAACAAAGAGCATTAGATTTTATAAATAAGGGCAATGCTATGTTCTGATTCCGTGAGTCAAAAATCATTTTAATATATTCTTTTTGACCTAAAAGCAACTTTTTCTTTTTACACTTCACTCAATTTAACAATAAAAACTCTTATCAATTAATTTTTTTATGGAAAAAAGTATAAAAAAGTTGGGTCGTGAGAGCTCAATAAAATAGAGAAAGACTTAAGGTTCAGAAAATGTATTGATATATTGCCTATCATCAAAACCCTTACATATAGTTTTTACATTGAAAACTAGAAGCTCCAATTGATATATTGCTATCGTGAAATCACCCACCTCACCATTTAATGTTTTCACATGTGCAGTATACAAGAATACAAAAATATATCTATTTTCTCTGTGAATGAATGATAGACAATACACGTTGCAAAAGAAAGAAAGATATTTTTCTCATTTTAATGCACTTGACAAGTGTGTTGGTATGTGAGCAACAATTTGTATGTGGCTATTAGTTGGTTCTCAAAGTTTTATTACTGCTATACCCCATATGAAAAGGAGAGTTTCTAAACAAGAATTACAATGCTTTTTTGTGTTCAACTTGCTTTATACCAACAAAGCTTTTTTTCTTATCGTGTTTCCCTATTCATTCAATTAAACCAAAAAGGTAGAAGATACCTCCAGAGGATAATGCTTCTGTCTGCTTCTTTTTAATTTACTTGAAAACATGGTTAACATGATCACAACTTAGCTTACTGGCTCAAAACAGCCAAATATTATACATTTTACCCCATTACTGACGGTGACAATTTACATTTAACCGTAAGAGATTGACATTATAACAAGGGACATGATTTTAATTCTATATAAAATAATTATTAATGTTATCATTATTTATAATATTTTTTTCTTTTTTTTTTTTAAATTTTTTTCAAAAATATAAATAAATCAAAGTAAATTTTATAGTGTGATGTATTTAAACTCTAATTTATTTATAAAAAACAAATCTGAGTCGGTTGATGATAACATCTAGAGACAAAGAGTACCCTTTTCTCCACTATTACATTGATTCAATATCTGTATTATTAAATCTCTAACCAAACCTTCTCAACCACCACAACACACAACAAAGGAAATAAAAAACAAATCAAATCCTAGTGACACATTCTAAAAATGAACATCTTGGTTAATTTGATGAAAAATTCCTTTCTCTTTATCTCTTTCTTCATTATCATCTTCAGTTTAGGATTCCTTGAAGCTCAAAAGGTTCCAGCTATATATGTGTTTGGAGACTCACTTGTTGATGTTGGCAACAACAATTACATAAATGGTACTTTTGCAAAAGCAATTCTTCCTTACTATGGCATTGATTTTCCAACTAAGAAGCCTGCTGGGAGGTTTAGTAATGGCAAGAATGCTGCTGATTTGATTGGTAACTCATTCTAAATCTTCTCTCTTTGTTCTTCCAACATTTATACAATCAGTTGCTTACTTTAGCAATCTTTGAAGAATTTTCTTTTTCATCGAAATCATTATTATCATCTATAGTTTAGATTGAAAATGTGTCTGATGTCCGGCACGTAATAGTATTCGTCACTAACTCACACTAAAACACGTAGTTACATTCAACTATTTCTATTTTTTTCAACTATTAATAGTGTGTCGTGTCAGTATTGTGTCTCGTGTATGAGTTTACGGTAATGTTTGATAGTTTACAGAAGTTACAAGAGTTTGAGTTAGGAAAATATGCAAACTAAATCTCTTGTTAGAATTGGCTAAAAAAACAGAAACAAGTGTTTGAGTACGGATACAGTTTTTTAGCAACACTTTATGGCATATACCTTTTCTGCAATGCTTTTTTTTTTTTTTCATATAAAAATAAAAAATACATTGGAGTCTGACACATATTTTCTTGTGCACTAACTTAGTGAGCATGCTATATCATGATGGGAGAAAGAAAAACTCAAAGGCATACTAGTATTGGTTATAAAAAAGTTTTAGCTGCAGCTTTATTTATTTTTAAGCAAAATTAACTAACTTCACACTTATTAAAAAGTTAGTTTAATGGTGTTAAATTTTATATTAAAAATAGTTATGATTACTAAAATATCCTTCAATTTCATTTTAAGTATCATTTAAGAATATGTACATTTTTTAAGAAAATTATTGTTACAAATTCCATGATAAAATGGTTTTTACTGACAATAACACCGTTATGAATAAAGTAGTTAGTTGACTAATTAGGTAGATAAAGTTACAATAAATATGAATATTAATGAAAAAGATAATTAATACTTGATTGATATTCTAAAATGATAAAATAATGAGTTAAACAAATATTTCAAAATAACACTCTTAATATAAGATAGTTATGAGGGAGATGGATGTAGGAAAGAAATTATTGACACAATTTTCTTTTTTCTTTTTGATTAGAAGACAAGAGGGGCCAAACTTGTTGTACAATATGGATCAGAAGTTAATACCATTATTTATTGCTGTTTTATTGGGGCATAATAATAATAACAGTAATAATATTATTAATATTTCAAAAGATGTTTTTTTGCTAATATTTGCATGAAATGAATGGTTGTTGCAGCTGAAAAACTAGGCCTACCCACTTCACCACCTTACCTCTCCCTAGTATCTAAGGTCAAAAACAACAACAACAACAAGAATGTATCCTTCTTGGGTGGTGTTAATTTTGCCTCTGGAGGTGCTGGAATATTTAATGGCAAACATGATAGTTTTGTAAGTGTACTTCTAATTATTTCTTTTCTTTCTCTAATTTTCCTTAGTTTTGTACAGTAAAATGTAGCCCAAAAAGAGATGTTGAAATCTGATTCAAGATGGCCACAAAATGGAAAATAGATTTATTTACCTCAATTGTCTAATCTAAATTAATAAAAGATTGTTTACAATTGATTATATGAATGTATAATATGAGTCGTCTGATCTCAAATCAATGATTAAGATTAATTAATGTATATAACTGCGTGCTATTATTTCCTCAACGATTCAGATGTCAAAAAGTTAAACCCAAATAGTGATTGAAATGGAGCTAGGAATCCCAAATGTAGTTATCCTTACACTAAGAATAGTTACAAAATTAATGAATTTTTTTTAAGTTACTAATTTAGGGTGAAAAGATGGTTTAGTCCAAAATAAGAAAAACCTTAAAATTTATTGAGAATTTACCAAAAAATTTACCTTTGCCACCCTCCAATGATACTAACCAAAATCGAATTCGCAATATGACAAATATAAATACCTTCCTTTTTAGCACTATAACAATTAATGAAAATATTCTACCAATTGAGTTATCCCCACTTGGACTTTTTTCTTTTTTGTAGTGGAGATCAATACCTTTGACAGAGCAAGTGAAATACTATTCACAAGTATATGAACAGTTGAAACAACAAATAGGAGCATCTAAACTTCAAAATCACCTCTCAAAATCCATTTTCTTTGTTGTGATTGGAGGCAATGATATCTTTGATTACTTGAGTTCAATGGATCTTCAAAAGAAAAATACCCCACAACAATATGTGAATTCCATGGCTTCTTCGTTAAAAGTACAACTACAGGTAAACATGATAGTCATAAATTACTATATCTGATTTTATATATAAGAGAAAGTTGAGTCAACAAAATACATCAATTTTTATTGACTCAATTTTCTTTATAACTCAAGGTAATATAAGTTAATATTTATTATAATTAATTATATCTATTCAAGAGCATGTTTTTTAAATGTGGTTACAGATACACTACAAATCTTAATATTGTGGCAAAGTAAAGATAAATATAGTCGATGTGAGCGAGCACTATTGTGGTTGAGATGTTATTGCTTAAATCTCTAAAACCTTTATATTATGGGCATAATCTTGAACCATGATCAAGACTATATGCTTAAAAGGGTCAAAAGTTATGTTATTTGCATGCATGTTTATTTTGGTATGATAACATTTTTGCAGAGATTATACAACAATGGTGCAAGGATATTAGAGATTGCTGGTGTTGCTGCAATTGGATGTTGTCCTACATTGAGACTCAAGAACAAAACAGAATGCTTTTCAGAAGCCAATATTTTGTCATTTAAATATAATGAAGAGCTTCAATCCATGTTAAAGGAATGGCAATTGGAGAACAAGAACATAAGTTACTCATACTTTGATACTTATGCAGCACTCCAAGACCTCATTCAGAATCCAACTTCTCATGGTATAATCCATTTTCATACATCTCTTATCTCTACATTCTCATAAACAACTTGTTTAAAAAACACATAAAAGAAAGAACACCAAATTCAACTCCAAAGAAAACAGGTAAATAAATGCAAACAAAAACACAATGATTAATCATAGAGTTTGGCTAATTATGCATAAATTTTCTATAACAAATATAGTTTTCTATTCACAATATTTTGTTCATAGAATAGAAAACTTTAATTAAATATTTATTTTTTTGACTCTACTCTTATTCGAGTGATTATCTATCTGTCAATAAATATGAGTTTTATTAAACAAATATATTAATATCTAATATGATATATCTTTTTTCCTCTTTTTTTTTTTTGTCTAATCGAACAAAAAGAGAGACCATTTATCCCCTAATTTCATCTCTCTATTTTCTCTCAATTGAAACATAAGAAATCACCTTATTCTTATTTCCTTAATTTTTTTCAATATTAATTGTATATCCTCTCATATCCACTTGCATCTAAAAAAAACCATATATCATGTTTAAAGGACTTAATTTATATCCCTTGAATTTTCAGGATTTGTAGATGTGAAAAATGCATGTTGTGGAATTGGTGAATTAAATGCTCAACTTCCATGTCTACCAAGTTCAAACATTTGTACAAATAGACAAAACCATATCTTTTGGGATCCAGTTCATCCTACCGAGGCAGTCACAACCATAATTGTTGATAGAATTTTTAATGGTCCTTCAAAATACACATCTCCTATGAATATGAAACAACTTCTTCATGAATCAATTGCAAAATCACTTAGTCCCTTTAATTTTTTACTTTTATTAGGTTTGGTGGTTACTTGTTATTATCAAACAAAAACAATATAAAGAAATGAAAGAAAAAAAAATTGTGGCACATCATGAGATTATTCAGAAATCAGCATTAGGTGTCAATCCATTAGTTTAGAAGTAAAAGTTTGGATTATGAGATATGAAAATGAAATAAAAGGAGTGTTATTTTAAGATTTAGGAACTAATGAATCCTACGTCATAGTTTGTGGTAGTGGAGGTCTATGTTTGTGTATAATTTTAGTTTCAAACTCTTTATTGTTTAAATTTTTGTTATAAATAATAAAGTGATTTTGCCATTTATTAATTATGAATGAAAATATTTTATCATTATACTCATTTTGAAGGAAAGTTTTGAATTAAGGACTAGAAATAGTATAATCAAAGACCTCATCAAGCATGAATGTGGAACAAATCAACAAACTAACTTTTTGTTCACTGCAATATGCACTTATCTCAATAAATTTCTTTGTTATTGGACCTCGTTTACTTTTTGCAGCCGTTTCACCAATTTTAGAAATGGGTATTCTTTGATAATAGTAGATTTGTATTTATTTTATCTTCTCAAAATTCAATTTATTAAAAAGAGTATTTATACGTCAGTTAACTTGTTTTAGTATCCTAAAATCGGTAAAAGGCATTAAATAAAATATGAAGTCGTGCACTACAGATGCAGATGATAGAAAATCGATTGTATTTTTTTTTTTAAATTTAAGTATATTATAAAATAAAGTTCAATTTGAATCAATATAAATATAAAATACAAATAGCATTAAAAAATTGTTTATTTATTTATTTATTTTACCATAGATATAGAAATGAATGTTAATGATTGATAAAAAT
>JBBPBR010000004.1:51173242-51189402 GCA_037974775.1 Cicer pinnatifidum
ATTTATCTTAAAAAATTATTAAATTTAAAATTTACATTACCATGATTTCCTACATCATCATGTATTCATCGCTTAAATAACTGTACATCACCAAATTAAAACTCAAATTAAAAAGGAGAAACAAATATCAACAATTTTAAAAATAAAAACTAAAATCACCAACAACAAAAAAAAATCAAAATTATA
This sequence comes from Cicer pinnatifidum, assembly GCA_037974775.1. Lineage (NCBI taxonomy): Eukaryota > Viridiplantae > Streptophyta > Magnoliopsida > Fabales > Fabaceae > Cicer > Cicer pinnatifidum. The sequence goes on from JBBPBR010000004.1 coordinate 51,173,429, forward strand.
AATTTAATATAATAAGAAACCAAAACTGCGTTTTAACCAAAATCTTTTTTAAATGTTGAGTTAGAAATAATGACGGCTGATTAAATATTATCACTACAAAATGATAAATGAATGATATGTACATATCAAATAATAGAGTTATCCGTTGAAAATGGTTTCTGTTCTTGATATGAATAGTCAATAGTTGAAGAAACAATCTTTAATTATGCTATAGATTTTCAATGGTACTTGAGTGCATAGTATACTTATAAAATCAAAATTAAATGGGCATATATTTTATGTCTCTATTAAATGCAAGTAACGAGTCGGTTGGTCTATAACCATTATTGGGCTCTAAGTGTTTACTGCTATTTGTCCTTTAGACAGTATGAAAAGGAGTGTTTTGCCAAATAAGATTTTGAATGCTTGTGTTCATATTATACTACTTATCAAGTTTTTTCTTGTTGTGTTCAGATTGTACTTATGATGTTTTTTATTTGATGGCCTCCTACTTTGACAATGTTAAAAAAAAGATTGAGATAGTAATGAAAATTTAAAAACTAAAAAAAAAATCTCTATAATAGAGACTTCCAACTTAATTACTGACCAATTATATATTTCTTATTTATCTAATTTTATATTTTAATTTCCTTTTCAGCAGTGACATTAAATTAAATGTAAAATAAAAGGTAGAATATTCTCTAGATTTTTTATAGTTCATAGTAGAGGTGTACACGACTCAATCTATCCCATGAATCCGTCTTGACCTATAAGAAATGGGATGAGTTTGACCCGGTTCCAAAAAAATAAGGACCGAAAATAAAGACAAGACAAAGACAAAGTAGAAAAATGATCGAGTTCGAATTACCCTTCAGGTTATCTATCTTGTCCTAATTTAAGGATAAATGATTATTTTTTGTTATTATTGATCCACTCTATCTAAAAAATTATCAATCGGATCACTAATTTAATAATTTATAATTTGTAATACAATAATATGAGTTACTATTCTTGATATAAATAATTTATTATGAGTTCTTTTTATGTTTATTTTTTTTAAAGTTTAAGAATTACTATTTGATGTCTTGTCTTTGGACAAATCGGTTTTGTCTTTATTTCGTCACGACTCACGTCCTTAATGAACCCGCAACTCTTCTGGTTTGGTTGGGTTAAAGGACGAATGATGGTCTAAAATTTGACCCGATCAAATATTAGAACTAGATAAAGGACACATAAAATCTGACCTAACTCGCTCTTTATATAAGATTAAATAAAAATTTTTTTTAAAGGAAAACATCTACTTTTACATATAAGATTCAACATTCTATACACGATCAAATGTGATCAAACTTATAACTCACACTTGACTTCAATATTTTCATTAGTAATGCTAACAACAAGAAAAAAATTGTGTTAGGAGTTGGTATGAACTACATAATTAGGGTTAGTAATAAATTAAGTTGATTTTTCTTAACATTCACCACATAATCATTCTCCTTAATTACATAATCTCCATGTATGATCTTTCTCACGATCAATGCCCTAATGAGACATCCACCTAAAAATTGTAAGACTTGTAATAAAAATTGATGGAAATATGAACTTCACTCCAATGTTGTTGATGCATGTTTATTAACTTAAAAAGACTAAGTTGATAAGAGAAAATAAAAATAAATACGTCGACACATAAAATTAATATAGAGGACTTCTAGTATACATTTATCTCTTTTTCTTCACTATAGGTTAACTTGACAAATTTTTTCTTTAATATATCTTTCATATATAGATCGATATTCCTATATATAATTACATATATTAATCGGTAAAATTTTCATCTAAAATTTACAATGCGTTTAAGTTTTTATACCAAATATTTGAACTCAAGACTTCTAATTATATTAGATGAAACTAAAATATCTATAATTTAAAGCAACAAGGTCTCTTGATGAGACAATTTATATTTGTCCCACCACCGTTTTATAAGAAAACAAAAGACACTACACTTATAAGAAAACAAAAGACATTACACAAATCATAATGGAATTATGGCAATATATGGAGAGCCTCCTTGCTCCACTATTTCATAGCCAACAACCAAATTCTTCTTTCCACATCTATCTTTCACATTTGTCCACTTTTTGCATCTATAAGTATCTAACCAACCTTTCTCAACCTCCACACACTACAAAGGAAAAAGAAAAGAAAAAAAATTCCAAAATGGATTCCATAGTTATGATGAGGAATTCCTTTTTAGTTATCACTTTTTTTATATTCAACTTAGGATTCTTAGATGCTCAAAAGACTCCAGCTATTTATATGTTTGGAGACTCACTTGTTGATGTTGGAAACAATAATTACTTGACTCTTTCCCTTATAAAGGCAACTCTACCTCACTATGGCATTGATTTTCCAACTAAGAGACCAACTGGGAGGTTTAGTAATGGCAAAAATGCTGCTGATTTGATTGGTAAGTTATTCAAGATTTTGCTTTAATATCATTATATTAGCTTATCTACTTATCTATTACAATATTGAACTTTGAAATATTAATTTTCTTTTAGTTTTAAAGAAAATTGGAGAGGGGAAAAATTATTATTAATTAAAATGTCATAAGTAATGGTTATTTTATATCTGTTTTAGATGAAATTTGAACTCTCTTAAAGATATTAGACCAAACTTTAACTAATGAAATGAAATCTCAAATACTCATTTTGCAAAGTCATGACCTCGCAATGCAAAATCATTTGACTGTACAATATTTAATATTTAATTTATAGTTTGAGAAGACATGATTTGCGGTATGAAATGACTATTTATTGTCTGACTTAATATGGGTTTCGCAATACGAAAATTCTTAGTTCATAAGAGAAATGATCATTTATTCTTGTCCATGTTCGGACAAGAATACATCTTTTCTTATTTAAACACCTCTTAGCATTTAAATAATAATTATTAAAACATATAGCTTTTCTTCTATTTGTATGGTATTTAGTTACATGTTTTCTGCATGTCTCAGTTTCAAGAGTCAGTTTTGAGCTTTGCAAAATGAATCTCCTCTTTAGAATTGGTCAAAATTTGTGGTATATATTACAAAAACGTTGCAAATATTTTTAGCAACACTTTATGTCATATAACTTGTTTTCTGCGTTATTTTTATCCTTGTAAGAAACTCATGGTTTATTTTATTGAATGCCTCTCAAAAAACTTGCAAGGAACATCAATATTGGAGTTAGAGTAATTGGTTTTCACCACATTACTTCATATAGTTAAATCCTTTATTTATGCATAAGTAATTTCTCAAAACTGATAAGATATGAATATTAACACATATATACTAATAATAATTTATAAAAATAAAAATAATTAAATATAATTATACGTATCAATACATATTTATGTTCAATACCGAATTTTAGAGGACATAATAATGGTTATAAAAGGGTATGAAAGAAAATATTGACACAAATTTTCAATTTTTTTTATTGGAAGACAAGAGTTCCATGTGACAAAGTTTGTACTGAAAATGACTAAAATTTAATACTATTGACTTATTACTATTTTGTTGGGGCATGCATATTGTTAATTGGCAATATTAATAGAAATTGTGTTTTGCTAATGTTTGCATAAAATGAATGGTTTTGGCACAGCTGAAAAAGTAGGCCTGCCCACTTCACCACCTTACCTCTCTCTAGTATGTAAGGTTAAAAACAACAACAACAAGAATGTATCCTTTTTGGGTGGTGTTAACTTTGCCTCTGGAGGTGCTGGAATATTCAATGGCTCTGATAATAGTTTTGTAAGTGCAATTCTAATTCTTTCTTTTCTCTCTCCAATTCTGTTTTATGTTTTTTTATAATTTGCAGTGTGAAAATCTGTAGTCAAGAAATTAGCATGGCTAGGTAAAAGATTGTAGGATACAAAATTCAACCTTCTACATAAATCTATTCCGTCTTGTAAAGTCTGAGTCTAGTTTGACTTAGTTTTTTTTAAAAATATAAATAAAATAGAGATAGTAGAAAGAGAGATGAATTTAGGTACGAATTACTTATCCCGTGTCAAATAATTTATAATAACTTTAAATTGAGATTTATTTAAAATAGTATATATTAACTTTATTGTCCAATTTTTGAATTCGGTCAATGAAGAAATATTGTCTTTTATTTTATTTCTAGTTTTTTCTATTGATCTTCTTCTTTTTAGGTTAAATTTTTTAGTTTTCTTAGTCTTACCATAAAAAAGCTTAATAGTTTAGTTAATTTTAAGATCGAGTGAAAGTCACTTTAAACTCGACACAACTCATCTTTCATACACCTCTAAATCACTTTAAATAAGATGATTCACATTTTGCGTTTGTATTTTGATAAGATTGATTAAAATTGGAACATAAATAGTTTCGATCATAATGTATCAATGTCCATTTCTTAACTGAATTGATTTAAGATGTATAGATTTAAGAAAAGGTGAATTTTTCAGTGAACCATTTTTATAAGTGATTAACTGTTAACTATTATTTAAAATTATCGAAAATTTTAATGACAATTGAGGGTACTCTTCAGAAGTAATAGTCTGTAACTTTCCTCATTATTATGATTAAAATTGTGACGTAATTTATATTAATTTAATACGCAATACATATATTTTTTTCTTTATATTAATCAAATTGATATCATTTAATTTATTATTTTAATTATAATTAAAAATGAAAATGATCATTAACATCTATTTTTAAAATACATTTATAATTGTTAAAGTTTTAAATATTTTTTACAATTGATCAATGATGGACTCGATCTATGTTAGAAATTTTCCCTAAAAAAATTCTAAAAAAAAATAAAAATACTGGTCCATGCTTCTCCTATGATGTCTGAAAGGAATAACACCTCCTATGATGTCTGAAGGTACACTTCTAATGTAGATTTTTAGAAATATTGGTGGAGAAAGACATGGGCTTCACAATAATTTAAAAATTAGTTTTTAGTTATTATAATTTTTTTAATGTTTTAGTCTTTACAAAAATTTTGTTTAATATTCTGATCAATATTTTTAAATCAACTAATATGTATTCTATGAATTTTTAAATAATTTTTACATTCATGTTTAAATTATATAAACATTACCTTTAAAAAATTTAGAATTTTTTATCAATAGATTAATTAAATATGAATTTTTAACAATTTTTTTACTTAAAAAATTATATTTAAATAATCTTTCGTTAAATAATTTTAAAATTTGGTGGAAGAAATTTTTATAATCTAACTTTAAAAAATCATTAAAAGTTTTATAAAATACACATAAATTGACTTAAAATATAGGCAAAAAATAAAAAAAAAATAAAAATTTGAGGATTTATATTTAATAATTTTTTTATAAAGACAAAAAATAAATTTTTTAAATCTATAAGAATTAAAAATTTAATTAACCGGGCAAAAAAATAAAAAAAGTTACACACAAAAACTCAAAATGTTAAGAAAATGACAAAATAATGAAAAACAATGTTACATTTCTTGCAGAGGGAATCAATATCTTTGACAAAGCAAGTGGACTACTATTCACGAGTGCGTGACCAATTGACACAACAATTAGGAGCATCTACACTTCAAAAACACCTCTCAAAATCCATTTTCATTGTTGTGATTGGAAGCAATGATATATTTGGTTACTCTACCTCAATGGATCTTCAAAAGAAAAGCACTCCACAACAATATGTGGATTCCATGACTTCCTCACTGAAAATACAGCTACAGGTAAGCACCATGGTTTATAAATTGTAATTTAGTTACTACTTGCTATATATAATTTTAGGCATATTCTAGTATACCACTTTTGTATTATTGAAATTTGAAAATTGTTCTATTGACCATAGAAGTTGTTTCATGGAACTAGAAGTTTATAGGCATGTTCATTCTCATTCTCAAGGATGATAAATTGACTTGATTGATACTCAATCGATAAAAATAAAGAAAAATAAATATTTGTCTCTCAAAATTGAACTTGTCGAACCAACACAATTCATGTCACTATTTTAACTTTTAGAGAGAGTCGTCAGTTATTGTTTGAGTTTCAATTATTTTTAAGAACTGATCTATGGTGGATCATATGTCGTGTTGGTCCACCAAAATATTCACTTATAATTTTATATGATAAAAAAAGAGACTCTCTAATATGGTCCTGGTCCAATGCTAAACCTTAGTAGTTTTAGTAAATTTTTTTAAATAATTAAATTTGCTTTTCATTTTTTTTATTATAAAATTATCTTTTTTTACTAAAAATAGTAAAGGCCACCCTTGGACATTTTTTGAGGGATACATATTATACACACAGGTAAAGAAAAGTCATATGCTTAAAAGGGTCAAAGTTTATGTTATTTGCATGCATTTAAATTTTGGTTTGGTCTCTCTTTTTGTAGAGATTATACAACATTGGTGCAAGGAAATTTGAGATTATTGGTGTTAGTGCAATTGGATGCAGCCCTGCATATAGGCTCAAGAACAAAACAGAGTGCTTATTAGAAGCCAATTTATTGTCAATTAAGTATAATGAAGAGCTTCAATCCATGTTGAAGGAATGGAAATTGGAGAATAAGGACTCAAGTTACTCATACTTTGATACTTATGCTGCACTCCAAGACCTCATTCAGAATCCATCTTCTTATGGTATTATTATCACATAATCCTATGTCTCTTTGAATTATATATAGTAGAACAAGTTTTCTCAATCTCATTTATTATCAATTATTTTCTTTATATTAATTTTTTTCCTCTCCTTGCCTTTTGGCATCTAAACAAATTAAATCACCAATTAAAGAATTTTTGTAAAATGACTTTTATACCCCTTTAATTTTCAGGATTTGTAGATGTGAAAGATGCATGTTGTGGACTTGGTGAGCTGAATTCTCAGATTCTATGTACACCAATTTCAAGTCTTTGCTCCAATAGAAAAGATCATATCTTTTGGGATTTTGTCCATCCTACTGAAGCAGCTACTCGCATAATTGTGGATACACTTTTTAATGGACCTTCAAAATATACATCTCCTATTAATATGGAACAACTACTAGCTCTTTGAATTAATTTCCAAATTAGCTAGTAGTTCCTCCAATTTCATTTTTTTTTAGTATTGTTTGCAATTATTTGTTATCCAACAATGATCGAGAAAATTATTGAAGTAATTAGTTTATGTAGTGCTATTAGCTAGATGGAGAACACGGATTTTTTTTTATTTTTTCTTTGTTGACAAAGAATGTAGCTTCTAAGAGCATATAAAATATGTAATTTTGATTGCACTTGAGGAGAGTGGTGTTGGTGTAATACAAAGAAAAGAATGTGTGATTGAAAGGATCAAATCATTTATTAAATGAGCTTATATACATGACTATGAGCTTAACCGTAACTTGTGTCACAAGCTAACTAACTATATCTGTATTATAAAAAAATAACCTCAGAATCTACTGGTCTCTTGAATAACATATTCTATGAATTCTTTGAATCAAAGAGTTATATATAAATGTTTTATATAGACTAAGAAAGGTTTATCTCTGACACTAAAATAGGAGATATTCTCACAAACTTTATCTAATTTAACTAATTTGAGATATAAAAGATCCCGAGTTTGAACCCCACAAAAGATTCAACCTAACAATATATTGACATTTGATAATTAATCTAAAATTTAATATCATTTATTTATTTATTAATTAAAAAACTTAAGTGCTTTTGTGTCACTTGTCATTAATCTAGATACTTTAATTCTCTTATTTACTTAACTAATCCGATTCTATCATGAAAAAAAGAGTCAAATCAATGGAAAACATTCGTGTGTCTATCAATTATAATACAATATGTCATATTTTTTTTTACTGAAAAACAATATTCATTCATTCAAATCGACATAAATTTTATCAATCAAGAACAATACAATTCAAAGTCGTTACAACCAAAACTAATAAATCTACGAACAAATTCACAACATCATGATTAATAGCAAAAAGCGTAAAAATGCCTACAAATGTGACAAAGTCTACAAATATGACAAAATTAAAGTGTTCTGAATTTTTATATCTCTTGAGCTGTAACAAGATGACGCCAAAATCATTGACTGAATTTGCACTGGATCAAAGTTGATTTGCCAATTTGAAACAAACGAACACTGTAACGAGAAGGGAAACCAAAAAAGCACTGAAACAAGGTGGAAAAAAACGTTGCACTAAGACGACGAAATCACAAAAAGACACGAAAGAAAACTAAATATGTGTGAAAATCACTTATTTTTATAGAAGATACTGAAAAAAAAAATTAATTTAGAGAAGTAAGTTTAGATAAAAAAATTGGCTCTGAAACCACCCGTCTTGAACAAACGAAGGAGAACTAGAACAAAAGAAAAGAAAAGAAAAGAAAGGAGGGAGGTAGTGACTACTTTGCTAGGTTTTTCAATATGAGTTTTATTTAGATAACACAAATAGGTAAGTGTATCTTCGACCATAATAATCAGTATATGCATTCACTATTGGGAGTTATTATAGAAATGTGGAAGGCTAACAAATGAACATATAATAAGATTTATATTCATAACATTTCCCCTTGAATGTCCTTCGATAAAATGTATGTCTTCTTAAAATCTTTTTAGAAAAAAGAAAAAAAAAGTATAATATCCTTGTGCCCCTCCACCAAACAATTATATTTGAGACGGCGAATACAAATCTTTAGTATCAATTGTTCAAACTTCAAAGATTTTACTTAAAGGATGACTTTGGAAAAATTTCTAAAAGATTATCACATGAAAAAACTTATTGAATGATTATAAGACCACTCTTCTAATAGTTGTGAGTGAGTATTATCTTCATATAGGATTATTACATCCATTCTCCCAAAAAATAAATAGTAAATATCTTGTATACGGTAAATTAAAAACCTCAACCAAACACATTATGAACTTGTCTCTTATAGTACTTAAAGTTCTAAAACAATAATTTATTTTATAAAGCTTATACTGATGTACTCCTTTTCTAACATAATTTAAATTGAACAGATCACATTAAAACTAAAACTAAAGATAAAATGTTCTGTTGCATAAAACGCACTTTAGTACTTCTAACGGCAAATGATCCGTTTTTGTGTTTACACATTTATTTTTTATTTAACCTATTTGATTTTTGTGGATAAACTTTATAATTTTCTAAACATGTTGTTAAAAAACCATTCAAAAAATTATATTTATATTTTAACATTGATTAGAAATGCATACATAATAATTTTAAAAGACTAAAAATTTATTTTTATTTACAAAACTAAAAAAATATTCCATCTCTTATAGCATTTTTTTACATCGGTCTTAAAAAATTGATCAAAAAAATAAAGATTTAAAACAATCTCATCTCTTTTCATTATTACATTTTATTTATAACATTTTATTGTGTTTATCACAGGTTTGGGGAGTCCGGAGGAGCACAACAATTCGGAATGGGCTAAACAAGGATTAATAAGAGACTTAGACACCACATATCAACCCAAAACCTTAAGGCATTAGGTGTATGGGTCATTCTCCTTATATATCAATTACAGCCTCCATTCCTGGTCAATGTGGGACTAAAGAGTCATAATTGAATACCCAACAATCTCCCCCTCAATTATGAGTTCCCACCACTAGACCTGATCCACTTGATCACCGAGTCCAGTCCTTTATTGACCACTTGACCACTAGACTTGATCCGAGTCCTTTTTGGTCCACCACTAGACTTGATCCACTTGGAGTCCGGGCGACGCAACCACTCTGATGGGAAATTCAATCAACAAATACAATAACAACTCTAACAGAGCAATATGCAGCGGATAATTAATTTCTCAAACTTGCAAGAATCTGTGAGGAGCAATCAACAAATAATTACAGCAAATAAAATCACCATCACAAAGGACACAATAATTTTTAACGTGGAAAAACCTTCTCAATGTGAGAAGTAAACAACCACGGGACCAAGCCAGTAATAGAGCTCCACTATGATCAAAATATGGGTACAAGAGAGTTTCAAATATGGCACAAATTCGTACTCAGTAACCAACCAAAAATAGCAAGGTAACCAGCACAACAATCAGCCAAAACAATGAGAAAACAGGCATGAAATTGAGAACAAAGTTCAGCAAAAAAACCAGAAAAACTGCTGCTGTCCGAGTTCAATTTCTCCCACCTCAGACCTCTGATCGACGATCCAAACGGTCAGAATGAAGTACCACTAGTCACGAACCTGCTGTCAAAATTTCAGCCCGATCCGACGGTGAACGAAGGAGATATCGCGAATCTAGTACAACTGCTCTGTTTTATGCGAAAATAGGGTTTACTCTTTCTCTCTCACTTTTCTCTTTGTCTCTCTCTCTGAATTCAGCTCTCTCTCACCCACTAATCTGACCCCTCTCCACTTGGTTAAGTGAGACTCATGGGCTTGCACATATTGGGCCTTTCTCCACATAGGAAGGGAGCCCAAAACCCAACATATCTCCCCCTCACAACTATGTGGAGGTGACCGCCAAACCGACGATCTCACAACAAGTTTCAAACTTGCTTCTCGGTAATGCCTTGGTCATCATATCAGCACCATTATCATCTGTATGAACCTTGGCCAATTCTAACAACCCAGCATCCAAAGCATCACGTATCCAATGATACCTAACATCAATGTGCTTGGACCTAGAATGAAAGGTTGAATTCTTACCAAGATGAATTGCACTTTGACTATCACAAAATAGCAAATACTTATCTTGAACAAAACCAAGCTCCTGCAAGAATTTCTTCAACCATAACAATTCCTTGCATGCTTCTGTAATGGCAATGAACTCTGCCTCAGTAGTGGACAATGCAACACACTTCTGCAATCTGGATTGCCATGCCACAGCTCCCCCTGCAAACTTAATCAAGTAGCCTGAAGTAGACTTTTTGGAATCAATGTCTCCAGCCATATCAGAATCAGTATATCCCACAAGAGTAGGCTTATCACCTCCAAAACAAAGCCTCAAACTAGTAGTACCACGAAGATACCTCAAAATCCATTTCACAGCATTCCAATGCTCTCTACCTGGATTAGACAGAAATCTACTAACTGTACCAACAGCATGTGCAATATCAGGCCTTGTACACACCATTGCATACATTAAACTACCCACACCAGATGCATAAGGAACTCGTTGCATATCTGATTTTTCAGCTTCATTGAGAGGACTCTAACTAGTACTCAATTTAAAATGACTAGCAAGAGGAGTACTTACAGCCTTAGCATTTTCCATCTGGAACCTCTGTAACACTCTTTCAACATAATGTTCTTGTGACAGCCAAAGTTTCTTCTTATTCCTGTCACGCATGATTCTTATACCAAGAATCTGCTTAGCAGCTCCCATGTCTTTCATGGCAAATGACTCGCCCAATTGCTTCTTCAACCTGTCAATCATGGAAATATTTTTCCCAACAATAAGCATGTCATCAACATACAATAACAGGATAATGAAATCATCATCAGCAAAATTTTTAACAAAGACACAGTGATCAGAAGTAGTCTTCTTGTAGCCTTGCTCACACATAACTGACTCAAACTTCTTGTACCACTGACGCGGGGCCTGCTTCAAACCATATAGACTCTTTTTGAGCCTACACACATAGTCTTCCTTGCCTTTAACAAGAAAACCATCAGGTTGCTTCATGTAAATCTCTTCCTCCAAATCACCATGAAGGAAAGCAGTTTTTACATCCATTTGCTCTACCTCCAAATCAAGAGTAGCAGCCAAACTCAACACAGTTCTAATGGATGACATCTTCACCACAGGAGAAAAAATCTCATTGAAATCAACACCCTTTCTCTGTCTTAAACCTTTCATAACCAATCTGGCTTTATATCTTGGAGATGTAGAATTGCTTTCTTGCTTCACTCTGAAGATCCACCTGTTTTCCAAAGCCTTTTTTCCCTTAGGTAGTTTCACCAATTCAAAAGTGTGATTATCATGCAAAGACTTCATTTCATCTTGCATAGCATCCAACCACTTCTTCTTTTCATCACTCTCCATGGCTTCATCATAACATTCAGGTTCGCCTCCATCAGTCAAGGTAACATAGTCATCAGAAGGATACCTAGTGGATGGTTTCCTCTGCCTAGTAGACCTCCAAACTTGAGCTTGAGGTGGTTCAGGAGCATCACCAAGATCCTCATCTTGTGACATCTCATGTTCTTCTTCAGCATCATCATTAGGAACACCAAAATCATCTCCAAGCTGCTGATCACCAACATCACCATGTTGCTCATCATTCTGAACATTATTTTCAGCAGTATCCAGATCATGTGTAGGCATCCGAACTGGATCAACATCAGACAAACCATTATCAATCTCAGGTGTAGTCTTCTCCATCTTATCAATGTCTTCAATGGTTTGATCTTCCATGAACTTCACATCACGGCTTCTAACAGCTTTCTTCTCAACTGGATCAAATAGCTTGTAGCCAAATTCATCCTGACCATAACCGATAAAGATACACTGTCTTGTCTTCGCATCCAACTTGGATCTCTCATCCTTTGGAAAATGCACATATGCTTTGCAACCGAAGACACGCAAATGATCATACCTGACATTCTTGCCAAACCAAATCTTGTCTGGCACCTCAGCATTCAAGGCAACTGCAGGACTCAGATTAATAACATGCACTGCCGTGTACAATGCTTCACCCCAGAAATGCTTAGGCAACTTTGCTTCAGAAAGCATACACCTAACTCTTTCAATCAATGTCTTGTTCATTCTCTCTGCTAAACCATTCAGCTGAGGAGTTTTAGGAGGTGTCTTTTCATGTCTGATACCGTGCTGCTTGCAATAAACATCAAATGGTCCACAATACTCACCACCGTTGTCAGTACGAATGCATTTCAACTTCTTGCCTGACTGTCTCTCCACCATAACATGGAACTCTTTGAATTTCTCCAGAACTTGGTCTTTTGTCTTCAAAGCATAGACCCAAAGCTTCCTAGAACAATCATCAATAAAAGTAACAAAGTAAAGTACACCACTAAATGACTTTACCTTCAACGGGCCACAAACATCAGAATGCACCAATTCAAGCAACTCTGACTTCCTTGAGGAGGGATGTTTCTTGAAGGATACTCTAGTCTTCTTACCAGCCATGCAATGAGAACATTTCTCCAACTCTGCACTCTTTAATCCCGGAAGTACATCCTTTTTAGCTAAACAATTCAACCCCTTTTCACTGATATGACTAAGCCTGCGGTGCCACAAAGAAGCCTCCATATCCATGGAATTCACACTGTCTTTAGCAACCAATGCTTTAGTCTAATACAGTTTATTAATTTTCTCCCCTCTGGCCACAACTAAGTTACCTCTGGTGAGTTTCCATTTTCCTGAACCAAAGTGATTATTATAACCACCATCATCAAGCATCTGCACAGAAATCAAATTAAAGCGAACATCTGGAGCATGTTTGACTCCTCTAAGCAACAACTGCACTCCCATGTTGGTATGCAAACAAACATCACCAATACCAACTACCTTGGACACACCATCATTACCCATCTTCAACACTCCAAAGTCACCAGAAGTGTAAGATGTGAAGAACTCCTTCCTTGGTGTAACATGCAGTGTAGCACCACTATCAATAATCCACATGCTCTCATCTGATACAAGATTGACTGAGTCATAGTCACGGAGAATAATCAGATCATCACAAGTAGCAGTAGTAACACGGTCATCATCATCATGATTCTTATCTCTCTGCTTACTGTTATTATTTTTGCTCTCCCTTTTCCATATGAAACAGTTCCTCTGTATGTGCCCAATTTTGTGACAATAATTGCACTCCACATTCTTAAATTTGGGCTTGGACTTACTTCTGTTGTTCTCTCTACTCGCACTTCTGCTATTCTGTATGTTCCCTTTCGGTTCCTTTCTTTGACTTCGGCCCCTGTTCTCAGTGACAAGTACCTCGAAATGAGATGAAGTACCTTGTGCCTTCCTTCTCATCTCCTCATTAAGAACACTTCCCTTTACACTTTGCAAAGAGACAATACCATCAGAAGCTGAGTTTGTAATTGAAACCCGAAAAGTTTCCCAAGAATCTGGTAGAGTATTCAGTAGCCATAGTCCCAACACTTCATCATCAAATTTGATACCCATACCTGACAATTGATCTAGGAGCCCTTGAAAATCATTTAAGTGATCTAAAATAGAAGTCCCCTCCTTGTACCTCAAATTCATCAAGGAGTTCAACAAATACAACTTATTATTCCCTGACTTAGAAGCATACAAAGATTCAATCTTCTTCCACAAGGATCTTGCATGTTCCTCATTAGCAATGTGATTATAAACATTGTCTTCTACATATTGCCGAATAAAACCACAGACCTGCTGATGTTCAAAACTCCAATCCTCATTAGTCTTGGATTCTGGCTTCTCAGTAGCAAACACAGGAAGATGCAAATTCTTCACAAATAACAGATCCTTCATTTTTCCCTTCCATAAGTGATAATTAGTGCCATTCAAACAAATCATTCTATTTGTATTTGCCTCCATCATTCAAACAAGTCAAACAACCCCTTAACCAAAGAGCTCTGATACCACTCTGATGGGAAATTCAATCAATAAATACAATAACAACTCTAACAGAGCAATATGCAGCGGATAATTAATTTCCCAAACTTGCAAGAATCTGTGAGGAGCAATCAACAAATAATTACAGCAAATAAAATCACCATCACAAAGGACACAATAATTTTTAACGTGAAAAAACCTTCTCAATGTGAGAAGTAAACAACCACGGGACCAAGCCAGTAATAGAGCTCCACTATGATCAAAATATGGGTACAAGAGAGTTTCAAATATGGCACAAATTTGTGCTCAGTAACCAACCAAAAATAGCAAGGTAACCAGCACAACAATCAGCCAAAACAATGAGAAAACAGGCATGAAATTGAGAACAAAGTTCAGCAAAAAAACCAGAAAAACTGCTGCTGTCCGAGTTCAATTTCTCCCACCTCAGACCTCTGATCGACGATCCAACGGTCAGAATGAAGTACCACTAGTCACGAACCTGCTGTCAAAATTTCAGCCCGATCCGACGGTGAACGAAGGAGATATCGTGAATCTAGTACAACTGCTCTGTTTTATGCAAAAATAGAGTTTACTCTTTCTCTCTCACTTTTCTCTTTGTCTCTCCCTCTGAATTCAGCTATCTCTCACCCACTAATCTGACCCCTCTCCACTTGGTTAAGTGAGACTCGTGGGCTTGCACATATTGGGCCTTTCTCCACATAGGAAGGGAGCCCAAAACCCAACAAAAATATCAGATTAATCTTTTAATTTTTTTTTTATCAAGTTAGTCTTATATGTTTTTAAAAATCATATTATTAAACTACTTTTAATGTTAAACTCATTTTAATTATTTTTAGTTAGAGATTTTTACAATTCAACAATGAATTTTGTTATTGATTATATTATGAACAATATAATAATTTTTTATGTAAATTCATGAATTGAATTAAGAGAAATTCACGTTTAATTTTAAGAATCGTAATATTTCTCTTATTTGAATTTTCATTCATTTTATTATTTTTCTAAAAATTGATTGAAAGTGTATATCTTTATGATTATTGCAATTAAAATTTTCTAAGAATTACATGAGTTTATTGAATTGGAAGAATGTTTCAATTTATCTAGTTTGAAATTCGGATCAATGGTGCATATTTACGAACATAAATGACTAACATGTCACAAAATAAATGATTCAGAACTAACATGATAAAAATAAATAAAAGACTAATATATATTTTTTATTTATTGATGTAAATATCATTAATATATATTACTGTTATTAATAAAGAGACCATTTTAAAATTATCATTAATATATATTACTGTTATGAATAATAGTTTCTTCTTTTTTATTTTTTTAATATTTTAATACAATATAGAAAAACAAAAATAATAATTTTCTCCTATAAATCGTATATTTGAATTTGTATAATCC
>JBBPBR010000004.1:51191337-51202503 GCA_037974775.1 Cicer pinnatifidum
ATTTAAAGGGACTAAAAGTTTGAGATATGATATATGCAAATTTAAATTTTTAATATATGAGATATGTACAAATCTTTTGACATCTATCTACTTATTGACTCATCTAAAGTGAAAAATTGGTAAAATGAGTGAATCAATTATTTGATATTATTATAGTAGAATAAATAGTCACAAGAAATGGTGATTTGAATTGTGACACATTGAAAATTTGTTAACATGTACTAAAGCAAGTTTTTCTCAAGTTGTTAACTTGAAAATAAAAGAAATGATGAGCTTCATAATGTTATGAAGTGTTACTTCACAATAAATTGTTAAGTGTTTGAAAGTGTGTGATTTGAGTACTCTTAAAGTCTTAAATTAATAGATTTTATATAAAAATTAAATTATACTAAATTATACATAAATTAGAGAATCACACACATAAATTATACTAATTTACTTAATTTGGACTACGTCTAATCCTCATTTTTGAGAATTTCTCGCTATGGTGCTTGAGAAACTTTTTTCAACTCCTGCACCTTACAAATCTGCCACTTGATATTTTCTTTTCTATATTTTCCTAGCCTTAGCAGGATTACACACTTCTTTTAGAGTCACTTAGACTTTACAATGAATACAAATCAACTGCATCACTTTTACAACATAAAAAACGACGTCAAAAAGTTTACAATTGATGAGATTGATTGTATTTTGAATTTCCTAGTTAAGACTAAGTTTGTAGCGAAGTTATACACTTTTAAGAACTTGTTTTTACCATTACAAATAAACTTGAGTGTGCATGAACACTTTAATCAAGTTTTACAATTAAAGTTTCTGGGCAAGAAATTAACATGAATAATGATCTTTTGTATCAAATCTTTCAAAATTTGATTCACCATTAAAGCGAATTTTTGGTGTTTCTTTAACTTATATCAAATACCAGAGGATACAACACAAAGTCATATAAAATACCGGATATAGAAATTGTACACTTAAATAGAGCATTAGTGCTTTAAATTGTTCTCATAAAATAGTTTTATTATAAATAAAATAACTAAGGGTCATAGTTATTTAACCCAACTTGGCTCTAACAGTTCTCATGCCTTCATGTGACTGTTGGGTTCAAGCGCCAACACATGGCAACCTACGATGAAGCTTTTCTTGAATAACCATGAACATTGTAAACTTTAAAAAGATTTCAGAATATGTGTTAGGTTTGTTCTTGACTTGGGATGCAGAAGAAATCAAACCTCGGACTGAATTTCATTTTTCCATGTTGATACTGTCACAATAGTAAACAGTGCTAGAGCAATAGCCTTTTGTCACTTTTCTATTGCTTTTGTACTTGTGTACTTTTACACGAATGTTCTGAACTTATGAATTTTTTGAATTTTGCACTGATCATTATGATCCTCATAATTATTGATGTTTTTTCTACCAAGGATGAGTTGTGCATTTCTTATTTGATATTTTCCAATCTTAATAGTAGTGTATTAATAGTAGTGTATTCAAGTAAATGCCTTCAATATTCTTGGTGTTGTTATTATCGTTATTAATTTTAAAGATATGAACAGTGAAGAATGATTTAGGAATCATTTACATGGATGATGATGATGGCCCTTTCTTTATGACACAATATTTATTCCAATATTCTTTGTTATAAGTAACTTTGAATATTCTTGTTGGATTTAATATCAATATCCCTTTTGATGATAAGTGATATTATTGTCATATTCTCCTACTTATTCCAAAGTAGTTATAGTTCTTTTCTTGTACGCGATGACAACATTTTGAACTTTGTTTATATACACTTTTTTGAACATTATGAACTTTATAATCAACATTCACAATTACTTACACTTTTTTTCATAAAGTGTGGACAAACAATGTTATGAGATAGGAACAAATTCATAGAAATGCCTAGGCCCAGTGGCAATATCCAAAGACACAACAATAGCTCGAAACTGAAAATTAAGCTTGCAGTTGTGGTGGGTTGTCCTGTAATTACACCCACCAGCAGCAAGACTCACAAGCTCAAATGAATAAATAGAGCCCTTATGGAAGCATGAATCCTAGCTCCACGTTACAAAAAGACTTAGTTCATCAAAACATAGTTCAACAATCATGAAATACATTGAACAGGAAAACAATAAAGCAAACTTACCTACCATAATATATAGTTCATCAAAACAGATTTCAGAATATGTAGAATTTTAAAACCTTAATGAAATAGAAAGCATACTGAAATATATTGAAAAATACACTGAATAGGAAAAACAATAAAGCAGGCCTCAGTATCCATGAGAACCAACTTCATTGAGAATGTGATTATTTGCCTATTGAAATCAGAAACCATCCATAGGCAAATGGCCTTAGCTTTGATATGATGGATCATTTTGAAACAAATTCCAATTCAGCGAATTTCTTTGTACGGCCAAACAAGAGCTTTATCAGCGGCTACCATATATAAATCATGTGCTTTCCTTATAAATTATCAATCAAATTGATTGCTACGTAGTCCATTCATTAGTATACCTTTCAAACAAAAAATGGGACACTTAATCAATTTTAAGCTGTTAGTTAGAGTTAAGAAGCACAAAACCTAGTTCGCCGATGAACAGGAAGCACACACTCCCTTTATTAATTTAAACTCTGCTAAAAGCCAATTGAAGAAGAAAAAGGGAAAAATAACAACTGTAGCATCTTTATGTTTTCTTGTCAGCACACTCTTATTCTTTAAAACTTTGCTAAACACCAAAAAGCAAAAAGAGAAAGACAAAGATCAGTATCCAAATCAGAAAAGAAAAAGCAAAGAAAAACATTGAAAAAGAGAAAAACAGAGAAAATAAATTGAAAAGGAGAGGCCGAACCTGTCTTGTTGCCAAAAACAGGGGAAAGGATCAGACTCTATCAATGGCATATCAGAAGACTAACTTGTAAAACTGGTTTCTTGCTCATTTCATCTAGATATGCAACGACTCTTCGGTTTCTGTAATTTTCAGCAATTGAAAAGTTGAAGTGATTAGTGTAAGTCTAATGAGCTAATTGATGATAACCCAATAAAAATAAAGCAGTGGCTATGTACGCTGAAGTGGCTGCTACTGGTAATTACAGTTTAATCCTTAGTTAAGGTGTAATGATCTAAGCCACTATTAACACTTTCCCTTAATACTAAATGTCAAAATAAAATAAATAAAATATCTCACATTTAATTAATATTTCACAGTTTGCGCAGTGTACTGTGCATGCATTCTCCTTATTAACACCCAAATACCTAGCCAACTAATCATACCATAACATTAACTATTTTATTAATTACTTTATTTACAGAACTAGACCAAAATTATTTAACATTTGTACTCCAAAAATACCATATTTTGTGGGAAAATTGTTACCTCAGACTCGGCCACTTTTATATATGTAACGAAGCTAAACATATAAAGATGTCTGCAACCCATGTAATAGATTTCTTTAGATATTGATTTTCCTCAAAGTCCAGGACTTGAAAAGATTTTGTTATCAGCATTAGACAAATTGGATTGATATCCTGTGAAGTATCCTGTGCTCTGCTTCCCTCATCTCTTACCAACAAGAGCTTTTGGGAACAACTTGCAGCACAAAAAAGTCATTTGATTCAACATCATTGAGACGGACCAAATCTGGAAAATCTTCAATGCTACACGCTTACATATTTGAGTCCAGAATATTGTTAAGATTATGAGTTCAGTGTGTTTTCCTATAAGCATTCATTTTAATTGCACATATAGTTTTGCTACCAAAAATCCATGCAGGAACAAGAGCCATGCTTAAAGTGATGAAAGCGATGACGATCCCTTATTACAATTTCACGATCAAATGCTTTGGAGATTAGCTTCACTACAGTATGGCAATCATTGCATATGCGCAAATTCTTCATTATTCTGATAGGAGCTGGTGGGGCAATAGTAATTAGCCCAAAGGCAACAGCAAGCTTCTCACTGTGGCTGAAAAGGGCCGTTTCCTTCTCTTCTTCATCTATGTCTAGAGAAACCTCACTTGTGATTGGTGCATAGCCCTCAATCTTTAATTTTGCAGCCATTACATCTAACATATGCTCGATGTCATTTATTTGAGGGTGTGTCTTATCTCCCGCAAGGAATTCATGAACTATTCCATTTGCTTCAATCATGCTACAACCAGGCATCTTCACCACCCCATGCTGTGCCATAATTCCCCTGATTTCAAGAACATCACCCCAATTTCCTTTTGAAGCATATATATTTGACAATAAAACGTGGAAACCATCATGGTCAGGCTTTAGCTGAATGAGTTTCCTTCCCAACCTCTCTCCCATTTCATTGTTATGGTGCTTTCGACAAGCCCCAAGCAAAGCACCCCAAGTAGCGACATCAGGTGCCATCGGCATACTCTCAATCAGTTCCTCTGCTTCTTTAAGCAAACCTGAACGTCCTAAAAGATCAACCATGCATCCATAATGCTTAACATTTGGTTCTATCTTGTGTTCTTGCGTCATTGAACTAAAGTAGTGGCGCCCCTCATCCACTAGGCCCATGTGTCGACAGGCCCCAAGAACTCCCATAAATGTTATCTCATTAGGAAGTGTCTTGGTTTTTTTCATATCTGCAAACATGTCAAGTGATTTCTCTACAAAACCATTCATTGCCAACCCAAGAATGAGAGCATTCCAGGTAGAAACCCCCTTTTCCTCCATTGCATGAAAAACCTCTAATGCATTTTCAACACATCCACATTTCATATACATATCTATAAGTGTCGTGCCCAAAATGACATTAACACGCAATTTATTTTTACTTATATATGCATGGATCCATTTTCCCAAGTCCAAAGCAGCCATTTGGGTGCAGGCTGAGATGACACTCACTAAAGCAGTCTCATCCGGCCTTATTCCGAGAAGCTGCATTTCTTGAAACAAAGCTACAGCCTCTGAGAAACATCCATGTTGAGCATAGCCCGATATCATAGCACTCCAAGACACAACATCCTTCTCAACCATGGAATCAAACAATGTCTTAGCATCCTCAACTAAACCGCACATCAAGTACCCAGAAATCATTGAGTTCCAAGATACCAGATCCAACAGGACACCACTATTGAAAAGTTTCTGAGCATCCAATATCTCCCCACAGCTTGAGTACAAATGTATCAATGCATTCTGAAGGCTAACATAATCTTGAATCCCAACTTTTGCTGCCAAACCATGCACCGACCTCCCCATCTCGACAACTGAGAGGCTTGTACTAGCAGAGATAGCACTAACCATAACCACCTCATCCACCATAACCCCATTAGCATTCATATCCACAAACAAAATCAATGCTTCCTCACACATTCCATTCTGTTCATAACAAGAAATCATTGCGCTCCAAGAAACCATATCCTTTCCTTCAATCTGATCAAAGAGCCTCCGTGCCTTTGCAACACAACCTTTTCGTCCAAATAGCACAATCATGGAGTTGGAAGCGATCGTGTTCCTCTCCAGCATCTGGTCATACACACATTCCGCCTCCGCAACATCACCAATATTAACATAACCAGCCAAAAGGGTATTCCAGGAAACCAAATCCAACACAAGACTTTCCTCAAACACACGACGTGCACTCACCATGTTCCCACAAACAGCATACAAGTTAATCAATGTGTTCCTAACATAAACATCAGAATCAAAACCAAACTTGACAACATGGTCATGAATCTCATTTCCTTCGAGTTCCGATACCCGGGCAGTGCAGGATCGAAGGAGAATTGGGTATGTGTAGTGATCAGGTGAAGAGTTTCGAACAAGAAAGAGCTTGTAAAGATTGAGAGCTTGATCGGGCGAATTGTGAAGTTCTAAGTGAGCACGCATGACGGTGTTCCAAATGAAGGTGTTGGGGTTGTGGAGGTGGTTGAATATTCGGAGGGAATAATAGAAAGGAACAAAATTGGAGTGAGTAGAGAAGTTGATGAGCCTGCTTGCGGCGTATGTGTCTGTGATGAAGCCAGTGAGGATCATTTGTGACAGAATTTGCTTGAATTGGTTCAGCCATTGGCAATGATGTAACTTTGTCTCTAAGATGGAGAGGTTTATGGTTGGAATTAAAGTTAATCTTCTGACATGTTCCACCAACATTACAAATACAACAAAAATATGATAGCTGCTGAAGTTACCTATCCATATATCAAAACAGTTAGACATACACGAGGCATAATAACTTTTACAACATTAACTCTATTTGAAGAGATGGGTGATCGACTAGGTCAAAGTACTGGGTCAGTGGTTGAACCAATAGGTCACTTATTAAACAGCATGACCAATAACTAATAAAAAAACTCTATAATATTCATTACATAAAACTTCATACTTGTAAGTTGTAAGTTCAATTAAAAATTTCATACCATGCCTTAAAAAAATTCATAATAACAAACTAATTCCACAAGATCGATATGCAATACCAAAAAGACAAACACTAACATGACACAGTCACATACATGAGTTCAAAGTTCAAATTAGAACAACAAAAATAAGGAGACGAAATAGTCAACGAACCCACTTGAACATTATTAACTACGTGATACGTGATACAAGTAAAAATAAGCAAACAATCAACTACAATTTCTTAAGATATAAAAAATAATATATATTAATGGATTGGATTGTATGTAATGTAGTTGTAGCAGAGTAACAACAAGAGAAAAAAAAAACCAAATTGCAGAACAGACAAC
Organism: Cicer pinnatifidum; assembly: GCA_037974775.1. NCBI lineage: Eukaryota > Viridiplantae > Streptophyta > Magnoliopsida > Fabales > Fabaceae > Cicer > Cicer pinnatifidum. The sequence continues at coordinate 51,198,040 of JBBPBR010000004.1, forward strand.
AATAATAATAATGTGAAAAAGAAGAATGAAGCAAGAACGAACCTGGTGGTGGTACTGTGCGACGGTGCTTCTTTCTCGTTGTCCCTTTGAGCGACGGAGTCTGCGGCTCTTGGCCGTGAGGATGAGACGGAAGAGGAAATGGGCGGCTGAAGCTCGACTAGGGCTCTCCCGGTTTTTTTTATTCTTTATTCTTTTAATTAATTAATTAATGGTTTGATCCGGGTTTACCCCGGTTCAACAGATCCAACTGGTCGGTCCGAACCGGATGTAAAAGTATGTGTTGACTAATGATCTGTATTTTATCTTCTATGTACACTCACGTGTCCGGAGGAGCGTGATCACCTTGTTAAGAATTGAAAACACATAATCCCTTAGAAAAAGAGCATCAAAACTAGTAGCAGGAAAGCTTAGTAAGTTTCGGGACATCACTGTGTTCGGTAATCCATTTTTGTCTTTTAGAAAAATTATTTTATGATTGTGTAAATCTTGTGATTTATGTGAAGTGTATGTTTCTTTAATTTCAAATATAAAATTCAATTTTTGTTTTAGAAAAAGTATTTGTAATTTCAGACTTTTTAACAGTTCCTTAAAATAATCAAAATTTCATTTATTTTTTTTAAATTCTTTTTAATGAATAATAAAGGTTGAAGAAATGGGTTTTTAAGTTGCCTATCTCCTGCTTGATAAAATGCCCATGTTGTTATTGTTTCAGGGGAACTGATTGTTAGCTTTAGGTGGATGGTTCTAATTGAGTTTTCTTGGTAGCTTGTGAGTGTGCTTGTGAGTGTGCTTGTGCTTGATATCTATGATGACCATAATTGACAATTGTATGAAAAATCAGAGATCAATTGCATTGTTGATATTGCTTATGTATGGTATCAATGGCACAAAGGCCAATTTGTATGCTGATTTGATCTAAGAGCCACGGTTTGTAAATTGTAATGCTGATTTGACATGTACCTTTGTACAATATGATTTTTCTAATCTAACCCATGAAGCATAGGTCTTGTATAGAAAGTCTTGTGGCATGCCTTTAATGTGTTACCCTTTAGGACAAGAATTTCTCTGCTGCAAATGGATACATCCCTTAGTGTGTATTTTGTTATCCCTATGCATAGCAGTGTTCTTTCTGTCCTTTCTAGTTGAATAATGCTTTCACAAATTGCTTATCTTGCATTTTAATCTCATAATGTTCCTAATGGCTTTCATTATGAGATGACATTTGGCTTACTGCGTATAATATCAAATTGAGATTTTATGACAACTCCTGACTTTGCCATCTTTGCTATTTTATCCATGCTCTTTGGAAAGGAATGCTGGTTCATCTTTCAGTTTGTCGTTCATTATATGAAGTCATTTTTACTCTTATTTTTCATATATGATCTTACCAATGGTCACCACTAGTTGACTTTTTTTGTCCCCTGTTAGTGCCTAATAGTAATAATAGCCATTCAAATATATATGGAGTCTTATGTTTGGCTACTAGTTGAGTGAGGGAGAGTTTATTTTCTCAGTACATAGAACAAATTTTTTTGTTGGATCTATGATATTTTTGAGTTTAATGGGCATACACTGCAGTGTGATTTAGTGATACATTAGCATCCAATGAGGGCCTTCTATTTTTCCATGTCATATGCAGCTACAAAAGTGAGGTGATGTTGTGAAATAGTGAAATTTTATTGGATGTTATTGTAAAACTAGTTTACACTGTGCATATCCTTTAAATTCATTTTATATTTTCTTTCTCTGCTTGTTTTTTAAGTTTTATCCAAATGTGAAAAAATATATTTTTATACCAATTTTTTCGTTGAACCAAACATAAAAATCAGGCAGGTTCCTCCCTTTCCCATTGCATCTCTTGTCCTCTTACATTACTATTCCAAGGATAGATATTAATTTCCTTCTAATATTTATGACTATACTAACAAAACCTCTTTCCAGAATCACCCTACTTTTGCTGCGCTGGCGGCTGTGGTCACAAGAATAACCAAAGCTATGATGGCAGCCATTCGTAGATTCAACACAGTGGCAGAACCAACTGCACGCCTAACCAGATTCTCTCTTCAAGCCCCAAAATATGTAAGCTTCTTCCCTCTTTTAATGGAAATATCAAATCAATATAAATTGTGTCAATAAGGAAAGTGTCAAAACCAACATTCTTATAGAAACCTTGGTTGAAATTTTAATTGGTTTTAAGTTGGAAATTAGAGTTGATTGGTACATCTATTTTTTATGTTACATCCTTGAACATGATTGTTTCAGGTAGAAGTGGAATTTTCTAATGGTAGTGTATTCAAGTTGTCTGCTGAATTTCTCAGAATAAATAGCCCTGCAGTTGATGGAAAAATCAGATCAATTGGAGGTGAAAAGGTAACTTCATTTAAAAGTAATTTGTGGAATTTTGATTTACAAGATAAGTACTCCATATTAATCACTTACTCTATGAAATTTTGTTTTGAATTCAGTTGATTCCTTTCTAGTTTGTAGTGATACTTCCTTTGTTAAATGACCCGATTGAACTTGGTGATATCTGGGAGATGCCATGTGGGAATCATGTCTGGAGAACTAACAGATAACTATGGTTCTACAACCCACGTTGATCTTTGTTTGGCAAGGCCAAATCGCTAACTTATAGCATATAAACTGTATGATCAAAGTAGAATTGTTTAGTGACGATCTTCTCTCGCGAGCTTATAGCGTTTTTTCATGATCTTATAGTGTTTTACGATATGCTACTTCAAGTAGCGTTGGTCTTATAACATGTCGTATTTACCATCATTTTCTTAGATTCTTAATTGAAAAATTTAAATAATTATTAAAAATTTATTTTTATGTCATTTTATATTGAAGAGTTAGTTCAACCGCTAATTTTACTAAAACACTTCAAATTTAATTAGTTAGCTTATCCACTCTCCCCTATAAGTTCATCTGCTACTTTTTATCAAATGAAGGGCATGAGAAAATTTTGCAGTGGCTTCTGCTGGGTTTAGGCTGAGCAGATTGGATCTCTCTCAATCAATGGTGTTCTGATTTTTTTCATTAATTGTCTTTACATTTTTTCCATCTTGTAACGATGTAGGTTTTAGCCATAGTCTTCCTTATCCTACAGCTTCTGGTGTAATCACTGTTACATTTCAGAAGCTTTTCACCTCTGAAATAGTGCATTTATATCTCAGTTTCCTTATATCAATTTGGCTGCTATCATAATACTTCCTAATTACTCATTTTGTGAAATTGGATTTGAATTTAGTTGATTCCTTCCTAATGATCTAGGTGATATCTGGAAGACGCCATGTGGGAATTATGTCTGCAGAACCAGTAGGAAATTATGGGGTAAGGTACTGCAAATTTCAGACATTAGAAATAAAATTATTTGCCTAAATCTAATACTCTCTCTCTCAACTAAAACCTGATTGTTGGATTGAATGGTCCAGGCTCAATTTTGATGACTTGCATAAAACCGGTATTTATTCCTGGGATTATTTCAATCATCTAGGAAGCAACAAGTTTACCCTTATGAGAAATTACATTAAAACACTGAAGAAATACGGGCTTAGTCGAGATCCACGAGGAAGAAAATGATGCAAATGTGTTGGATGTTGTCACTTAACAAAATTACCCTCTGGTAACTTCATTTGTTGAAACTGAAAACTTGTAATATTGTAGATTGTGTTGAATGAAATTTGAATAGTGGGCATCAATATAATAAGTCTACACTTAAAACTTATAAGAGAAGTAAAAATAGAATAGAGTGATTTGCATTCTTTTTGTTAACTGTGTTTCTTCGTTGGCCTTGGTATGAGGAAAAGACCATCACATCATGTACTAAGGCAGTTCTGTATTTTCTTTTTCTTTAAAGCTCTTGAATTCATTTTGGATCAGGTTTTATTTTAATTATTATATAGTGGATAGCAGGATCACGGATAATTGGGATGACCACTATTGCAAAGGCTGAAAAACAGTATATAAATTAAAGTATTAAACATAAAATACAAATAGTATACAAAAATATTTAAAAAAATAACAAAATATACAAAATTAAAAGGGTAATCATACTTAATAACCAAAATTTAACGTCAAAATCAAATTCTAATGGTAATCACAATCAACAAAATAGAGAACAAAGAAAAAGAAACAAAGCAATGTCACAAAAAGAAAGATGTTTCATGGTTAAGGATCCACTTACCAAAGATTCTAGATATTAAGTAATCTAATAGTCAATATTTACTAGTAATTTTAGAAGTTATTTGTTGAGGTATAAAATAGTTTTGAAATTTTATAAAATTAATATATTTGATAAGAATTTTTAATTTGACAAAATGACTATTGATAGTCAATGTCCATATGAAGTAGAGTAATTATATCAAGAATTATTCATGAAATAAAATAAGTGATCGCACACTATTTAAAATAGACATAAAATTACTTTTTTTTATAGAGGTATTATAATTGCTACTAGAAATT
>JBBPBR010000004.1:51212124-51222243 GCA_037974775.1 Cicer pinnatifidum
ATTATTTGTACATTTTGTAGGCTTTTTTATGTTAATAAGTACCTGCGAAAATTTTATAAGGATAAAAACAAAATTTAAGCTTTAAAAAAAAATAAATACACATCATATAATTTTAAAAATAAATTTTTATATTTGAATCACTAACAAGTGTGTATGGGGGCATTTATTAGTATTTGTCTTTTTTGTTTTTATGAAAAATATAAGAACAATGTCATTAATATAATGAAAGTTAAAGGGCCTATTTGAAAAAATCCATAAGAAATAATTCAGTACAATAAAATAATTTAAATGATATTAAAAGTAATTTTACTTTTTGAAATTTAATTTTCATGATGTAGTTTGGGTGAACTATAATAAAAATAAATAAATAAAGGTGAAATACAATTAAGGTACTTTCGTTAGATACTGAATTATTTTAATTACACTCTTTAATTTATAGAATATGGAGTAATTTTTTTACCAGTATTAATCTTTTTACAATTAAGGTGCATGACATTTTTTATTGTTTATGTGTCATTAGTGGAGTCTATATACTTCGTGAATAATTGAAATGTTATGTGGTGATAGTGTCTTGCTAATGATGATGATATGTTTTGATAAACTTATTTATAATATTTATCTATAATGATAATGACTTGTCTTGGATAATAAATCCATGTTAACTGTTGCATGAAAGTCTTCTATTTGTGCCTTGTTATTTGTGTTTGGTGTGTGATTCTCACTTGTTATTTGTGTTTGGTGTGTGATTCTCAAAAACGTGGTCCAATATAGACATAGAGCTCTGCTTATGATCTCAAAAACGTGGCCCAATATAGACATAGTGCATTTAGAAGAATAAATAATTTTCAAGTACTAACCAAATATTTGAACTCAAATAGTTAAAACAAATAATACAATTCCCCATCTAAGCATTGGCCAGAGCCACGCTTAAGCATGCTGCTGAAACCTAAAAGTTTCCTCTCCATTATGTTCATACTTTACACTATCACTTATAAAAAAAAATTTGCTACCAACGCCACTTGATTTACTACCCACACCATTCAAATGTTTAAAAAAATTAAAATTCCTAAATTACCCTTCCCTTCTTCATTTCCATTAACCTAGCCCATCTTGTTCTTTTTTATTCTATCTTCATCGTCTTCATTCAACACTTTCTTCATTTTCTTGAATATTAACCATCATCATCATTAACCATCTTCATAAAGCATCATTAATCATCATCAATCATCATCAATCACCATTAACCATCTTCTAACATTTACGTGAGTTCAGATAACATTTACGTGAACTCAGTTCACCTAAACTCATGTGAAATTGAGTTCACATGATTTAACTTTCGATCTTCAATGATTTCACATAAGTACGAGAATTAAGATTGCGTATATACTCGAATGTTTTAATTACGAAGGATGTGGGTAGCACAATTGAAAAAAAAATTATGGATAGAACTCACGGCCAATAATTAAAGATTAGGTTATATATAATCTATTTTCTAGGCTCCCATTAAAGAAAATTTATCTGGATCCTTCTTTGTTTTTACTCAAGTTACTACATTTACATTTGGAAAAAAAATACTCAAGTAAAATCCTTCTCAGTTTTCTGTATTTTAATTCTAAAAATGGTTATTACAAAACAAAACTAGATAATTTTGGTGTGAGACTAATCAAAATTAGGTATCACTGTAACCAGTTGCAGTGTGTTCACTTTCTTCATTCGTAAGGTAATCGCTTCCTCTTCTTTGCTCTTTCGTTCACTCTCTTCAATTGATTTTTGAGATTATTGATTTGCGTTGTTATTTTCAGGATTTAACATATAACTATTATTTTCCAATTTCCAATATATAAATCAATATTGTCTCTCACATTATATTCCATTTATGTATCACAAATTTGCATGGAATTGAAATTAATTGTAGTTTCTACCATTCACTAATTTTCTTCCCTACCACACAACACAAGTGTTTGACTTTAGATTAACAATATGTTTATCGCTTGCAATGTTTTAAGATTCATTGTAACTCACATCCAGCTAGTAATGTGTTGAAGTACATGTGATGTGAGTGATCATCTAGATTACATAACTTCAAATATGTTTTGAAATACTTGACTACACTATATGCCTTCACATTTTTATTAATTATTATTTTGAGCAGGCAGACATAGCTCATGGCTGCTACAATCTCATCAACAGATGTGCATAAGCTTCAAAGACATAACGTGGGTGACATGAACGCGAATTACCAGATATTCTATTCGAGGCATTTAGTAGCTCATATGAAGTTGGATGATGTCATGAACCAATTGCAACCTGAAGGATTGGGAAGTTGTGTCATCGAGTTTTTGTAAATTTTATTTCTTTTCTTTTTTTTTCACTGTTTTTTTCTTCTTATAGAATTCAATTTACTAATTTAACTTCATCCCTGTGCTTGCACGCTATAATATCTCAACTGTTTTTACGCCATGATAAGTTAGGTATGATTGAGTGTTTAGTAAAGCCTAAATATATATGATTAAATGATTTATAGAGTGCTTGGTTGGGTATTCGGGATAGTGTAAAGTATGAACATAATGGAGAGGAAACTTTTAGGTTTCAGCAGCATGCTTAAGCGTGGCTCTGGCCAATGCTTAGATGGGGAATTGTATTATTTGTTTTAACTATTTGAGTTCAAATATTTGGTTAGTACTTGAAAATTATTTATTCTTCTAAATGCACTATGTCTATATTGGGCCACGTTTTTGAGATCATAATGCACTATGTTTAATTGCACTTTTGGTCCCCTTATTTAAAGTTAATCGCAAATAGTCACCTCATTTTATTTGTCTCCAACTTTGGTCCCCAAATAGAATTTAGATCCAAATCATAATTAGTTGTCATTTTTTTAATTATTTGTAAAAAAATAGTGACGTGACACACATCTATATCTATGTGAATTAAAAATCATTATGATATTATTCCAAATTAAAAAATACAATTTATGTTTTTAAAAATAAAATTTCTATTTTTAAAACAACATTTAATAAGCCAAAATTAAAAAACATTTCAACCCCAATTCAACGCAAATCAGTTGCGCACCTAAGTTCTAAAATTGAAAATTGACCAAGTCTTCTTCTTCTTTGTTATGTTGTTTCATTTACAGGATAAAAAATCTTGCAATTTTTTTGATTGGTTTGATGAGCCAATGACAAAACGAACAAAAGAAGTTATTATGTCTTTGATGAAAATGATTGATGAATTCAAGAAGAAAGACAATGTGACAAAAATTTATGATGATGAATTGAAGTTGAAGTGGAAACCAATTGAGGGTTTTCTGGCACTTTCATGGCCCTTGATTATTGTTCTTTTGGTTATTGTAATGTTGAAGTAATTAAAATTATTGGATTAAGGGTGTTTTGTAATGATGTAATTTAGGGTGTTTAGGGTTTAAATTGTAATGTCATTGTGTAATATAATCAAATTTGAATAAATAAGGTTTTTATTGTGAAATGAAATTGGTATTATTGTAATGCAGTTGTCTATTTTTGCATGTTAATAATTTAGTTTGGTATCATTGTATTAATGCAATTTGCTCAAACAATTTTCCAGTAGTTTGGTATCATTCAAGATATAATGTAGTTTCCTAATATTAATGGTCAAACAAATTTGCTCATTCAAGATAACATACTAAATTTATTGTCATGTCAAAATAATTAGAATTTAGGTTCCAAAATAAACATACTATTGCATTACATACTAAATTTACTGTCATGTCAAAATAATCAGAATTTAGGTTCCAAAATAATCAGAAGTTAGGTAACAATCAGTACATCAATACATACTATTGCATTACAAAATAATAATTTCATCGGAACTTAGGTCCAAAAAGAGGTCATACTACTACATTACAAAATAAAATTCTCAAGTATCATTACATATTCATAATAACCAAAATAAAATTCACAAGTTTAGTTTCGTCAATTGATTTTTGAATCTTGAGTTTGTGGAGCTTGTGAATCTTGAGGTAAAACTGTTGGTGTTTCTCCTTTATCTCTTTCAACCCTTGTTGTCTTTGCTTTCTTTGTTTTGTTGATGTTATTTCCACCTTTTGATATATCTCTATTTGCAACACTTTTTACCCTTGCATGTCCTCGTGTTGTGGCCAAGCTTCCTACAGTTTTTACATTTCACAGTTGTAAACTGTCTTGGTAGTATGTTAGAACCTTTTGGCTCGTCATTGGACTTGTTCCTTTTTTTATTTGGTCTACCCAATGCTGTCCTCATGATTGAGGGATTTATAGGCTCTTCATTTGATGATTGCCAAAGTTTTGGTCCATTTGATGGCATTACAATGTAAGATTAACATGTCAAGAAGTTTTTTTTTTCTTATTTAAATAACCAGAAATAAGTCAAGAACCAATAGACAGTTAAAATTGAAGCAGAAATATGTAAAAAATACATCATGTTAAAACCATCAACAAATAGTACTAATATAAAGTTAAATTTGAAGCAAAAATATGTAAAAGAAACAGCATGTTAAAGCCATCAACAACTAGTACCAATATGTAAAAACAACACGTTAAAACCCGAACTAAAAGTAAATTTTATAGAACAACATGTTAAAACCATCAACAACCAGTACCAATATATAAAAACAACACGTAAAAACTAGAATTGGAAGTAAATTTTATAGAACAAAACCAAAACTGGAACTATGTAAATTTTATAGAATGAAGCAGAAACATGTAACAAAAAAACATGTTAAAAACAAAACCAGAACCTATTTTAGAATAGAACCAGAACATAAGTTGAACTACAACAGTACCAATATGCTGTTAAAATCAAATTTTATACCGATAATAAGATGAAACATACAATTTTGGATCAACTTTGTTGTGCCATATACAATGAAGAGCATGACAACACAGAATACCGGTCAAATCCCACTTACGACAAGCACAAGTTTTTGTGTGTAGATTTACTGTATAAGTGTCTATACTATTTGTGCTACTAAACAAGTTAAAATTATCATCTCCATGCCAAGTTGGGAACCAACCCCCAACTGTTCTTTTTTCCATTTCCAATATTTGTTGAATCTTAGGACATATATTGCATCTATATCGTAGCATGAGTTTTTTCTGTTTGACAATCCTTATTCTAATATAATGTTTCAAGCCTTTCAAGTAATGTTATGATAGGCTTATCTCTATACACCAACTTGTAACAACATAGCACACCTAAGAGGGGGTGAATTAGGTGTATATAAATTTTCTAGTTTTTAGAGACTTAGTGAATTATTTTTATGTTTAGGATTGATATATGAAAAAATGTAAATGGCAGAAAAATAAAGAACACAATAGTTTATCCTGATTCCCCTTATAACTAAGGGTACATCTAGTCCTCTTGCAGACCACAAAAGATTTTTCCACTATTGTTAGAATAAGTACAAGTCCCACCCTAGGATCACTGCTACAAACTTCTAACACACTGCCTAAGATAGCACATCATTATCTTAGTTAGCAACACTTGAAGAAAGTACACCACTTTCCTCAATTTACAACACTTGAATGATTTATCAATATTGATTTTGACTGAGATCAATAAGATATAACAATTGATGTACAATGATAACAATCTAATATAATTTCAAGTACAATAGAGCATATTTTTCAATGATATCACAATGTAAAATATGTACTGAAAATATGAAAGTAAGAATTTGAATAAATCAAAACATTTCAGAAAATTTATTCAAAGTTATTCTAAGATTGATGTTATGATGTTGAAAAGATTCATTAGTTAAGTCTGAAGCTATGAAGTATTTATACTCTTTAGACATCACTTTAGACCAGTGGTAATCGTTCCTAGAGGTTTGATGAACATATGCAATGATCTATGTTGAATATGAACTGAAAAATTGCATTATTTCGCAATTGTATTCAGCTACAACATGAGTGTAGTTGAATACACCTCTTTGTAACGTTCAGTTTTATTTGAATTTTAAAGCTTGTATTCGAATACACATTCTTGTATTCGAATACAGATGTGTGAATTTGACCACTAACTTGGTTTTGTATTTGGATACATTGTCTCGTGTTCGAATACAAAAGTTCAATTTTAGCTAGTGACTTAGCACTTGTATTCGAATACATTATCTCCTATTCAAATACAAAAGTCCAGTTTTAGCTACTGACTTAACACTCATATTCAAATGCATTGTCTCGTAGTCGAATACAAATGTTCAATTTTAGCTACTGACTTGAGTCTGTATTCGACCACAACATATTGTATTCAAATACAACATTGATTTTTGTCAAAACAACTTCACTTCCTGGTGGAGTATCCAAATCATAATAATTCACCGTGTTTTCTTCAAAATCAGTTGCAGAACTAGGCCATGGGTTTCCTCTTGGGTTTGCATGTCTTTTAGATGAATTTTCATCACTTACAACATTAACAAATATCTTAGTTGATATTTTAGAAATTCAATCTCAATCATCACCCTCATATAACTCATTCATATCATCATCTTCATCGTCTGAATTAGAAATATAATCTTCATCTTCTTCACTCACATAATCTTCACCTGCTCCTTGTCTAGTTTCAACATGGACTGCTTCAGATTCAGGTTGAGCTGATTCAAATTATGGTTGATATGGTTCAGTTTGAACTGGTTTAGATTTTGGTTGATCTGGTTCAGTTTGAACTGCTTCAACTTGAACTAGTTCAGGTTAAACTTGTTCACCTTCACCTTAGAGTTTTTCAGCTTCAACTGGCTCTTGAATTGAACTTTAATCACTAATAATGGGATTGTATATAGAGTGTTCCACAAAGACTTCACTTACATTGAACCATTTGACATCTTCAACAAACTTTACTTCATCATCATAATTGTTAAGAGCTCTAAGCCCACGTGTAAGTACTTGGGATGTTGGTACCACAAACATTAATATTCATGTATCCCAAACTTTTGACCAATTTAGTAATTTGCTTGTGGGACATTAAGTCTACATCCCAAGACTAATTCATCTCATCCATTTGAGCACCAACGTACATCTTCACTGGGTGATTTACAAAACTACCCCCATGGTTAATTCTTAACCTAACTATGTGGACTTTAGTTGGCCTACTCAAAACAAACCATTGAATAACTCAATCAAACTAAGCCTAAAACAACATACACATGGACCACAAAATAATACAACAAATCATATGGACCACATTATTAAAAAGGCATAGAGTTTTGTTAACACTGTAAAGACAAAAGTTTGGCCTTAACATCAAAGTTGAATACATAGTTTAATAATGTTAATAATAAAGCAAAGCGAAAACCCTAAAATTACATACCTAGCACAAAACTTTGTATATTCTTTTGTTTGTGAAGATGGTGAGAACTCAAAATCACCTCCAGTCGCCATTGGAACACCGATGAAGAAGTACACAAATAAAACGGATGAAGAAGAAGACGAAGAACACATATGAAGAATATGGATGATGAAGAAGAAAAACGAAGATGAAGAAGATGATGAATGTTTGATCGATTTTCGATTTTAGGGTTCATGTGCGCGATTGATTTGCGTTGAATTGGGGCTGAAAAGTTTTTTAATTTTGGCTTATTAAATGTTGTTTTAAAATAGGAATTTTATTTTTAAAAACATAAATTGTATTTTTTTAGTTTGGAATAATATAATAATGACTTTTAATCAACATAAACGTCTGTCACCTCACCATTTTTTTTGACATTTTATCAAAAAACTGACAACTTATCATTATTTGGATTCAAATTCTGTTTGGGGACCAAAACTAGGGACACAAAAGTGAGAGAACTATTTTCACAATTCACCTTAAATAGGGGGATAAAAAATACAATTAAACCTTAATTTTATGAGTTTTGTTTGAAAATTTTGATAAATTTTTTTATAAAAAAAATGATAATATTATTGACATTTTAAAATATAAAAGATCAAATTGTTACTTAAAATTAAATAAAGGACTTAATAAAAAAAATAATTAAAATATTATATGAAATTAAATTAAAAGATCACGGGAGCAATTATGCCAAAGATTTAATCGGTGTATATTGCAAATGTAAAAAAGAAATACATATACATGTGTTTAGTTGTATTCTACTATTATGTTATTTTGCTACATTAATTTTTAAAATATTTGTACAATTATCTATATAATTAAATACTTTTTCACAACGACAATGCATATTACAATTAAACTAAATTTCAAATGCACTAACAAATATCTATTAAAATAAAATGTTACTCCAAAGTATTAATTAATTTTTTATTTTACATAAAAAGAATATCAACCCTTCCTATTTTATGATAACATTCCATTGATTAATTTTGTACTTAAGTTTAACACCACCATGTCAAATAAATAGTTATATACGTGAGTTTAGATAAGTTGACTCCAACGTTAAATTTGACATATTCAATAAATCTTTTAAAAATAAATAAAAAAAATTAAATCAACCCTATTGTTATATATATAGACGAAATATATTTGATAGGCATTTAAGTTACACAAAAATATTAAATTAGTCATTTATATTTATAAAAGTTATAATATTAAACTATTTTTAGTCCTAATTTTATTTTTAGTTAATGATTTCTCACTTATATTTCAATTTCATTATCAATTATATCAAGAACAACATCATAATTTTTAATGTAATATCATGAGAATTTCGCGTTAAATTTTAAAAACCTTAAAATATCGCTCACTTGAACTCTCTCTAATTAAGTTATATTTTTAAAAGTTGACTATGTTGGGGAGGCCAGATGAGTGTCAAGAGCAACGAGTCAAATGTTTCAGAATCCTTAAAGACTTTAATACTACATCTCAACCTAACACCTTAAGACATTAGATATATACTCTCTTCTATCCAATATTTTGCTCATTTATAATTAATAAAAGACTTAATCACTCACACTTGAATCCAATAGATAATCATGTTAATTTTTATTATATACAACTTAAAGTTTCATATTAATAATATCAACTTTTTTTAAAAAACAATACTTCTCTAATAATAGACTAGCAGCCACAATTCCCTCCTCTCTACTCTCTTTCTTCATTTTCCTCATCATAGAATAGAGTGATTTCTACTCATTTTTTATTCAGTATCACCTTCTACATCTTTTTTCTAACTTTTTTCTATCCTCTTTATTAATATTTTAAATAAGTGATTTTCACATCAATTTATACATTTTTTTTAGCAAATTTTGTGTTGTTATCAATTAATGTATTTTTTTAATTTAAATAAATAATTTTTTTTTAAATAACAAAAAATACTAACTTTTTTTAAATAACAAAAAATACTGTTTAAAAAAGAAATTCAATTTTTTCAAAATGAATAATAATGTCAATTGATCCTTGTATATTGAGAAAGATACACACATAATGCTTGTTTATGCATAGATCATTGCTAGACCCAAATTTCTTTCAATCATTATTTAATTGCACTAATTAAAAATGTCAAGAGGCTTTCATCATAGTTTTTTTTTTATTTATTTTTATTCCCAAAATATTGTTTTGGTCACTAGACATATGCGACTGTCTTGCCTAACCTGTCCACTTTGATCCAATCGATCCACTTTAACATAACATTTTCCATCTAAAGGTAGTTCCTCTTGCACTAGTGAACGCTCTATTATGACCACTAAATTTAGTGTGATTTTTTGCTTTTGATTTTGCCTTTTATATAAATTATTTTATTTACAATTTAATTAATTAATCAAAATTTTCAAATATTTATACTTTAATATAGAAACATATTACTAAGTATTAGTGTAACATTTTTTATTTTAATTTTATTTTTTATTTTATTTTTTTAATTTTGTTCTTCCTTATCAACAAATAACTTAATTTTTTTAAATAATTAAATAAAAATTTGTAAGTTCTACTATTTTTATCAATAAAAATGGAAAAACCAATACGTTAGTATAAGGTATTCGTCTTGAAGCTAGTATATATTGTATGAGTCAAAACGTTAAGGTGCAAAATCTTCAAACTAAAAATGTTAATTCCTTTTGTTTCAAATATAAATAAATTATAAATTTGAAACTAAAAAATCTTCAAACTAAAAGTGCTATTTCCATTTGTTTCGAATATAAATAAATTATAAGTTTG
>JBBPBR010000004.1:51222835-51240825 GCA_037974775.1 Cicer pinnatifidum
GGTTTTCCAAAATTAACCATCAAATATATACAAAAAAAATCACTTTATCTTAAACAAAAAATCCAAGTCAAGTCGGTGTCTTTAATATATATACTTAAAAAAGTAACATAAAGTGTTCATTAAAAATTAATTTTTTTTTGACAGGGTTCATTAAAAATTAATTAAATATCCTTTTACAAAACATTTTTCATATCTTCACATTAAAAAATATTCTAATTTATTTTAACAGCATTAGTCAAAATAATAAAAGATAGTTTTCAATTTTTTAACATATCAAACAACACTACTAAAAGAAAATTTAATTTGTATACATTATCAATAACTTTAAAAATAACTATAGTAAAAATCAAATATTTCTAATAATATAATTATCATAATAATTTTTTTAGAGAAAAATTATAATTGAATGATAGTATCAACTATTTTCATGTGGTGTATAAATATAAATTAAATTCATTAGAGAAACATCTAAACATATTTTTTGTGATATATCTATCTTTCATTACTACCATACTCCACAAGACTCAGCATCAGCATCTACTTAGTCTTCAGTCTTCATCACCACCTTCAATTCTTGTACTTAGTCTTATTATTATTATTATTATTATTATTATAATTATTATCGATTTTTTTCTTCATTTTTATCTATTTTCGTGTTGTGTTGAACAAGGACTTGTTCTGTTTCTTTCTTTCATTTTTTCGTTCTACAAATATATACACTCTCTTCATTTTTCGTTCATGTCTCTTCTTCGTTTTTTTTCTTCTGCTATTCCAAACTTATTATTCTTAACGTGCGCACTCTCGGCGCAGGGTAATGGAGGCTCATGTTGCTACTTCCATTGTTTCCAAAGCGAAAACCGCTTTCCAATCTGCTGCTGTCAAAGCTGAGAAGGTTCTCATGGACTTCAAATCCGATCGAGGTAAATTGTTTCTTTCTTATATTTTTCTGTTACTTTCTCGTTTTTTCTTGATTGCACGTGCTTCATTGTGAAAAAATGAAGTTCCTTTGTTTTTGAGGAATGAATATTGACTCTGGTTTTGTTTTCTTAATTGGTGAAGATTCTGATAAGCAATTGGGTGGTGATTATGGAAGGCAAAGACATCAGGGAAATGACTTTCCTAGGAATGAGAATGAGTCAAAGGTATGAAGAAGATTTTACATTTACTTGTTGTCTATGAATTTTGGGTAGATTGTGTTTTGACATAAATATAGAGTTGAAATGAAATTTTAATATTAGGATTGTTGCATTTGTAGGATGGGAATTTTGAACTAAAATATTCAGTTTTGGGTATTGTGTGTGGGATTTGGATTGGGTATGGTCGACGTGTAGTCACCGCAATCGAAAGATCATGGGTTTTAGATCAAGATCAGATGGTTTGTATTTTGAGTTTTATTTAAAATTAATGTTGTCAGTCACAGATCGGAGAAAATAGCAATTTGTAGAAATCCCACTACGCTACAGTTCTATAACGCCTCTAGAGTCTCTGATCGACAAAACTCTATACTAAATAGCGTATCGCACAACAATGATGATTTGTTCAAATTCTGCTATGCTATTTAACATCACAATAGCCACTATTTGACAATACTTTTTAAAATGTGATTTGGTAAAGTTGGAATATAAAATGTCTGATCTTGATCCAACGACCACGATCTTCTAACTGTAGTGACTCTATGGTGCTTTGGCGGCTCCTAATCCAAATCCATTGTGTGTGTGTGCATTAGAAAAAGAAAATGATATTAAATTACCAAATGTAACTATATTTGTTTGGTTTAATTGAAGTTCTAATTTGGAAATGAAAATTTAGATTGAGTTATGTGTTTGGATTAGTGTATGTATGTTTGGTTTACGGTTGAGGGTTTGCAAATCTATGTTTGAATCCTAAGTATCTACTGAATTCTTTTGGGGCAAACTAATGGAAATCCAAACATATTCTTAGCTTATTGAGAAAGTTATAGTCCAAAATACCTTGTAGCCTAAAGATGATAAGTACAAGTTCACTTCTTTGTTTGTGTCGTGTGCAAAAATTTTATTAGGTGAACTTTTTTCTCTGATGAGTTGTTGTAGTTACTTACACAGTTGATATTTGTGAATTTGATGGAATTTTACAGTTTCTCAATGAACTGAAGCATATAAAGTGGAGACCTCGACATATAGGAATAAAACAGGATTGGAAAGATCGAATTAACAACATACGGAAAGGAAGAAGAGAAACTGAATATACGGGTAAAGTTGGAGATGGAAGCATGGCTGCTATTCCAATTTATGATGAAAATTTATGCATCCGTCATGTGAAAAATGATCTTGATGCAAAGGTAAGAAGATATGGAACATAATATTGATATTGTTTGAATGATTTTCTGATTCAAATATACAAATGGTTTGCTTTAACGATGTTTGATGAAAAACTTCAATCTAGGCTCCAGAAGCTATTCCCTCGGTTGAAGGCTTGACTTCTGCGGCTAAAAGGCCGATTCCTCCATCTTATGTCCTGAAGCAATTGGCTATAGCTGTTGAGTAAGTTACTCTCACCATTTTCCTTCCAATTCCATTAACTGCTGAAAGATTCTTTGTTGTTGAACTCTATTTCTAAGTATATACTAAGATATTGTTAGCCAATTTCTTGCAACTTAAAAGGCCTAATTCACACTCCCAATCATTCAATGCATTTTTTTACTAAGAATAGTAGTGTTGAAATAATCTTGTCGTAATTTTGAAAGCAATGTTTAAGAGTCTTGTTCTTGTTATTCAAAAAGGTTTTTAGCATAACATCTAACAAATAACTATACGACTATTCTCTCAAAACTTTGGGCCTTTTGACTAGGGCTGGAAGGAATACAAATTCAATGAAAGATTTTGGAGCTTCATCAAGAGGTTCTTCACCTTCCACTGAAAGGACAGGCTTAAGTCTCTCTGCAGTGAAGGCTTTAGTGTTACGCGAGAAGGAGGATAAACTTACTTCTGAATTTAGTAGCAATGAGAAAGTTTTGTATTTGATTAGTTCTCTTTTTGATCCAGGTATGTGAATTTTAGGTTGCTTGCTTATGACATAATTGCACCAGAGAACCATTTTATGTTTATACATTTTTAGGTGCTTGATTCTTTCAAATAGAGAACTATAGCGGCACTATAGACTTTAGCGTAAATTTGAACAAATCACTATTGTTCCTTGACATGTTTAGTATAAAGTATTGTCTAATAGTGGCTATAGTGGTGCTATAGCCTTGTAGCATAGTAGAATTTAAACAAACTATTATTTTCCGCAATCCAGGTTTGATAACACTGATATTTGCAGATGGAGAGTTCCTTAGAAGGAAGATCAACTCCAATCCAGAGGAAATTGACATAACATCTTTCATAAGAGATATTCATGGTGCTCCTCTTGAAAGCCTTGTTGTTAAGCTAGCTGAAGTAATTGGAAACTTCAAGACCCTTCGAGAAATGGCATTTTTTTGGTGCAGGGTTGTTGCTGAAGTATGTTTAGCTCAATATAAAATTTCTAGTTTTGATAATTATTATTATACAATCATTTTGTTTAGAATCTGGACTTTTTGATTTGATTTACTCTCGTTTGTTTTCAAGTTTCTATAATGTATATGTTATTCGACTTGATTAAACAGCTGAGAAAACTTTGGTCTGAAGAAAAATATTTACCTGGAGTTCCCTCAGATGACATTCCAGATCTGAAGTCATGTCTTCTCTATCAACATTTTCAAGTAATTAATTGTTGCATCTCTCGGAAAAAGCGCCATATCATTGCCTCTGAATCTCTGGACTCTATGATGATGATGGAAGCAAATTCAAATACATTATTTGAATCAACAAACTGTAGTGATGGAACTTCTCCAAGTGCTTTATTATATGCTCGATTAATTACGGGAGAGCTTGTTCTTCGACTTGGTGCTCATTGCCCATCTGGAAATATGACGTTGTTGGAAACAGGGGAGCCTGCATACTCTCCTATCACACAGGTTTGACATATATGATATATATATATATATTGTAACTATACAATCACAGCGTAAACTTGTTCCAATACTTAATATTAATGTCCATTTCATATAGGAAGGACCGTTGCTTACAGAAGATCTGATCAAAGAGACAGAGGAGTTCGTGCTGCGGACAGGGAGGTCTGTAAACTTAACTCAGATATGATATGTTTTGTGTGTCTTTCGATTAAACTGAGTTTTATCATTTTTCCTTTTATTGATCCATGCAGAATTAGGAAAATTTTCTGATTATTTCAAACTTGTTAATATGTAATTCGATTACATAGACTATTGTAAACCTAATAGACCTGTTTAGTAGGCTCTTCTTTAAATGACATTTTTGTGTTTTTGTCACGCTTTTCTTTAATGTGAATACCAAAATTATGTGTAGTTTGAAATGAATTATGAGTTTGTACTTCCCTTTAATTGAAAAGTGATGATAATCATATGTTGGTATGAATGATTATTATGTTGTGATACGTGTAGCAGAAGATATGTTAGGAAACCACTAAAAACATATCCAGCAATAACTTTCACTAGTTTGGAAAGAAGGACTAGGCAATTCATTTGTTTTAGAAACTGGTTAATGTTGAGAAAACTAAATTTTTTTCAACTTTTGTGATGGAGTACTTTTTTTGTATTATATGGTTGTTTATATATCAGGGTTCGCCCCTTCCTATACAGATCTATTGGGTATGGCTCATTATTGATAAGCTAGAAGGTCACTCGTAGTAGTTAAATATAAGTTGTAATTTGTAATCCTAAACTTGAATAATAGAAAGGTATTGCAGGCGCTATGCAGTAAGAGACGTAGACACAGGCACAATTGGCCGAACTCTGTAATCAATCTCGTGTGTTCTCTGTTCGTGTTTTTCGTACATGCTTTCTTTTGAACCAAAATTGTTGTTCAAAAATGTCTTATTTAACCTTAAGAAAGATTGAAAAGCTTGTCATGTTGATGTATACAGTGTGTTTTCTTCCTCTTGTCTTCAAAGTAATTGAATGGTTCCTAATTGGCTAAGTTATACTAATACACTTTCTCCTTTTGAAGATGTTTCTTTTATTAACAAAGATTGCCGTGATCAATAGTAGACATAAAGTGAGATGATCATACCATATGGTCATCTTTCGTTAATGCTGGCTTCATTTTTCATGTTGTAAAAATGAACAAATCCTTAAGTTTCAATATGTAGATGTATACTTTGATATTTTCCTCTTTTACCCTATAATTTATAGATTTCATGCTGATGGACTAACTGATCAACATAATCTGTTCACTAATTTTCGTTTGGGATATTTTGATCATAATCTATCTGTATCTCATGTATCCAATATGCAAATGTTCGCTTTGTTTCGCTGCATGTTTGCATCTATAATCCTATAGGTTATAGTTACTATTTATTGACAATTTCCTTTACCTTTATGATCAGTGTTGGTGCTGGTTGCTCTCAACTCTTGTCTGATATGCAGGCTTTCAAGGTCAGACTCTCAGTTCACAAGAACTTTTTTACTGATATTGTAATGCTTTTGGAATGTGCCTAATGTAGTGATGTTTCTATTGAGTTAATTTCATTTATGATCATGTTTTAGGCTGCAAATCCTGGTTGTATTTTGGAAGACTTCGTGAGATGGTACTCTCCTCCAGATTGGACCGAAAGTGAGTCAAGTACTGACGATAGTTGTTCTTCTGATGGTAGTTGCGAGTCATATTCTACCAGAGGTCATCTAAGTCAAAGGATGCGAAAAGAAGGTACACCAACTGTCTTACTTATGATTATTTGTTACTTTCTCCAACACATTCAGTGGTCAATATCGATGTTGATTGACTGTCTGCATATGGTAATATTAGGATTTATTTTGGCATTATTTTCTTTCATTAACCAACTATCCCAAAAATTTAAACCGTGAATTGACAGCATATAAATGGTTTGTACTTCTAACACACCCTGTCATAGAAGAATCCTTTTGGATTAAAACATGGACAATGCACATTGGACCACCCTACCTTGTGCTGAAATTTTAACTTTTATTTGAAAGATCAGAGACAACAAGGATTGAACTTTAAACTACATTGTCGTAGAGTCTTTGATGTTATGTCATGAACTATCTTAAAAGCTTAGGTTATTGACCGAAAATGTTAGAACAACAACCCCGATTCAAAAGAAAATAGATGCGAATTTTCAGACAAAGAAAACACATGATGTTTGATCGTGGAGACTAACCAGCTGCAATAGCTTTCTATTATAACTTTAAACTTAGGGTTTACAGTGTGCAATTCGTGTTTGAATACTATTGTCCAGCTTGAGCGAACTGTACACTTATCACTATGAGCCATACCTAACAGAAAGCACATGAATGATTTTTATTTCAAACACGTTTTTCTAATATCATAACATAACTTCTCTTAATATCGTTGCATGTTATGGTAGGTAATTTGTGGCGTGAATTGTGGGAAACATCTAAGCCAGTACCTGCTGTGAAACAGGCACCTCTCTTTGATGAGGATTTAGCAGTGTAAGTTTATATAATCATTTTTGTTATGGATTTTGATTTTCCCTTAAAAAATTCTCACTTTGACGACATTTTACATTTATCTTAGGGAGGGCATCCTTGATGCATTTGAGGATATCCAGCCAGTGGAGCTTTTTGGACAGCTGTTTGTTTCACTTGTAAGTTTTCTTTGTATCTCATATAAGTTGGTTTTGTTATGCTTAAATGAAAAGCAATTTTCATCTGTCATATCATCTCCACATCTCGCTAATGGAACATTTAGAGTAAATTTCGACACAGGAAGCATATTAGTTATTTTGAAATTTACTCTGGTCAGTGATTAATACAATGTTAAATGTTGTTGATATTGTTACCCTTTTTTCCTGTCCAATAAAATTAGACAAACATTTAATAGAACATAGTTGTTGATTAAAATAAGAATTTCTTCTTTTGCCACATGTAGTTAGATGGTTTTGCTCATTCAAGTAGTATGAAGATTAAACCGTTAGTGCTTTTATTTTATCAATTTTTGTTATAATCAAAATTTGTCTTAACTTGTAAATATTTACACTTCAAGAAGATATATAATATAGTATATTAGTCAAATGATGAATTATGATTATGGTCTTGCAATTGTTTTTAGGTTCTTGATATAAGTTCCGCTTTGCGCTTTCTTGAATTATTTGACTTGATTTCTGTGGTAGCTACTAGCTGGTAGTGAATTTTATAAACTATTGATCTATATTGTGCTATTTTCATGCATTTCTAATCATAATTTTTGTCTGAATTGTACAGCTTGGTTTAGGATTTACAATTGCTGAACCTTTGCTGTCCGGTAACGATGACTTCGCAAATTTGTTCAATGACTTCAAGGAGTATGTAGTTACAACTTGTGAAGGCATTAAATTCAGTGAGAAAGTTAATGAACTTGTTCAGGTTGGTCTACTTGGTACTAGTAAACTATGGAGACTAATTTATATCATATAGTTGTATAGTTGGTCAATAAGGCCATATTAAAAGTGACTTATTTGACCTTATTTATTGATATAAATACTGCGGCTCTTTGGGAAAATTTATGAAAACAATTTATAATATGTTCATAAGTTGTTTTCAACTTATTTCTATAAGCTCTCAGATAATTTATGAAAACAACTTATAGTTTATATTTATATGAAAACAGTTTGACTATATTTTATCTTTTGTTATAGAAGTAGTTTATACACACTTATATATTAAGTGCTTATAGCATAAATGGCACGCTTAATTAAGTTCATCCAAACAGGACCCAAATACTCTTGTGGCATCTCTAGTAATGATTCTTGGTTTCTCACCTTAATGAAATGGTCAAAATGTAATCAGTGAAGTAAACTCCAAAGCTGCTTCATCCATCTATTTGAAGAGTTATTAACTATATAAAGGGAAACTCTGAGGACTAATCAATATTGTGAAACTTTTCACTTTTTATTTTAAACAATTCAAGCCAAGACTTTTTAATTTTCTCAATTTAGTGCTTGGATTCATTGCTAGCTATTCCTTTTTATCTGCATTAGTAGTTTCTATCCTAGAAAAAAAGTTGATGGTTATGTTTTAATGTAGGTATATGAAACTGTGGAAACAATGTTGCTGAATCCAGACGAGGCACTGAGGATGATGAAGCACACAGAAGAATCAACTGTGACCATCAATGAAACAAAGAGCCGGTTCAAGCAGATTAGCCATATCTTTGGTGGCAAAGATAAACTGTTGCCAAGGTCCGGGCGGAAAGATCAGACCAACCATGAAGAAAAGGCGATTCGACAATCTTTTTCAAATTTCTTCGATGGCAAGTCATCTTTATTCTCAAAGAAGCCTCCCAAAGCTGGAAACGTATTACCTGCTGAGACACATCACTCTCTGGAAAATGATTGGACAATAATTTAAGCAACGCTTGGCCAGATAACTGTAAATTTATTTATTCTTTTTCCAAATATTAATTAGTGAATAGAAATTTTTTGTATGAGTTTAAGGATTAACACATAACACATAGTACAAAAATGTTTTACGCGGTCATTCAATTATATCTCATTATAGAGTCACTTTGTCATATTATTTGAACAAATATTTATATGGTGAGATATGTATAGATGACTATGTAAAACTTTTTTTATAGGTATAGCCCTTAACTCTTTTAGTATTATGAAGTACCCGAACTTTTCCTCAGCTTTATAGAGCAAGGTAATAACAGAAATTAATGGATACAAGAAATTAGCAAAATTGATTACCATGTTAAGATATTATATAATTAAAATGTTTAAAGTTTGTTATAAAATATTATCAAAATTTATGTGAAATTATTGAAATACAACATCTTTCTTTGCACTTTAATGTAAAATATCCATATTTATATACTCTCTTTTATTTATAAAAAATCTTACATATATCTCCAAGCAAATTTGGAATAAACTGCTACCTCTAAAGATTTTTGTCCTGGCGTGGCAGCTCTTTCGTAAGAGGTCGCCAACTTTTAGCAAGAGGGTTAAGTATCAACTCTTCGTATTTTGTGATGGTAACTTTGGAGTTACTGAATCAACCCATCATTTATTTTGTACCGTTGTACTTATTTAGGAGTTTTTTATTTGTTACCTCTACCTATACCTCCTATCCTCCAACACACTATTTTATCCTTTTTACTATGTATCAAAAGTTGATTTTTTTTTTCTTCTCACTTTTTACTCCCACATCTCACATATTTAAAAATTTAACAACAATTATTTTAAAATTTTTAAAACTTTAGTTGATTATCAAATTTTCGAAATATAAAGTGAGTTTATTTTCGAAAGTTTTATTTAATTTGAAATTTTCAAAATATTCATTTTAAACAAAAATTTCAAAATACATATTTTCAGAATTTTCAAATTTTCGAAATAAGATATTTCAAAAGTTTCAAAAATCAAAGTTACACTACATATATCTAGTGAGTCATATACCTATAATATGACCATATATCATCCCAACTGCATAGTGACGGGAACAACTCTATCTCGCAGGTTGTCATATAGCTCAATCATTGCAGTGGTACCTTATGCACAGTCCCGACAACGTTGTAAATCACTGAACAAACTAATATATTTCGTCTACACACGAGTGTGACTCGACGAAAATAGTGTTGCCAACTAAGTAGAAGAGGTAAGTTCTTCCAGCACACTCAAACATGTTAGTTTGAATGAGACGTTTATATAAATCACACAACCATTGCAGTCTATATTATGCACATTTATTAAAATTTATCTCAGCAGTTGCTTCCTCCTGTGAAACAATCACATCATTATTAGTGTTCATTTTTATTGGTGCATCGAAGAACTTATCACGAGGAGAAATGTGAAGAAGAGTCGTGACATCGTCTAGTGTGATTGTCATCTCTCCAAATGACATATGAAATAAGTTGGTATCTCTATGCCACCTTTCTATCAAGGCAAATATGAGACCAGCGTCGACCATCGTCGAATAAGCTAAAAATAGATGTACCAATCCAGATTCTTTAATTCAATGTACTACAATATCTGATACAGGTACTTTTCAGCAAACTGCTTCAGTTTCAAACCATGTGGGATCACATTCAATGGACCACGATCCTATGGGTATTTAAAAAACATAACAATGAAATAATATACTAAATTTCATTACAAAAAATGTACTATATATATATATATATAATACATACTGATAGTCCAGTGAATCTGGGATGTTGAACATGCTCTTCCACGTTCTGCTTCTCAGCTTCCTCATAATCCATCTGTTCAAGCTCCTGAACTTCCTCGCCAAGGTCATGAGACCTAAAACCACGTCTACCACGATGCTGACGAGATTGACGATTAGCGTAACATCCCTCTTTAACACTAAATAATTGGTAATAATTATTTTATGTTGTTATATATATATATATATATATATATATATATATATATATATTTTGGATACATATTCTAGTTTGTTTTGAGGTTAAAAATTAGGGGAATTAGAAGAGTGAATAATATATAAGATTTATTTAGTATGAAAACTATATAAGGCAAAAACTCAATTTGCCAAATCAATACCATTTATTCTTTTTTCATTCCACTTATATAACAACACCAATACAAAACACATACATCACTAAACCAAAAAAAAAAAGAAAGAAAGAAAGAAAAGAAAAGATAAGATAAGAAAATAAAATAAAAGAAAGGGGGAGAAGAGGACAATAGAGAGGGAGAGGAAGAAATAGTGAGAGAGAGAGAAAAAGAAAGGGTGTGGGGGAGAAGAAGAGAAAGAGAAAGAAAAAGAAAAACAAACAAAACATTGACAAAACAAGAAGAAGAGAAATGAAGAGTGTTTTTTCTTTTTTGCTAGAAGTCAAGGTAGAAAGAGTTGAGAGTATCATCATCTTCTTAATTATTTTTAAAATCAAGAGGCGAGTTTCCCTTTCCCTATTTTCTTTCACGTATGTATGAGATAATGTCTACCATAGATTAGATATTTAGGGTTTAAGGGTTTGAAATGAAAAAAAGTTTTCTTCGGTTAGATTTAGAAGTTTTGGAATATATAGTTAAAATAGTTCATGTATGTGAATTTCTATGACTGAAATTGAGAATAAATTATTGTAGAATTGAGTTTCCTTCATGACATGAAAATATGCTCTTTGGATGTGTTTGAAATTAAATACCTTGAATTTTACTATTGTGACAAATTAGGTTGAGTGAATTGGTATTTTGATGTTGTTTTGATGTATTGATTGCTTGACTTATTCATAATTTGTACCATTAGTGTTTGCAAAATTTATTAGAAAATTAGTATGATTGAATGAGTATTATTAACTTAAAATTTGTAGGACATATGTATGATGTTTTGGTCATAACATTTTCACTAGACCTTAGTTTTGAATGATTGTTAGTTTTTTAGAAACTAGACTCAATTACCTTTAATTTGAGTACAAACATTTTGATATTTGATTAAATATTGATACTTAAAAATGAGTTACAAGTTAGACCAAAGTTATTGTCTTGTTTTTATGATATTGTGTATTGTTTTGATAAATTTCAAGAATTGGAGGCTTAATTTGGAAAAAATAAAATTTAATATATATTTACTAGATATTTGAATAAGGTGAGAAGTATATGATTCATTCTAGCTAGATGAATTATTCATTTATATACGACAAAAGCGAGAGGTAAACGAGAGTAAGTGGGGTACCGTTTGCGGACATAGTTATGTTAAATCTTACCAAAATGAAGTTACTAACAATAAGAGGATAATGATAAAACTAATGTAGTCTTTATGACATGCTTGTTAGGTAGAGTTTAAGTCTTTAGATTACTCACGTCTAATAGCATAAATATTTAGAAAGAGAAATTCAGGATAAATATATATTTGAATTATAATGTTAATTGATTTGGTTTCATCTATTAGAACCCACTGAGATGTAATCTCATCCTACATTATATAAATATTTTATAGAAATAAGACTTAGATCAAGAGCTGGAGCAATGAAGCATAGCAGTTTATGTTATAGTTGGTTAAAATTTCTAGGAAATTATTTTGAACCATAGATGTGTTATGTACTCTATCCTTTCTTTTTGCTTTCTCTTTTGAAGGATTAGTATGTATATTAATACCTTTTCATGACTTTGTGTCGGGATTTGTAGTAACCATCTATTTTGTCGAATTATGCTAACGCTCAAGTTATATTCTAGGCAATTAACTTATGATGTTATATTTTTGGTATCAGAGCTAGGTCGATTCGACCATTCTGTGGGTAGTTAGGATTAATTGGTTTTTTGTTTTAGACTATATATTTTCCAATTTTCAATTCATTGAATATAAAGTCTGATCAACTTAATATTTTGTGTTTGATATGCAAAACTATATGGAATCAAATCCAAGACCACCTGGTAGGCCTCGTAGAGGGCGAACTAATGATGAACGTTGGGAACAAATGATACAACAACTTACGATGCAACAACAACAAACGGTTACAACCAACATAATGAATCATCTTATGCAAGCTGTCGGGCCTACTCAACCACCGCCACCACCTCCTCCAAAGGCCACAAACATATTATTTTATGACTTTCACAAGTTGAAACCCCTAGCTTTTCTAGGGAGCTCGGGGCCATTGGAAGCTCAATCATTGTTGGATGAAATTACTATTTTTTTTGGGTGTGTGGTGCGATGTACTGAAGAAGATAAATTAGCTTTTAATACTCATATGCTACAAGGAGAAGTTGAGAACTAGTGGAAGGGTGCAAAGACATACATGATAAGTGCGGGTATACTGATGAATTAGGAGAATTTTTGTACCGTATTTCTGGATAAATATATTCCCATGAGTATAAGAAAACAAAAAGAGTTTGAATTTACACACCTTCAACAAGGAGACATATCGGTTGCTGGTTATGTGGCAAAGTTCGAGGAACTGACAAGGTTTTGTGCCCAAGCAAAGTACGCCCTAAATGATCAATGGAAGATAAATTAGTTCGAGTGGGGTTTGAATCCAGAGCTTAAGAGAAATTTGGAACCAATTAGAGATAACTTCTTGAGAAAATATCTCAGTGTAATCATTGTCTTATTGTTGATTGTAGCCTTGTGCGACAAGTTTTGCCTTGTTTCTAACAACTTCACCTTTTTCATTTAACTAGTTTCTGAAAACCCACTTGGTTCCAATAATGTTCTTATTTTTTCTAGGTACTATATCCTAAACATCATTCCTCTTAAATTCATTTTACTCTTCTTGCATTTCAAGAATCCGTCCTTCATCTTCCAATGCTTCATCAAAAGTGGTAGGCTCAATTGACGAGAGTGAGCCAAATACAATGGTATCTTTAAATGATGATTTGATCCTCAAAGGATCACTTGAACTTCCAATGAGATGAGATATCTTGTACTTCTATTCAGATCTTCCTTCTGACTTATCTTGACTGATTCTAACTTGATCAGATTCATCCTCCAAAGAGTTTGTCATCTTCTGATATGTCTGCATTTGCTTTCTCTAGTTCTGATAAACCCGCAATATCCTTAACTTGCTTTGACTTTTTAAGATCAGTTTGTTTGTCATAACATAATATAAATTAGATAATTGAAGAATGAAATCAATACAACCAAAACATGGTGATGTTTCTGGTGGTTTCTACTTGTTTATGAAAACTTAACTTGTATGCTACTTTTGCTGAAGTGTTCAGATTATATGGATCTCCTTGTTCCTCTAAATTTTTTAGAACATGAAATATACTTATCTAATTTTGATTTTTAAGATCAAGCTTCTTGTTATCACAATAAACATAGTATGAGACAATAATTAAATTTAAAGAATGATATCACCTATATGTTAACTATTTTAGTTTCTCTCTGAAAACCCTCTTAGTTCTTTTTTTCTAGTTTTTAGAATCTGAGCTTGCATATTTTCTAATTACAGAGTTTGGATGAAGGGATTAGAATTTCCATTTAGGTTTAGACATACACATATCAGGAGGAAGATTGTAAGGAGTAACAATAACCGACCAACAAGAATAAGGAGTAGACGATGCTTGTATGTAAGGCGTAAATCCATCTGAGGATAATCCAAGTCTTACATTGCGTGGATCTGACGCAAAATCAGGATGCATTTGATCAAAGTGTTTCCATGCCTGACCATCAGACAAATGTCGCAACTCGCCTGAATTTCTTCTATTCTCATAATGTCACATCATCTTTCCTGCAGTTTGTATTGATGCAAACAATCTCTGCAATCTTGATACAATAGGTAGGTAAAACATTGCTTTTCTTGGAATTGATTTTCCCCTACTTACCCTAGAGTTATTCCTTTGGTGATACCTTGGTTGTTGACAAAACTTGCATTCAACTAAGTTAGCATCATTCATACCAAATTCATTGTCATAATACAACATGCAACCTTTAACACAACAATCAATCCTCTTGACACCTAATCCTAACTTTGACACTAACCGTTTCGCATCGTAATAACTTTACGGTAAACCATCTCTAACAGGTGTTGCGTCTAGCATTATTTTAGTCATCAAATCCAAAGCTAAATCAGGAACATGAAATTGAGACTTTAGACCTAATAGTCTAATACACATTGATAATTTTGAGTCTGAAGAACCTTCAAACAACGGTTTATTTGTCTCTTTCAAAAGACCATAAAATCTTTGAGCTTCTTCATTGGGAAGTGCATCGGTCTTTCAAAAGACCATATATATATATATCAATACTTATAACAAAAAATAATAATTAATATCATTAATTTTAATAATGTTTTTTTTTTTTAAAATAGTTATATTAAAATCAATAACTTTGGCATATATGTCAATTAGAGGATTATTAATTAATTTGCAAACAATATAATAAATTATTATCAAGACTATATCATTATATAAACCTATATAAAATTTTAAATGATATTTTTTTAATAATCAAGACTAACAAAAAATATATGTATCAAGACTTATTTATAACAAAAAATAATAATATCATCAATTTTAATAATGTTTTTTTAAAAAATAATTATATTAAAATCAATATATTTTAACCGTGTTTGAAACTTTTATTTATCATATATTATGTAAACAACATCATTCCTATTTTTTTAGAAATAAATCTATAATAACACACAAAGACATATATATATATTACTAATCTATATTTTAAAAATAATATATATATTTACTAATCTAAATTTAAAATATATAAAATACTAACTTGATGCCGAGTAGCGTCTGACTTGAAGCTTTCACTCACGTACGATGATTACAAGTCTTCGAAGTAATTAACAACCACTGTCAAAAAAAAAAATTCAATAATATTAATTACTTAAATCAAATCAAAAAATAAAATAAAAAAACTACATATATAATATAATATAAACTTACCAAAATTGAATCAAGCTTGATGAATATTTTTTGTAGAGAGAAGGTGGAGAGAATAGTTAGAAGGAGGTTTTAGAGAGAAGTTAGGAGTGAAAAAATGAAAGAGGAGTGGAGTAATATATATAGGATATGCTTGATCCTTTGTGGCGGTCAAAGTAGCCACAATGACCAACGGATATTAGGCATTTGTGGCGGCATGGGCGGGTAGAACGTGCCAACGGTACTATTGTTGTTTGTGGCGGCCTTTGCCGCCACAAAAGGTAACGGTCTAATCCTTTGTGACGGCCTGGGCGGCCAGAAAGTCCAACGTAAATATGCTTCCTTTGTGGCGGCCTTTGCAGCCAGAAATGTTAACGTACACTTGCTTTTGTGGCGGCTTATGCAGCCACAAATGGACATGTCACTTCAGTCATTTGTGACGGCTTTGCCCCTCACAGAATTTATTTTTTGTGGCTGTAAAAGCCCTCACAAAATTCTTAAAAATTTAACTGGATTTTGTGGCTGCCTAAGCCCTCACAAAATCACAACGTTGTGATTTTGTGAGGGCTTAGGCAGCCACAAAACCCAGTTAAATGTTTAAGAATTTGTGAGGGTTTTTTCAGCCACAAATAAAGACTAATTTCAATTTTTGTATTTGTGAGGGTTTTTTCGGTCACTAATTTGTGAGTGTTTTATTCGGCCACAAAATATTTATAAAGTTGGCCACAAAATAGTATTTTTCTTGTAGTGTACACTTTGTGTATTCTTTAGCTTTATCAAGCTTACCACTTTGTTTCTTACAAGTTTCAACTATTTCCAAGTGTAACTCACGTGGAAATTACAAAGTGATATGAGTATGATGTTTCTCTTTACTTAACAATTTCTAAAAAGATATTTCAAAGATCTAGTGTAAGTCTATAGAAAGTATAAAGGGATGATGGAAATTGCACTTGATAGCTTTAAGAATCTTGTTCTTTTTATGCAATGTTGTTGTGTGTTTGATGATGAAGAACTTCTACCTTTTATAGAGATATTGAATAGGGATATTGTTGTTTAAAAAATTTCCTCACGTGTTTTGAATCACTATCCTCTTTGAGAGGATGAGAATCCGAGAATAGAAATTTAAGCCTTTAAATTTTAGCTGAATAAATGAAAGAGAAAGTATAGAGGATGACACACACAACTTTTATATTGATTCACCCAATGAATGCTACGTTCAGTCCTCACACACTTGTGAGTTTTTGCTGATGATCAAACTCAGAGGTTGGTTACACTTTGTGTATTCTTTAGCTTCACCAAGCTTACAACCTTGTTTCTTACAAGTTTCAACTATTTCCAAGTGTAACTCACGTGGAAATTACAAAGTGATATGAGTATGATGTTTCTCTTTACTTAACACTTTCTAAAAAGATATTTTAAAAATCTAGTATAAAACTATAGAAAGTATAAAGAGATGATGAAAACTGCACTTGATAGCTTTAAGAATCTTGCTCTTTTTTATGCAATATTGTTGTGTGTTTGATGATGAAAAGCTCCCTGTCTTTCATAGAGATCTTGTGATGCTCTTTCCACGTGTCAAATACTTTATGACCGTTGAGGACTTTATTATAATCTCGTACAGGAGGTTCAAACCTCCTAGGAACTTGGACATGAGATGTCCTTTTCTTTTTTCATTCTTTAAGACATGTAAGACTACATTTTTGTCTTGTTAGCTACAGCCTTTCTGTATGTTGATGAGTTGGATCGTTTTCAACATCTGAGAATGATGTGTTGGATCGTTTTCAACAGTTGAGGATGATGTGTTGAATCGTTTTCGACATCTGAGGATGATGTGGACTATAGATCCATCCTCTAACCTCGTACAGTCCATCCTCGTACCTGTAAAATCTGGCCTCTAACCTCTTTGTTTAAATTGCTTTATTTTTTCATTCTTTTGATATCGATTTATCTTCTCTTTATAAATAAAAGTCATTGTTTCAGTAATGATGAATATATTACAACTTTGAAGGTTCATCCTCTTAAGGATTTATCTTGTTGTATGTCTATCCTCCAGTCAGATTTTTCTCCTTTTTATCTTAATGATGAATAGTAACCTGTTTTCTAATATGAATTCACTCAAAAGCACATATTAGTAATTAACCACAATCATAATATTTTAAATAATTCTGTTATCCTTAAAACCATTATAAAATTCTTTTTTTTACTAAAAATGATAAGAGTTCATTGTTATATTATTTTTTTAGTGGTTTATATTAGACACATCCATATATTTACTAATCACATTTGGACTATAACCATATAAATTTTTTTAACTATATTTATTTGTTGTAAATTTATAAATTATTAATTTAATTAAACTCCCATTTATGGATGAATATTTTAAAACTATATTTATATGTAAAGATAAAGTTTCAGACATTTTCATTCAATATACTTATATAAAAATTAAAATAAAATATATCTATGTTTGTTTTATGTATTAAACTATACTTTTAAATTTTGATTTTTTTTTATAAGGTTTAACACTCGATATAAAGTTTATATTTAACAGAAATTAATATAGTTTATATTTTAAATTAACTTTGACTCAATTCTCATTGGCATTAAATTTTAAATTATTATGAGATGCATTTCTACCAGTTTTAATGCTTTCAAAT
>JBBPBR010000004.1:51240835-51256731 GCA_037974775.1 Cicer pinnatifidum
TATAATCAGTCTAACTGTTGCTTGACTTATATCGGTTTTTTTATAAAAAGAAAAAATAGAAGGGTCAAGCTCAAAAAAACCATAAACAAAACAAAGCTAAAAGTACCTAAGAAATGATATTAAACTCCTATAAGTCAATATTAAACACGGTCGTTCTGAGTTGAAAAAGATTGAATTTATTAAAACTATATATTTATTATTTGATTGACTTCAGAATAGACCTAAGAAATCTTAAAATGAATCAACTTTACAAACACATCATTTACACCAATGACAAGATTATAATATAAATATCTACTAGAGTAATTCTTCAAATTTAAAGACATAGTTACTTTATAATTTGATCTGAAATCAATATTCTTAATTAAACCTTTAAAAAAATCCACTCCAAACAATTAATATATAGTCCAAATTTATATTAATTTTATTACTGAAAATGAATGTTAATTAATAATATTTTATAGAATACAAATATTGACATTTATTCACATCACACTTTTCAAAGTCTATAAATATAATGAAAATTTGATGTTAGCCTTACTTCTTACAAGAAAGAAAATATATTAGGTGATTTCCAACAAAATGACTTTTCAGATTTGTCATTCTTATCTAATTTTGAGTGTTTTATGCATTTCTTTGGTCTTGATTTCAGGTAGGTGGAAAAATTAGTTATATCTTGAGTTTCATTTTTTATAAACAATATACTTACATAAATTGAATATTTACATGTTCATAAAAATTTTAATTTTGCATTGACTCAGGATTCAATACTAGTTTGGAGACTCCAACATTAGAGCCTGACAGAAAATCATGTTTGATTGGTGGTCCAGGACCTCCACCATATTGTTGTGTATCAGATTGCACTTCAAATTGTCTAGCAGATTGTGCAGCAAAAGGATATACTCAAGGTGGAGCTTGTTTTAAAGTACTTAGCTTGATTCTATGTTGTTGTTATGTATCATGAACTCTTTTTGTATAATTGGAATCAAGAAATAAATAAAAAGATGTACTTGAAGTAAGCTTTTTGAATAATAATTATTTCATGACTTTGTGTAAAATTGGAAAATTAAAGCAATTTAGGAGTTTAATTAATTAATGAAAGCAATTTAAAATGAAATACTTCATCTACATTAATTTCATTATGCTACAAATTATTGTCAAGACTTATCAACGACCTAAAATTAGGAGTTTTATCAAATGTATCACTATAAAAATTAGCATTTTTTTCTACTAAAGTTATTATATAGACAACTTTTTTTTTGGTAAAAAATATGGCAAAACCTAAGAAAAGAGAAATTACAAAGAAATTAAATTGAGAAGGAGAAATCCCTAAAATCACCCGCAAGAACCCACGTCAGCTCATTAAGGGTGTATTGGATTGAGATTTTAAAATACTATTTTGAGAGAAAAAATCTTAAAGATATTTAAAATATTTTGTAGGAATATGTAGATTTTAAAAGACTTTTTATAAAAATTTAAAGATTATTTATGATCATGATTTTAAAAGACTCTTTAATATATTTGTAACACAAGATTTCAAAATATTTTATGAATTCATAATATTGAATGACAAAATATAGTAAATATATTATAAAAATTTGAATAAATAAAAACCAAAGTAATAAAGTTTTTAAAATCTTTCAACAACAAAATAGTTTCTAGTTTAATGTCATCATGTAGCATTTATCTATAGGCTAGTTATCTATATTTCTGTAGCTACAATATTCCTTCATAAATTAGCATATTTGCTTTCCTACTTTTGGATTTGGACGTTTAAGTTCATAATTATGGTTTTCGTAATTGGTAATATCGGAGATGAAGATACATCTACATGCTCAATTGAAAATTGATTTGAACACATTCTTTACAAAGGAAGTTATGAAGTATTGCAAATGTCAATACAAGTTACTTATGTGTCTTAAATAAAAACGGAGGCGTTGACTTAAAGATTGTAAACTGCAATTTAAATATACCAAGTATTTTCTCGATAACATTTCTTAAAGATCTATGTCGTAGATTGAAAAGTTCTTTTTTATTTTGTGAATCATTACCATGATCTACAAAATCTTGTAGGTTATATATCGCACCTCAAAATAGAGTTAAGAATTTATGCTGATTAGAAAGTTCGAAATCCATAAAAAATTAATTACCTATTTACAAATAGTATACATATAAAATTATAATCTATCTAATTTTTTTTAAATTCTATAAAAGTTAAAAATAACAATTATTATTTAAAAATTACTTAATTACTTTGGGACACTTTTAAGTCCATTTCTCTTGCAACAAATTGTGATTGATCAAATGTATTAAGAATCACACAATATTGAGCATTATTTTGGTCAACAATTTGTAAGAATGATGCAAGCATTTCTTCAACACAAATGAATGTTGTTGTAAAAAATGAGATCAATGAGTAATTAAATCAAGACTATTCTTGGTTTTGTAAAAAACACGCAGATTGATTGAAATTGAAAAACGGAAATTGATTATATTAATGTCAAGAACGTTTTATGTTTTATGACTGAAATAGAGAATGATCAAGTATACTTTTCTCGAAGTTTGTTGTGATTTGAGTGAAACTAACAAACAATAAATTATTCATTATTAATATATTACAATTATTATGATGTATTAAAAGTATAACTATTACTATTTAAAAAAATAATGAACAACTCATCTTCAAGTAATTCTTTCATACTTCTTCACTAGCTATGAAAGTCTTAACAACAGGTCTCATTCAAAGCCAGTGTTGTTTCTCATCAGTGTTGACATCTTATTATATTGATTTGTAAACCACTTCATTCATTCGACTCGAGTAATTATTATAAATTTTAAGAACTTTGATATTGATATTGAGGCGAGGAAGATTAATCTGCTCTACATTTTGTTTGCTAAGTGACTCATTGGCATAATGTATTCTGTCATTTATAGCATTCATCGAGAGGTGCAACAACTTATTATTATTTTCCATAGTTCAAATTTTATAATTATCTTTATCTCTCCCTTTTTTTTTTTGTTATTCTTGTTGTAAATCACCCATTTAATCACTAACACAACAACAACAACAACAATAATAATAATAATAATAATAATAATAATAATAATAATAATAATAATAATAATAATAATAATAATAATAATAATAATAATAATAATAATAATTTAATAATAAAAATAACAACAACTTACTAATAATAATAATAATAAATAGCAATAATAATAAGAGTTAAATAAATTTTTAATTTCTATAAATTTTATAATTTTATTTTTAACTCCTATAAAAAAATTCTCAATATTTTAGTCCCTAAATAATTTTTTTATTCAGCTTAAGTGTCTATTTTAAAATACAAATTGTAAAAAATTAATATTTTTAGTCCTATAAAATCAAAATTATAACCTCAAATCATAAAACATGCTAATAATAATAATAATAACCTCAAACTTTAAACCTTAAATTCTATAACGGGACAAAACAATTTTTTTATTTAAATTATAACACATGACAACCATATATTTAACAAGACAAAATCATTTTTTTTTATTAAACAAGTCAAAACATAAAAATCATGCTAATCAATTTTTGTATTCAACAAAAAAACATACTAACCTGAAATCAACAAAAATCAACGATAACACGAAGAACCAGCACAAATAGATCAATGAGAGAAATACATGAAAAACCAACAAAAAAAACTTTTTAAAAAATAATAAAAACCAACAAAAATAATGTAAAAGGAATACATAAAGAACAACAAAAATCTGAAGAATCAAAACATAAAAGCAACTAGCAAGATGCAAAAGCAACGTAAAGGATGAGAAAGAAAAATAAAAATCTAACATGTGCAATAAGAGATTCAAAAACGTTGGAAAGTAAGAATGGGATTGTTGAAAGAATCTCAAGAGTTTTTGTGAGATTGTTGAATGTAGTTATATATACATTTTCATCTAAAAAGTCTCACAATTTATTTTTTGTAAAGAATCCATTAAAATTCCTAGATCTTAATTGTAAAAAATGTCAATTGAATGTCAAGATAAAAAACATGGTGAATCCGGGCATCATGAGGAAACATTTGGCAAACTTATGACAATAAGGTTGCAACTTGAGCAATATGCACCGTTGGATCAGAGTATCATCCAATGGACAACAAACGAATTACAATCATGGTGGCTTGCACCCAAATAATGTGAACAAATTTTTCATCACAGTTGAAACAGAGCGCTATTCCTGCATTTTTCATACTCTACTTTTGTGATGGGAGTGTATCCATCCATAATAATATCCAAAATATTAGAACCTGAGATTAATATACAAAACTCACGTGTATCATTGTGAATCATCATTTCTGTCGAAAGAATTCTTTTCTGTAACATTGTTAAGTGTTGAGTCAAGACTGTTAGACATAAGTCCATTTTGACATTATTGACAAACATACATCATTTGATAAATCTAACATTTTAAACTGAGTAAAATTTCAGGAACAACAACCCAACCCTACACACTTGGGACAATAGCTTGGAACTCAAGGAATCAACCAAATTTGGAAGATTTACTAAGAAAATCGATTGGGCAATCGATTGGCACATCCATTGATAAGTCGATTTTGTAAATCACAGAACCAAGCTTTTAGTGATCTAATCGATTGTGTAAATCACATAACCAAGTTGTTAGTAGAATAATCGATTGGCAAATCGATTGTGTAAATCACAGAACCAAGCTTTTAGTAAGCTAATCGATTGGCAAATCGATTTCGAAAATAAGGTTTCAAAAGGAACATGTTCTGTGATAAACACAATCGATTGGACAATCAATTAAAACAAGTTTCTTATTTAACAAGTTTTATATCAATCAATTAAGAAATCGATTGAATGAAATACATAAAGTACTTCTTGTGTGAGATTCAAAATGTGATTGAGTCAACCTCTTTAGATCTTTTATCTTTTCTGTAACAACGATTTGTAAAGAAAGAACTGAAAAACCCAGTGTGTAAACTGGTGACTATCTTCGTTGGTGAGGGTGTTCATCAAGAAGAAGTTTCATCGTTATCTTGTGAGAGTTTGGCGATTAACTCCAAGGATTCGGTGGATGTGTAATAGAAGCAAGTGAGTTGGATAGATAGGCCTTGTGTGAGCTGGACAATCTGTAAAACGTACTCAAGTCGATTCTATTGGAAAAATGCTGAAATCTGGTTGGATTTCAGGACTGGATGTAGGCTATCAAACTGATAGCCGAACCAGTAAAAATCCTGGTGCATGATCTTTTTTCCCTTCTCTCTTTAGATTAATCTTGAATATATGTTCTTAAATGTTTGTATGTGAATCTTTATTTTGTTAAGACTTTGAATTCATAACTGTTGAATTGGAATAATATTGATCACGTTGGTTTCGATATTAATTTCAATACTTGGATACTGTCTTTGTTAACTTGTTTAATAAACTTGTAAAATTGGTGAATTCATTTCATATAATCTTTTAATAGAGGCCATATAAACCAACAAAGACAATTGAACGTGGTAAAAAAATATAAGTGATGAGAGGTTTGAATTATGTTTTAGTTAAAAAAAAAGTTTGTATTTTTCTTAAATTTAAAAACAAAAATCAATAATAATATCATGTTAGCTTTTCAAAATGGGGAGGTTTGATATTTGCTTCGGATGGCAAGACCGTCATTTCACAACGACGCTTCATTTTCACCCGGCAAAAACAATCAAACGTCATTGATTTAATTTTTTTTATTTTTAAATTTTAAAATCAAAGTTTTTAATTATTTTTTATAGATAGTTATGTTTAGTTGTCATGGTGTTAACTAGAGTAACAAAATCTTATTTGGTTGTGAATACAGAGTAACATTGTAATTATTTCACCTAGGAAAACAACTCAGTGTTATTTGTCAGTTAAATGTGACATATCTTTAAACTTTTGGGAATCACGAAATTTTAGAGTATAAAAATAAAAACTTTTTTGTTTATTCTTAATATGGAGATCATTGTTGAATATTAGAAAATAATGTACACCTTTACATAAATTGAATTTGATATTCCACTTGATCTTTATTCCCACAATTCTATCCATGTCATTTTTAGATTCTTTGATTGAAAATTTTGTCTTGGTTTTTACTCCACAAATAGAAAAAATCTTATATATACTTTTTTTTTAAAATTTCGTTTATATACTAAAAATTTCGTTTTTAAAATTTTCAGTTTGTAAAAAAATTAAAAAATAAATTATATATGAAAAATTTCAAAAATAAAAGTATGAAATTTTTTGATATGTTCAATAAATTGAAACAAAATTTTACGTACTAAAAGTTGTTTTAAAATTTTCAATATGTGAAAGAAACTAAGAAAATATTTTACTTCCCATCGATTTATTTTTGAAATTTAAAGAAAAACAGAAGTGTGGGAGTCAAAAAAAAACATGACAATTTAAAAAAAAAAAAAAAAAAAGATTTAGTTCATGCAGAAAGTGACAATGTTGGGGAATGGAATTCAATTGTCTCACCAATCACCATTAGGATCTGATGACATAACGCCCAATACTTACGGTGCTAACAGATACTGGGGTCATTCTAACTTAAGCCCAAAGTGTAAAACACAGCATAATGAACCATTAAAAAAATAGTTCACCTGATTACTATTATAACTAAAAAAAATATTATGAATTTTAATTAAAGTTAACTAATTTTCAATCATTTAATGTTATTACTTTTAATATACCTTTCATTTATTTCAAAAATAGTTAATGGATGTAGTTGAACATTTGACATTAAAAGTGGATAATTTAATAAATTTTACTTATACTTTTTTAAAAAATCTAAAAAATTAATTGCGTTTAAGTAATTTTCTTAATAATTGTGAAATTAGTTCTTTTTTTATTCTCATAATAGTGTCTGAAGAGAGTATGACAAAATGTATAAACTAATAAATGTTATTAGTGCTATAGAAGTTAATAGGTAAAAAATACACATGTAGACATTTAAGTTACATAGGTTTGCACCATTAATTTATAAGATATATTAAATTATATATGTAATCATTTAAGTTTAAAAAATTTCTCGAATTATTATCATTAAAGTTTGATGTGAATTACTATTATTAAATCTTGATGTGAATTACTATCATTAACAAGTTGACTATTCAAATTACTTTGTACGTGAAAGAAGTTAAAAACATTAATTACGTAGATAGATATTTATTACATTGTTTTTAAAGTTGTATGTGAATTTAAATTGTTGTAGAGAACGTCATAAAAATATGTATCATTATAAGATATGATGAATATTTTTTGAAAGATTAATATGAGAGATATATATATCGTTGCAGCAGTTAGTAGAATTTTAAATTATCAGAAACTTTCAATTGAACTAATTAATTGTGATCAAAATTAAGATAAAAGACTAAAAATACAAAAAAAATATAACTTAAAATACCAAGTCGAAATAAAATAAACTGAAATTGAGTTAAACTTAAAGTATTATAAGTATAATTTTGACAACTTAATATAGAAAATATTGTATGTGGATTTCTATAGATATGCTTGCATACCTACCTCCATCGCAGTTGCTTTTTGCCTCTTCCCTCATGATCACTATAAATATTGCTTTCAATATAAATTGCATTTATACACTAAGCCGCATAGTTATCCACCAAAAAGAAAACAAATTGGTAGGCCTCTCCTCAAATATCAAAATAAAATAAATATAAAAATATTAAAGAGAAGTAAGAAGAACAAAGTCAATTATACTTTGAGGTCAGCTACTGTTTTTGTTCTAGTAAATGGCAGTACTACGCAGGAATTAGCGGCTGCTTTGGTGGATTAGTGCGAGTTGGAAGGATGTATTGTTGAAGAGTGTCACATTTGCAATTCGCTGATGACACTCTTATAGTGGATGATAAAAGTTGGAAAAATGTATGTGCTATAAAATCAACTCTTATGCTTTTTAAATTGATCATTGGATTGAATGTAAACGTTCTTCGTAGTAGGAGTTAATGTTAGTGCATCTTGGTTAGAGGTGGCGGCGGGGGTTCTTAATTGTAAAATAGGATCAGCTTCCTTTTAAGTATTTTG
The DNA here is from genome assembly GCA_037974775.1 of Cicer pinnatifidum. Lineage (NCBI taxonomy): Eukaryota > Viridiplantae > Streptophyta > Magnoliopsida > Fabales > Fabaceae > Cicer > Cicer pinnatifidum. Next base: position 51,248,903 of record JBBPBR010000004.1, read on the forward strand.
GAGTTTCAATTGGAGGTAATCCAAGGATAATGTCTTTTTGGGATCCGACCATTGAAAGCATTCGAGGAAGGTTATCGAAGAGAGGAGTCGGCGGCATCTTTTGTTGGATGGTCGCCTTATCGTTTTAAAAGTTGTTTTGTCTGTGTTACCGATTTATTATTTGTCTTTTTTCAAAGCACACGTAACTATTATTTCTTAAATTAATTTTTTTTTAAAGTCTTTTGGTTTAAGTGTTGTTTTAGTCACTTGGTTTTTTCAATTGATATTCCTATTTTAAAATCTAACAAATTTGGTATTTTTTCTGATTTTTTAACTAACAAACAATGACGTGACATACTTTAAATAACGTGACATATGATACGATGATGTATAATTATTAACATCCATGAAATGATAATAAAACCCTATAAAAATTTCACATTCAACTTCAGAAATTATTCATTTTTGTAATTTAATTAACGACATAGGAAAAATTAATACTTCTAGATGATTCTATATAATGAAATTATATGTCACACCATTTAAAATATATCATATTGTTATTTTTTTAGTTCAAATATTTAAAAGATGAACCGAAATTGTTGACTTTTAAAATAGGGGTGAATTTCATGAATTTTAGATAGACCAAAATTGAAATTAAGTCTTTTTTTTTTTTTTGTGGATCAGGGGTTATAGTTCAAAGTACTGAGACATAAGTATGGGGTAAGGGAGGAATGAGAGGGGAAGGGTTTTAGTCGTAGGTCTTTGTGGTGAAGGGATATTTTGGCAATTCTTGATGAAGATATGGGAGAGGAGGGTGGATGGTTTGGTAGTAACTTATCTAGGGTGTTGTAGATCATAATGGCACTTTGTTTTGGAAGGATTTGCGGGTTTCGGGGCGTGAGTCTAAGAGATAGTTTTAGTAGACTATTTAGTTTGGTTGCTAACAAAGATGTATTAGTATAGGATATTGTGAGCAATGGGATGGGGGTTGACAAAGATGGATGGAGGTGGAGGTGGAGGTGGAGGAGAGGATTGTTTCAATGGGAGGGTGATTTGTTAGGTCAATATATTGCTTTGATAATTAATTTTAGTTTGCAAAAAAATATTTGTAATCGATGGAGTTAGCGTAATTATCATAAAATAAAGGCCCATATAGGATGCTCTCGTCGAGATTCAACGCTAATTTGTACCCATGTGCTCACATATGTTGGAATAAGATGATTTCATTGAAGGTGACGTTGTTTGTAGGAAGATTGTTAGATGATCATTTGCCATTAAAGTTAGAGGGTGCGAGAGTGAGGAGTATTCTTATCATCTGTTTTTGAAGTGTACGTTATTTGAGAAGGTGTGACAACATATTTTTCAATGGCTAGGAGTTCATGTGTCATGTATATACAACTACACGTTTGGATGTTTTTTGAATTAGTATCGATTAACAAGTTGGTGTGTGATACGTTCACAGATATCTAGATTGCATGTGTTTGGTTTATCTGGTGGAGTAAGAATAATGTTATTTTTATGATATTGATTCTGATCGATATTAGGTGGTAGAAAAAGTTAAAATTTTGTCCAGGTGGTGGACGAAAGAAAAGAGGAAAAGTTTTAGTGTGGAATTAAGTCAATAGTGATCTAATATTTTGATTTGTCTTAGGTGTAAGGTATAGGGGTGTGTGATCGTCTCACCTCTTTGTGGGAATTTTGTTTGAATTTGAGTTCTTTTTTACAATTTAGTGTGTGATGTTTGTACTTTTGTACCTTCGTTCCTATTTTTAGCCTTCCTTTTGTTATTCATAGGGTGTTAATATATTATTTTTTGCCTTTTGAAAAAAAACTATGTTAGCGTCATAACATGTGAATTATCTATTTCAAGTAAAAATGACTAAATAATAAAATTTAAAATTTTATATGGAATAAAAAAAATATGACTTAACTCAAATGTGCTTTTAATATATAACTATGAAAATGGATTCAAAGTGAACCTTAAGAGTTACTTGATATAGTAGTTAATATATGTTTTTATAGGTGAATGTTAAAAGTGGATAAATGTTTAAAATCATTTGGAATTATAACAAGACGACAATACTCTTTGGAATAATCCTCTTGATCGATATGACTAAAATAATGATTTGATCGAAGTTATGTAAACTAGCTAGATATCTAATATCCTCCTCAAGCTATAACTTGTTTGTTATATTTTGAGTTTGAAAAATATCAAAAAATAAAATACCAAAAAATATATTGGAGAAAAATAATTTAAAACATAAAAAAATCATCAGATAAAATGAATTTGAAATGATGAAAATTCATTGGTTAAAAGAATTTTAAACGCCCAAAATTTATCAACAAAAGAATATGTTCAAATTCATTGGTTAAAAGAATTTTAAACGCCAAAAATTTATCAACAAAAGAATATGAATTTTGTGCTTGACTATCCATATCATAAATATAAACTAATATAGTCAATTAGTTTTTGTTTTTAAAGAAGAATATCACGAACTTTTTTGAGAAAATTATTCTTTGTTTGTGAAAAAAAAAATCTAATGTAGTCTTTTTTTCCCTTATCAAGATATGTGACCTTGATTTTTGTTTTTTTTGTTTTTCTATTACAGATCCTTCATCCAAGATATATATTGTTTTTAACTAGTTGACTACAATTTCTGGTCATAAATTATTGTTGACGGATATTTCTTTGTAATCTTCATGTGTACTATACTTCTTCAAGATCTTCATGGGCTTCTCGATTCCAACATCAAGTCGACTTGCGTACACTTTTTTTTTCTTTCTGTTGAACTTCATGTTTTCCAAAATTATTAATCAATGACCATTTGTCTGTATTGTTATTAACGATAAAGATTTGTGTTTGATCAATGAATTTTTTTGAAAATTTTAAACCATAAAACAAAAAATTACCCCAAGCACACGTTAGTTAGTTAACAACTTACGTAATACTAAGTCTAACAATGTAAATTATTTAAATATTTAATACATCGAACTGACATCAATTAATATCACTATCTCAAATATAAAGATGAAAAATAATTATTAATTTAGATTAATTAATTTATAAAAGATATTATTAATTATCATTAAAGGTTGGAATAATCTTTTAAATACGACTCGGGCTGGATCACCTATATACAGATTATCCAACTTAAAATGTGTCTGGTTTATGTCATTAATGAACAAACTAAATTATTATTACAAATAAATTAGTTCTTGTTACACCAATAAATTCTTTTAAAGTATGTCCGTTTATGAAATCGACCGTGTGAATTATAGAGCCCTCGACCCATATAATAACCTATATATCTAATATTATAATCTACTATATATAGATATGTATTTAGCCCACTTCGCATAAATGTGTATCTTAAACTAACTGAATTACTTCACCACTAATAATAACTAGTTATGATAGGTTGTTTTGAGCATATATTTATTATGTTGGTTTACAGTTAAATAGACTTATCTGTAAATTAAAAAATTAATAAATTTTAAAAAAAATCAGTATTATAGAAATTTGGCATTTTAAAAACAAATTATTATTATTGATAATTTTATATTATAATTTGTAAGTTGTAAGAACCAAATAAATAAAAAACCACAAATTGATAAAATTGATCTCTTTATAAAATTGATATATTTAATCTCTTTAGATTATAAGTTAAACAGTTGTGAGCCCCTATCTATATACCAGCAACCCTAACCTATGTTTGGCATATCATTCTGTTGGTATCTTGCTGTTGAAAAATAACGAACGGGTCACATGGTATTACGTGATCACAGTAATTAGATGAAAAACAATGTCTACTTAAACTAATTTAAAAAATCCAAACTTATTTATAACCATAATAAACCATATGTTTATAATTAAAAGTTAAATTAATGGGAGCACACAATCCAATCCAAAACAAATAACAAACCGTACACAAAAACAAACAAAGTCATATTAAGATTAAACACATTAACAAATTAGTGCACATGTGTAAATACACATTATACTCTCTATTAATAAAAATAAATATTATTCAAACATAAATTGAGATACAAACACTGTATATTTATACAGTTGTCGAGTTTTAAATTGTTTTTACTTTTATTAAAATGTTTGTTGTGTCATCTCAAAATTGATGTTTAATTCAATAATATATAATGTCAAAATATAACGTTAAAAATTTTGTGTTTAAATAACACAACTGGGGTGGAGAAATCAAATTCTTGATTAGACCTCTCTAATATATAGTATATAATTCCAACAACACATTTTTAAGCTACAATTATATAAAAAATAATAATACAATAATGATATTTTTGTACATTCACAATTTTTTTACATTCATTCAATATATTATTTTCTCTTTATTATTCACTTTTTATTACATCACCAACATAACATATCATATCTATCCTATTACTTCCTCTATTTCTATCTCTCAAAATGTAAACAAGGAGTATGAGTGCCTATAATTTTTCAAAAAAATATTGCACAATTATGTTTACCACAAACAAAAAACAAAAAATCAGACTACCCTAAGTACGCACCAATGCACATGACCTCACTAGATGAATATGTCATCTCATTTTGTATGTGTAAGTATATATCATTAAGTTTTTATTGATAATTAAAAAAAAACATGTTTACAAGCATAAAAAATACAAAATTGCTTCTTTTTAAAAAGAAAAATTAATAAATAATTAATCTCTTGTATATACTATTACTTCGTACATATGTGAATATTTGATGAATATAGATCTAGTCTAAAAGTGAACTTTTTATTTTAAATAAATTTTCATAAAATAGATATATCTTTCTCCTTTAATATTATTATTCTAAAATTTTATTAAAAATGGTAATTAGAGTTCCTCTTAAGACTCTTTTTGAGAGGTCTATATTAAAGAAACCTTATATGAGAATATCAAACTGACAAAATAAATTTAAGAGAGTCATATCAAATTAACAAAAATTAGCCACAAAAATAAATAAATTTGCAAGTGAAACTCACAAACTAACATCAACTTCTTTTGCAAACTTGTTTGTATAATAAAGTTTTATTGTTCTTGAACCAAATTTAAATGAGGAAAGATAGAAGCTACAGTGTATAAGCCCATGCAGTAAAAGCTAAAAAAGGAAACTCTTCTAAGCAACGTGAATGATATACTTTATCTGACAAGCCAGACAAGTAAAGTGTAGGACCTTATAAGACATTAACAGTTGGGAGGTATACTCTCACTTTTTCAAACAAAACAGTTGTAAACATTTATGTATCCAACGCGTTTTTGCATGGTTAAGAAGATCTTACTAATTTCAAGCGTTCTAATTACCTTTTATAGTAATTTCAAACTTCTTAAGTAATTTTTTATTTATTAAACCTTTCCTTTGCATTGCTATATAAACCCTACCATCACTTCCTTTGCTCCACACCAAATATCATAAGAGTATTTTTTTATAAAAAAAATATTTTGTCTAGGTAGCACAAGATGACTTCAAGTTCAAGATTTATTCTTCTTGTGCTTCTTGGTGCATTTGTTTGTAGTAGCATTGATGCAAGGAAGCTTGGGAGTGAAAATGGTTTAACCGATGAGAAGAATTTCTTTCATCGGCCAGGGTTTGGTGGAGGAGCGGGAGGAGGTGGTGGATTTGGTGGTGGTGTTGGAGGAGGGTTAGGTAGTGGTTTGGGAGGTGGATTTGGTTCCGGTGGTGGAGCTGGAGCTGGAGGTGGAACTGGAGGTGGTTTTGGTGGTGGTGGCGGCGGTGGATTTGGTGGAGGAGGTGGTGTTGGTGGAGGATCAGGGTTTGGAGGAGGATCTGGATTCGGAAGTGGTGTCGGTACGGGTGGTGGACTTGGAGGAGGTAGTGGAGGAGGATTTGGAGGTGGTGGTGGTGGTGGACTTGGAAGTGGTGCCGGAGCTGGTGGAGGATTTGGTGGTGGTGCAGGAGGTGGAGTTGGTGGTGGTGGATTTCCATGAAGAAAATTATAATGCTTGCTATTGTGCATGCTTTTGGTATTAATAACATGTGACGTTATGTGTTTACGTAGAATTTCACTTGTAATTTGCTTCAAGCATATTATTTCTTGTTATTGTGTTTTTTTAATTACTCTCGTTCAAATGGAAATAATTCCTAAGTTGAATATTTATTATATTATTGTTTTTTCTTTATTTTATAGTTCAATCTTCTTTTTGTTGCTATATTGCAATCTTTCTAGCTAAATCTACTATTGGACAACAATTTAAGAGCATCTTCAACGGTTAACTGAATATAGATTCATTAACTCAATATAGATTCATTAAATGGGGTTCACTATGCCACACTATCTTGAAATAACTTATTCATTTTTTACTTCAACTGTGAACTCACATGTTCATTAGATATGGTCCACCACTAACAAATCATTTATTATTAGTAAATTAATAAATTAATATTCAAAAAAAAAAAAGATAACCGTAATCAAAGTATCGTTACTTTATGAGAGAATGACAACTTGACATATCTCCAACAGTGAACTCGTCAAAAACTGAAGGTTACGTAACTATACCTGGAGGACGAACTCATTTTGGCTACTGTTGGAGATGTTTTAAGACGCAATATATCATTAAACGAAATTTAAAATAAACGGTTGATTTTTTAAATGTTGTAATAGCGTCGAATAAAAAAATGTTTAATGAAGTTTGATTAATCCAATAATGTTTTTATTTTTTTTATCAAATGAATCTTTTATGAAACAAAGATTTTTCAATTTGTTGATAAATTTATAAAATATGATGACACTAGAAAACAATTTAGTCTACTATAAAGTAAAACAGCTTATATTAAAAAAAAGTTAACAGTTGTGAGAAGAGACAATTTCATATATTTTTTTAAAAAATTAAACAGATTACATAAAAGAAATATTGTATATTGAATGAAATTATGGATCTGTTTAGTTTAAACAAAAGTGATTTTAATATTTTATAATTTAAAGATTATTTTTTAAAAGATTTATAAGAAAATCAGAAATTATTTTCTATTTGTTTGTTTGTTGTAGTAAAAATGTCAACTGGTTATGAAAATGATTGAAAATAACTCCTCAAAAAATATTTTTAAAATTTTTCATTTTGTTAAAAAGTTGTAATAAATGTAAACCTTTTTAAAGTGATTATTTTTCGAAAAAAACTTTAACAGTTGTGGTTGTATTCTATCAAGAAGAGGTCTAGTTGTTTTTATCATTTTTATAGCTTGTTCTATAGCCAAAAATGTTTTAAAGTTTAAGATTATTAAATATTTTTCAAAGTCAACTCCCACACAGTTAGAACGTTGATCTTAAAATTAATGGCTCCAACTTCTAACTTTTAACTCAGACTTTCTATGCATGCATTAAAAAAAGAAAAAGAATACACTCAACAGCGAAGCGATATTGTCATCAATGTTTTTTTTAGTAAAAGTGAAAGTACAAAAATTATATGATAGAGTCCACATTTCAACTATGTTAATAATCCAAAGATATTACATACATTCTAATAAATTCAAAAATATAATTGTTCCTTCAATGTTTGTGCTGATAGTTGTAATAGGAATCACGTGACAGAATTATCAATTTAATGTTTAGATTGTGTGAAAATTGCATCTTAGATCCATTCCAATTATATATCCATCAAGGCTAGAAAATATGCTTATTAAAAAAAAAGTTATTGCACATTTAGTTTCACTTTTGGGAGAATTAAAATTGATTATAAAAGTATAAAATTGCTTTTAATATATTTAAATATTATCCAATATAAATTGGTTTGACATGAAGATCAATTTATGTATTATAAGGGGACTAAACATATACGAGAGACTAAATTTGTAAGGTCGAGATTTTTTAAGT
>JBBPBR010000004.1:51265736-51297956 GCA_037974775.1 Cicer pinnatifidum
AAAAAAAAAAAAAAAAAACCAGAAAAATGCCAAAAAAAAAAAATGAAAAACTTAAAGCAATATTGGTATGGAAGATAAAACTTGCCTCCACTCTTTTCTGGATGGAACTGAACTGCATGCACATTTCCTCTTCTAATAGATGCTATAAACTCATCACCGTACTTACAGGTGGAGGATATCCACTCTTTATTATCATCTGACTAAGAAATGAAACAAAAATCAAAATTACTTTAACAACAATTCATAAATCTTAAAAAACAAAGAATATAATATGACAGCCAAAGTAACATGAAGATTTTTCGAGAAAAGTGGAAACATACAGGCATGGCACGGTAAGAGTGAACAAAATAGACATGGCAGTTTCCAACATCATCCAAAATTTCCGAGTCCTTTGCAACTTGTAAAGCATTCCATCCAATATGTGGTACTCTAAAGCCATTTGATGAATCAAATCGCCCAACGGTTCCAGGTATTAAGCCGAGACCTTTTACTGATTCACAAGCATATTTGTCCATTCAATACTTCATTTAAAAGTGAGAATAAAAACTAAAAAGGTAATTTTGCTCTTGCAGTCCCCAGGAAATCAAGCTTTCTGTTAAATTAGAGAACACAGTCTCCCTCATTCGCTTCGTATATTTGAGAAGCATACCCAAAATTGCTTAGATTATAGATTTCAATAAATCACTGAGTAGTCTCTAAATAGATTCCATATAACCCGGTTACCCCAGATAAGAAATTGAAATTCATGAGCAAACAAAAACATCTGCGGATGACATATATTGTCAAGGCAAGTTCATAACCAACCAAATATGTGGGTGCACATACTAAGCAAGCATTTCAAAAATGTACTAATAAAAAAACTTTTTAGAAGTAACACAGATTAAACATTAATGAAATATCAAATATGACAAGTATATATATCGCCAAACCAAACATGTATTTAAGGAAAAATGAATTTCCAACAAACAACAACCATCAAATATTAATATTTCATTAAATGGAGTCAGCTACAAGGATTAATCAACCCTATTGGATTCTATCAAAAAATTAATATTTTAAAATCAAAGCAGGGCCTTTTTCACTGATTTCTGCTTCCCTAAAGTTTGCTTTGGTTTTACTCTACCTGCTTCAATCAAACTATCTTCCATTTAATCCATTTTGCTCACTTTAAAAAAGATAAATCATTTTAAGCAAGTCTCCATTTGATTTTCCCCTATGGATTTTTATATCACGTGGTCAAATCAACTTAACCGAGTTTCCATCATCTTCTCATCAATTGGTGATGCAACTCCAAAAGATAAATTTGTTGATAACCTTATATTTTCCATATATATTTCCCAATATTCACTATTGGACACAAAACTTGCATTCCATATACTTTTGTTTGTCTTACTCCTAGTTAGCACTCCCTCCCATAAGAAACCCTATGGCTCAAAAGTTTCTCCACACATCTAAAGCTTAAATTTACTCGTCTTGTCTCAAACAAGGATGTATCAGAGATAAATTGAAGCACTAGCTCTACAAGGGTCAACTAAAAGAAAATCTTATGTTACATGACACACCTTAAATAAAATACAGGGAAAACGATTGTCCTCTCATTAGAACTGGCCTAATTGAAAAATCTTTCAAAATTCAAATATGAGATGAAAAGCAAATAGTAGTTACATTTTCATATAAATATTTTTTATTGAAGCATACATTATATATTATGTGTAGATCAAAAGCATTGTTTTATTTCACATCAACTTGGTAACCATTCATGCCATAATACTAAAATGTTCAGAGACGAATTAAAGGATCATCAAATATGTAAAAATTAAAAAATTAAAAAAATAAAATAACAAAGGAGAACGTTATTACTGACTTAGTCCCTTCTCCTCACTGGATTCAAAAAGCAATTGAAGTCCAAGACAAATGCCTAAAAAAGGGCGATCCTTTTCAATATATGAACATAGTGCTTCACCCATTCTGCAAAAATTATGATATTGCTTCAAAATTGATACTAAAATGAATAACAAACAAAAGGCCTAAAATTAAGAGTATAAAATCTCAAAGATCAAAACTAAATGGATTGAGGAGGGAAAAAATAGAAAAACAAAAATTACCCAGTTTTACTTAACACCTCCATAGCAGGTGCAAATGCTCCAACACCCGGAAAAATCAAACGGCTTGCATTCAAAATGTCTTCTGGGGTTTGCACCTACCAATAACAAAGTTGATTCACATTAAAAAAAAACAGCATAAAAAGCAACCCCATTAAGAAATGAAGTAAAAAGCTTACATCTTTGATTTCAAATCCAAGGAATTTGATAGCATTCCTCACACTCCGAACATTGCCAGCACCATAATCAAGTAAAGTCACAACTAGAAAAACAAGTTTTAAAAAAAAAACATAAGAGAAAATGAGAAGGTATATTAAACAAAACCAAAACCCTAGAAAAAAAACTATTCAATTTGAAAAGGGTATTGATAGATAAAAAGAGAGGACAAACCAGAATCTTTAGAAGAGGAAGCACGAATGGAGAAATTGGTTGGGTTTTTGACTTTGGCAGAATGAGAGAATGTAGTGAAGGAGAGTGGTGTTTTAGGACGGAGGAGAAGAGAAGAAGGGGAAGTAAATGGTGGCGCCTCCATAGCTTCGGTCTCAGGACTGCGATTTTGAGTTTGATTGTGTAATAAACTTATAAGTAATGTATACAAAGTCAGTGTCTCTTTACGGCGTTATTGGGTTTTTGACATTGGTCTGCAAGCAGAGAAAGTCAATTACAACTGTACCATTATTTTATTTTTATTATTAAATAAATTTTTTTCTATAAATATATCATCCTTTTTTTTTTATTCTCTCTAAATTTTTTCTTTAAATTATATAATTTTTTAAATATTTTCCTTCAACAAATTAGTCCTTACTATTAAACAATTCATTTATATTATTTAAAATTTTTTTTAAACATTTGTTAAAGTAGAGTTTTTAAAAAAATAACTTAAATACGAATTTTTAAGAGTTAAAAGTTTAAAATTTTATATTGTAATCAATAACTTGTTAAAAATTCTAATTGTCGATAATTTTAGTGTGCCCAAAATTGCTACCTAAATTGGTCGAAAAATAATTTTCAAGAGCATTGTTAAAAAATTTGTTCTCTGTATGATTTTCGTTTGTATTGATAATTGATTTTTCATCTTGTTTTAGACATATTTTAGACATAAGGTGAAAAATAAAAGTTTAATGTGGTGCAAATTTTTTATTGATGTTCATTATAATCATTGTACTGTTGTAGTTGTCAGTGTTATATTTGTTGTTACTAAGTTATATTTGTTGTTACTAAGTTTGATTTTGGTCTTACTCAAGGTGTTATTTCTCGTGTATTAGTTGTTGATTGATCTTTATTAATTACATAATTGATGGTCACTCTTTAATTAGAGAATTAATATACTAAATTATTGTTATTAAAGTATAGTGTTTTGTAATAAATCTTATAGTTTCTAACAATAGCTCCAATAAGCATAATTTTTTGGTTTTGCAAAAAAAAACAAATTAAAAATCGTTTTATTCGTTGCGTTCAAATGAACCTATTCACCCTCATCTAGATTCGGATAGCCATCGATCCTAACAAGTGTCATCACGAGCTTTTGTTGTTCTTGTTTAAATTATGTAAAAATCTCAAGAATTACTCCTAATAGTTTACTCGTAACCTTATAATGCTTATAATAGAGCCTCTATAGTCAAAGGAGAAAATTGTCTATTTGAATGATTGCATGAAAGTCCATATCATGTCTTATGATATAGAGGTTTGGAAAGTCGTCATTAGTGGACCTTTTGTCCCCGTCAATTGTAAGAGTGTGAGTTTTTATATTAGTTTACATCAAACTGTTACTACATCTAGTCATCCCCTTACAGAGATTGTGTTTCATTATAATTGATGACTTAATCTACTATAATCCAATAACAAATAAGTATTCTTTACTCCACATCTTCTTATGTCTCTCCATGCTATACCACTGAAACATTTCTAGACTATTCAACATTCTAACAAATTGTCGTTAAGGATTACAAGTATTCTTATACCTCTTCAAGTACCTATTATGAGTTAAAGAGTTGTTATCAATATCAGATTTGCGTAAATTAATTCAAGTATGTGTCTGAATTGACACATAATATTTTTAAGAATTCTTACTCTTATTGAGAGGAAAATAAAATTTATTTTTATTTCCATACAAATGTATTTAACAACTTGATTGATTTACATTCATAACAAAATTACTTTTATGGGGGATTTTTCGTTTAATCTTTCTTTTGATGTGTTCAAGACTTTTTTACAATCTTATTTAGACATTGTATTTTTCTTCTTTTTAATCTTTCCAAATGTTCAAATATCATATGATTAATATTGGATCATTTTTCTAAGATCTATGAAATCAATCGTCTTTAAATAATCATTTGATTGTGGATGATGAAGGTCAACAAATATATAATAAACATATATGATTACTACTCTAATAGTAAACATATATTCTATCTTCTAAGCACAATAACAAACACAGGAGATGATTATTCTATTATTTTTATTACAATCAAAACATTGATCAAGTATAATTCAAATAAATAATATTCCATCTCTTACTCTATACGTGTTGTATAAGCATAATTCAAGTAAACCAAATTTGAGGTCGTTTGACTTTTTTTTCCTCTTATGCCCTTATTCAATTACATCTTTTATGGCCAAAACGCCATTGATTCTTTGTCCTTCTTAGTCCTCTATTCTTCTTCATCCATTGGAGATGGTGGTTTAAGGTAATTTTTCGAACTCAAATCACTATATAACTGGTTTTTCTCTCATTTTATTAAACAAGTGGTTATCACATTTTTAAAATTCTCTTCTCATTTTTTTTTTGTGATTCTGTTATTTGAGTGCGACATTGTTTTGTTCGTCGTTTTAGTTTGTCTGAAGTTCATATTTCACGTGTTTGTAAAAATATGCAAGAAAGACTTGTTTAGTTCATAATGTATTTTGAGTAAGAGATTTATGGAGGTTATCATCAAATTCAACATCATCTCGATCTTATATATGACGTGTCAACACGTGGTTGAATTGGTTATGTCAATGACAACCTATACTCATATGAATGAACACCAATGAATTATTTTGATTGCTAGGAGTACAATTTTGTAATTGTTCATTGACATCTGAATTGTTTGTGTATCGTGTATTTTTGTCTTTTTTGTTAATCTCAAAATATAAATGAAAAATATTTCTAACACATTATCAATTTGATTGTACTATTCTTATTTTAACATGTGAATGAAGTTAACTTTTTTTGTCAAAAGATAATTACATATGTTATTATAAATGTCGCGGCCTAAAATTTCGAGTGTTTCTCGAAGTCAATGGAGTCGTCACCAAAATTTATTTTAAAATAGGGAAAATATTGGGAAACCCTTAAAAATAGAAAAAAAAAATGGTATTTGAAACCAAATTTGAGTTCGGGAGTCGATTATGCGTAGGGAAGGTATTAGCACCCTACGACATCCGTTAAAAACGGTTACCTATAATTAATTGTGCAAAATTAATTTTAACTTAAGTATATTTATTTTTCTTTATTATTAAATATGAATAACAATTATTACTATTTTAAAATATGATTTTGAAATAAATTTGTACTTAACAAATAAAGGACAAAAAAAAGAAATTTTTATTTATGTGCTTGACAAGAATGTGATCTTGCTCCTACGTATCTCCCGCTGCGATAGAGAAATCAAAGTTACGTAGTTCTTGCTTAAAAAAAATACGGATGTGTTGAATGTGTTTTAAAGAAAATTTATTTTGTGATAGAAAAAAGTTTCGACGAAAAGGAAAAAAAATAAAAAGAGTTTGATTTGAATAAGTATTTTAAAATATAAGTTTTAAGACAATCAAGTAGTACAACTTGTGTCTCAAAACTCAAGGAATAAAGAAGATGTCACATCTAATTTAATCCTCTAAATAAATATTTTTATTATTCTCGATTTTTAAATTGAGTTTCAAAACCACCAAGTACTACAACTTGTATTTATCAACTCAAAAATAAAAAAAGTTACGTCTAAATAATCAAATTTAAAAATTTTAATTTTATATTTATTTATTTAAAAAAATTAAATTTTACAATTATCAAGTTGTGTAAATTGTATACTTCTACACTAATAATTTTTATTTATTAATTTATTTATCAATTTTAATTTACTAATTTATAAGTTGAGATTTAGAACCGACAAGTTGTCGCAACTTGTGTCCTAATAACTCAAAAAAAAAAATTAAATAACACATCTAGTTAATTTTTAGTAATGATTAATATATAAAAATAAAAAATATCAAAATTATCAAGTTATTGTAACTCATATTATAATAACTTCAGACAAAATTTATCTTATTTTAAGTTTGGCAAGATTTTTTTGCAAACAAACTAAAAATTAAAATAAGAATTAAAGATAACAAAAGAATAAAAACTTAAGGATTTAAATGCAAAGTAGAAGTACAGTGTGCCATGCCTGTACCTATGTCTAATCATCCCTGCACAAACAGATCAAAAGCAAATGCAAGCTGGTTGCTTTTACGGGCTGCATTTTTCTGACAAATTCCAACTTCCAACATACCATTTGTATTTTTTTAATAATAACCTCATTTAAATAAAAGGCAGCAAAGCAAAATGAAAAAAAAAAAAGCATTGAGCAATGAAACTAAAACTTCACCAAACAAACTACATAACAAATGAAACACTATATTAAAAGAGATGAAGAACAAACATTAACTTGAGAGACACATATTTGTATATAGTGGTGAAGAAGGAGATGGCGGGGTGTAACGGTTGATGGTGGTTGACGGCAGTATCCGGTGGAAGTTAGAATGACGGTAATATTTTTGTTTCTTCTTCTTCTCTTTCTTTTTATGTGTTTTTCATCAATATTAATCTCAAATCTCTCTCCCTCCTCCCTTTTTTCTTTGATAGGGTGTATTTATAGAGTTTTTATCTGTTTAGTTATTTTCTTGCTTGCCTTGATCCTTCTCCATCAATGTCCTGTTTGATGTTTCGATCTCTTTGCTCATCATCTACATTTTTCTGCACCTTTGATGCCTTCATAATTTTAGATTATTTGTTCTGATCTGTTCATTGCTGAGTTTTTATTTGTCTTTTAGTTTTTTTTTTTTAAACTAAAAAATTTGTCTCTTTGTTCTTATCATGTGTGCAAAGGCTGACTAGTAAAAAAATGTTTATTTTGTTTCTCCAATTAGTTAAAAACAGGTACAGATGTATCAAAGAGAATGACTTGTGCATCAATGGTAGTCATCATCAACATAGCAGGGTTTAGCAGTGAACAAAGTCAACATAGCATGGCTTGATCTGATTTAATTTTTATTGTAATTTATTTTTGGATTTATTCTTAGTTTGTAATTTGATTTGGTTTTAAAACTCTAATTAGATTTGAAATTGTAAATTTATTATACATAATGAAATTATTTATTGTAATTATTTTATTTCTTTTTTTAAATACATATTTCTTTTTGATTTATTTTTAAACAAAATGGACAAAATTGGGGTACTACAGTTGCCCATATTTAATTATATTTTACTTGAAAAATATGAAAATATGAATAACAAAATGGTATTCGTTTTCATGTTATTAGGTAAAAGATAAGTAAATATAAGAACCTAAATTTTGTCCAATAACAAACACATGTATTAAAGTGCATTTGAAATGTTAAAGTGAGAATGATGCAAATTTTTTAGATGTGTAGAATAATCGTCTTCGGATTAATTACCGATGCGTAGATCAACAAAAATAAAGATGATCGTCTTCGGATTGGTTACCGATGCGTAGATCGACAGAAATGAAGGTGATCGTCTTCGGATTGGTTGCTGATGCATAGATCTATAGAAATGAAAGTGCTTGTCTTCGGATTGGTTGCCGATGCGTAGATTTATAGAAATTAAAAATGATCGTCTTTGGATTGGTTACTGATGCGTAGATCTATAGAAATGAAAGTGACCATCTTCGGATTGTTTACCGATGTGTAGATATATAGAAATGAAAGTGATCGTCTTCGGATTGGTTACCGATGTGTAGATCTATAGAAATTAAAAATGATCGTCTTCAGATTGTTTACCGATGCGTAGATCTATAGAAATGAAAGTGATCGTCTTCGGATTGGTTACCGATGCGTGGATCTATAGAAATTAAAAATGATCGCCTTTGGATTGGTTACCGATGCGTAGATCTATAGAAATGAAAGTGATCGTATTCGGATTGTTTACCGATGCGTAGATCGTAATTGGTTCAATCTTGAAGGTGGATAAAGAGGGGAAATAAGTATATGATATTTGCAATTCAGATGATAAGGTATGAACGATTCATCCGTGTGTGATGCATTGAGTATAGGTAAAGTGTCAATGAAGATGCATGGATCATGTGAGTATGAGTAAATTATGTATGGTTTATGTGTCATGCATTATAGATAAATTTTGTTCTTTTATTTGATTCCCCGATCCTTATGCTTTTCTTCGTCCCAAGATTCAATGGATGAATAAAGACAAATATTGTTTCTACATGGTGACTCTTCGTATCTATCGAATGACCTCTTTTTTCGAAGTGAAGCAAAAATCCATTGTTTAAAATGATTATCCTGCTTATTATTCTTCACACACTCATATATCTTGAGAATCAAACGAGTTCCCGTGTATATATTTTCAAGTGTCAAAATATTTAAAATACTTTTATATTTTCACATATTTCAAATTCCACCATTTATTATTATAAAATAAAAATTTGAAACAATAGAACACTCAATAATTAAACTGAATTGGTATATAAAGAGTGTAATATACAATATCGAATGACAATATTGGAAAATGTACATTCGTTACATTGAAAGCAAAACAATTGGGGTAGGGGTTGCAATGTGGGGACAAGTATGTTTAATTTAGGTGGAGGCATAACAAACACTAGTCATTCTTATAATTTAGGAATTCTAATAATCAGCTTCCAATAATAATTGCCCCAGTTTAAAATGCTTGATTTTTTTTTTATCCCTAACTTTTGCATGGACTATTCTTCCAAGTTTCCAATCCATCGGGATGCTCTAATTTTTTTTACCTAGGTCGCCTTTTCAGGTTTTCAACCTAGCGAGCCCATCATTTTTTTAAGCATAATATTTTTTGACTACATCTGAATTCACAGGAAGTGGAAGGTCTCCTCCATCCATTTCTACGAGTATTAGAGCTCCCCCAGAAAAAGCTTTTTTCACAACATATGGTCCTTCGTAATTCGAAGTCAATTTTCCAAGAGAATCATTTTTTATGGGCAATATTTTCTTTAACACCAAGTCCCCTTCTTGAAACACTCGAGGACGGACTTTTTTCTCGAATTCCTTTTTATGTTTTTTTTGATATAGCTGACCGTGACATAGGGCTATCATTCTTTTTTCTTCTATGAGATTTAATTGGTCAAATCGTGATTGAACCCACTCAGCCTCTTCCAGTTTTGTTTCCATCAAGACTCTGATCGAGGGAATTTCAACTTCAATGGGAAGTACCGCTTCCATTCCATACACCAATGAGAAAGGAGTTGCCCCTGTTGAGGTACGAACAAAGGTTTTATAGCCATGTAATGCAAAGGGAAGCATTTCATGCCAATCCTTATATGTTTCCACCATCTTTTGTATGATCTTCTTGATATTCTTATTTGCTGCTTCTACAGCTTGTGACACCCTAAACCCCAAATAATTTTTTTTTTTTTTTAGATAAAGAATATCACATAATCATAAACATGTCCAATAAATCCAAAATTTCCATCAAACATAATGACATCGAAATCATAATATCAAACAATAGAATCCTTTTTGAAGTACACATACTTATGTTTTAAATTCAGTGCAAATATAGTCTCAACCCGGTGTCACTATCAGAGCGGGAATTCCCAAAATAAAAATACTCAAAATAACATCAACAGAATGCATAATAATAAATGTCTCCAAGACATGATGGCTTCCGTCTCTCCGATGGTACTAGTCATCACCTGCAACTTACAACTCGTCTGCGTCCATCGCAAACGCCAAACACAAACAACGAGGGGTGAGTATCGAAATCATGTAACAGTATAAAATACACGAGGATAACACGCAAGCAATCAAATTATCACAACCTCAAGACAGTCAAGTGTATAATATCAACAGTTTATCAAATTCATTCACAATAAGATAATCACAAGGATGAAATGCTATGCATGTCCTATACTCTACACTTCATCATTTGGTACCATTCTACTCTGAAGTACTTGGTTAGGAGGCCTGATACTATGCCACTACAAGAGTGGACGGACAATTCATGAATGGCCAAGTCCTCATAGATCCCCTCAACTCAACCCGAGACATATATACGCGACGGTCGGGGTACTCTTGTGTTGCACGGTAGCTCCCGGCCTTAGGGAATAACCCACTAATCCACTTAGGAATTCCCCACTAGGTGTACCCCCAAGGTCTATCAGTCTTACTTTATAGTTCGACTGTAGCCCTCCACGATCAGGCTCATTCAGTTGTACTTCCCCAAATCACTAGGTTTGTCAAACCCTCCATATATGAAGACAAAATAATCCTAACTCCAAAATCTACAACACATATCTCAGACTTACTCGATCATCACAACTCAATAAGTTTTAATTTGACTTCACCATATTCATCATTATATATCTTCATCAGTCAATCACAATAAAATCATAATATTTGGTTTACACTACTCACGATACACAATCACCAATAAAAGATCAAACAGTAGCATATTCAAGTGATATCACAATTTCATTCAAGTAGCAAGAATACTCCAGTACATATCACTCACAGAGTAACAATCCACATAATATTCATAAAATCAAACAGCATATAATATTGATATAAATAATTTCACGGCAATTCTATTGGTTGCTAAATTATATTTTAATCCTCACTATTACCATTCACATTTTATTAATTAATTATTATTACTCAATAGGGCTCAACTGTACGTAGTAAGCCCCGAATGAACATCTGGAAATTTCAATATTCCCATTTATCTCACGTTATTTTATACTCATAAAATCGAACCTCATCTCACCCCTTACCTTAGCTGAAGATTTTTCCCAATGAAGTCGATCCGCTGATTTAATGTGTCACGTCTTCGCCAACCACCGTCTCTAAGAGTCCACGAGTGAGAATCATTCAACGTAACAACCAATTACAAATTAGTTACTTACTCCGATAGGTAATTAATTAATTTGTTAATAATACATTGATACTTCATCTAATAATACATTAATGCATTGTAATATACTTTAAAATATATTTAATATCGTTAAACACATATATTACTATAATCAAATTTTATTTAACAAAGTATGATAGAAAGAACTTAATATTATGTCTATATATAATATATATATATATATATATATTGTTTTGATTTATAAATATATTTATATATATATATCACATAGACGCAAATAATAATTAATTTTTATAACATAATCAAATAGATTAACCCATTTAGGTGAAAGAATTAATTTGCATCTAATGATTTAGTTACTAATTTATTTTCTGGAATTTGTATAACAACAATTCTTATATAGCATAATCCGTTTCTTGACTGAAACAAGGCAAGGCTTCTAAAATTCCAAAGTAAAGACTCAAATCATGGCTATACAAATTTATTTTGGGTTTGTGGTTTTCAATTTCTTAACTTTCATCTATATATATATATATTATTTATTCTATTGTACTAACAAAATATGTATCATTATTAAAGCTAATTGAAGGAATTAGTGAAACATACCTTATATGATTTGGTATTGAAATTGGAATTTGAAATTAGAATTGTGATTGGAGTTGAAATTGGAAATCGGAATTGCAATTGGAGCTTGAAATTGGAATTAGAATTGTGATTTGGGATTGAATTTGCAAAATTCCAATTTAGTGATATTGGATTACGGCTGGAAGGAATTGGAATTGGAATTTAAATTTGGAGTTGCAATCCTAATTTGGAATAGGAATGCAGCCGCTGGAAGGATGCTGAAATTGGTATGCCTTCCGTAACCCTATTCTCACACATATATATATGCCTACAGTACACTAGCTTAGGTTTTGTTGTTATTGTTATCATTATAAATCCTAAATTGGTGAAAGAATGAGGCTCCCGTATGCTAGGGAATTGGATGGCCATATATATATATATATACTACATAATAATAGCTTAGGTTGTTATAACAATTATTATTATTATTATTATTATTATTATTATTATTATTATTATTATTATTATTATTATTATTATTATTATTATTATTATTATTATTATTATTATTATTATTATTATTATTATTATTATTATTATTATTATTATTATTATTATTATTATTATTATTATTATTATTATTATTATTATTATTATTATTATTAGAGCTAACTCCTAGTATTATTTTATTTATATTTATATACATATCTATTTATTTTATTTTAGTTATTATTTTTTTTTATTTAAATATGGTTAATATTAATAATTTAAATCGATTATTAAGCAAACACACAGACACACCTAAAAAATTAGAGCACATATTAACACTTATATATAAAAAAAATAGTATCGTATCATTATACTATTTAAAATAAGATAATGAGAAATTAGGGTGTTACACTAGTGATTCTGGGGAAGTACAACTGAATGAGCCTGATCGTGGCGGTCTGTTGTCGAGCCTTAAGGCAAGATTGTTAGACCTTGGAGGTATTCCGGTGGGGAATTCCTAGGTGACTTGGAGGTAGCACTCCAAATGTCGGGAGCTACCATGCAACACACGTTTACCTCGACTGTCACGTATATGTGTCTCGGGTTTTGAGTTGAGGGGATCTATGAGGACAGGGCCAATTTGAATTGTCCGTCCACCAGGATGGTGGCATAGTATCATGGCCTCCTAACCAAGTACTTCAGAGTTAGAATGGTACCACATTGTGAAGTAGAGTCTAAGCTCATGCATAGCATTGCATTTCCTTGTGATTGTTTTGTTGTGATTGATGTGTTTCAAAGGTAATATTAATTAGATGATTTGATGCATATTATAATGAGATGATTATTTTACTTGAGTGACTTTGATGTTATAGTATGATACTATTTAATTAAATATTTTGATATATCGTAAAGTGATTATGATACGGTTCTATTATGATTGTTTGCGTGTTCTTCTTACTTGTATTATACTGTCATCATGATTTCGAAACTCACCTTGTGACACCCCAAACCCAAATTCAAATAAAAAGTAAAATGCATTAGTTTTTACAGAGATTCACAGTGATAATAGAGTATA
The DNA here is from genome assembly GCA_037974775.1 of Cicer pinnatifidum. NCBI lineage: Eukaryota > Viridiplantae > Streptophyta > Magnoliopsida > Fabales > Fabaceae > Cicer > Cicer pinnatifidum. The sequence goes on from JBBPBR010000004.1 coordinate 51,279,085, forward strand.
ATTTTTTTTTTATCTATAAGGTCCAAGATGTCACATTCCCACTTACATAAAATGCTTGCATAAAAATTTTCAATAACAAAAATCCTTTAATATTGAATATAGTTGAGGTTTATTAAATAAATATTTCTCTTATAGAAACAAGTTCTAAACTCGGAGAAAATTAATTTCTACCTTCGAATAAAAGATAAAAATAACACAATTGATCGATCATATTTACAAAATTCGAAATTAGTTCAAAACTCAACAAAGTACAAAAATTACTCCCACCTAGTATCACCTATTCAGAGCGTGGGTCACCAATCAATAACCTGAAATAACTGCGCTCTTGCAAGCGCCAAACACAAGCAACGAGGGGTGAGTTTCGAAATTATGTAATAGTATAAGATAAACGAGGAGAACACGCAAGTAGTCAAAACAACACAAATAAAGAGAAACATTCAAGAACATAGTATCAAAGGTTAATCTAATTCAATCACAATCAAACAGTCACAAGGATGAAATGCTATGCATGTCCTATACTCTATACTTCTTCATCATTTGGTACCATTCTACTCTGAAGTACTTGGTTAGGAGGCCTGATACTATGCCACTACAAGAGTGGACGGACAATTCATGAATGGCCAAGTCCTCATAGATCCCCTCAACTCAACCCGAGACACATATACGCGACGGTCGGGGTACTCTTGTGTTGCACGGTAGCTCCCGGCCTTAGGGAATAACCCACTAATCCACTTAGGAATTCCCCACTAGGTGTACCCCCAAGGTCTATCAGTCTTACTTTATAGTTCGACTGTAGCCCTCCACGATCAGGCTCATTCAGTTGTACTTCCCCGAATCACTAGGTTTGTCAGACCCTCCCTATATGATGACAAAATAATCCTAACTCCAAAATCTACAACACATATCTCAGACTTACTCGATCATCACAACTCAATAAGTTTTAATTTCACTTCACAATATTCATCATTATATATCTTCATCAGTCAATCACCCTAAAATCACAATATTTGGTTTACACTACTCACGATACACAATCACCAATAAAAGATCAAACAGTAGCATATTCAAGTGATATCACAATTTCATTCAAGTAGTAAGAATACTCCAGTACATATCACTCACATAGTAACAATCCACATAATATTCATAAAATCAAACAGCATATAATATTGATATAAATAATTTCACGGCAATTCTATTGGTTGCTAAATTATATTTTAATCCTCACTATTACCATTCACATTTTATTAATTAATTATTATTACTCAATAGGGCTCAACTGTACGTAGTAAGCCCCGAATGAACATCTGGAAATTTCAATATTCCCATTTATCTCACGTTATTTTATACTCATAAAATCGAACCTCATCTCACCCCTTACCTTAGCTGAAGATTTTTCCCAATGAAGTCGATCCGCTGATTTAATGTGTCACGTCTTCGCCAACCACCGTCTCTAAGAGTCCACGAGTGAGAATCATTCAACGTAACAACCAATTACAAATTAGTTACTTACTCCGATAGGTAATTAATAGATTTGTTAATAATACATTGATACTTCATCTAATAATATATTAATGCATTGTAATATACTTTAAAATATATTTAATATCGTTAAACACATATATTACTATAATCAAATTTTATTTAACAAAGTATGATAGAAAGAACTTAATATTATGTCTATATAATATATATATATATATATATATATATATATTGTTTTGATTTATAAATATATTTATATATATATCACATAGACGCAAATAATAATTAATTATTACTTATTATTGACTATACTTAATTTTTATAACATAATCAAATAGATTAACCCATTTAGGTGAAAGAATTAATTTGCATCTAATGGTTTAGTTACTAATTTATTTTCTGGAATTTGTATAACAACAATTCTTATATAGCATAATCCGTTTGTTGACAGAAACAAGGCAAGGCTTCTAAAATTCCAAAGTAAAGACTCAAATCATGGCTATACAAATTTATTTTGGGTTTGTAGTTTTCAATTTCTTAACTTTCATCTATATATATATATATATATATATATATATTATTTATTCTATTGTACTAACAAAATATGTATCATTATTAAAGCTAATTGAAGGAATTAGTGAAACATACCTTATATGATTTGGTATTGAAATTGGAATTTGAAATTAGAATTGTGATTGGAGTTGAAATTGGAAATCGGAATTGCAATTGGAGCTTGAAATTGGAATTAGAATTGTGATTTGGGATTGAATTTGCAAAATTCCAATTTAGTGATATTGGATTACGGCTGGAAGGAATTGGAATTGGAATTTAAATTTGGAGTTGCAATCCTAATTTGGAATAGGAATGCAGCCGCTGGAAGGATGCTGAAATTGGTATGCCTTCCGTAACCCTATTCTCACACATATATATATGCCTACAGTACACTAGCTTAGGTTTTGTTGTTATTGTTATCATTATAAATCCTAAATTGGTGAAAGAATGAGGCTCCCGTATGCTAGGGAATTGGATGGCCATATATATATATATATATACTACATAATAATAGCTTAGGTTGTTATAACAATTATTATTATTATTATTATTATTATTATTATTATTATTATTATTATTATTATTATTATTATTATTATTATTATTATTATTATTATTATTATTATTATTATTATTATTATTATTATTATTATTATTTTTATTATTATTATTATTATTATTATTATTATTATTATTATTATTATTATTATTATTATTATTATTATTATTATTATTATTATTATTATTATTATTATTATTATTATTATTATTATTATTATTATTGTTATTGTTATTGTTATTGTTATTGTTATTGTTATTATTATTATTATTATTATTATTATTATTATTATTATTATTATTATTATTATTATTATTATTATTATTATTATTATTATTATTATTATTATTATTATTATTATTATTATTATTATTATTATTATTATTATTATTATAATTATTATTATTATTATTATTATTATTATTATTATTATTATTATTATTATTATTATTATTATTATTATTATTATTATTATTATTATTATTATTATTATTATTATTATTATTATTATTATTATTATTATTATTATTATTATTATTATTATTATTATTATTATTATTATTATTATTATTATTATTATTATTATTATTATTATTATTATTATTATTATTATTATTATTATTATTATTATTATTATTATTATTATTAGAGCTAACTCCTAGTATTATTTTATTTATATTTATATACATATCTATTTATTTTATTTTAGTTATTATTTTTTTTTTAATTTAAATATGGTTAATATTAATAATTTAAATCGATTACTAAAGCAAACGCACAGACACACCTAAAAATTAGAGCACATATTAACACTTATATATATAAAAAAAATAGTATCGTATCATTATACTATTTAAAATAAGATAATGAGAAATTGGGGTGTTACACAGCTCCATTCATTTTCGGACGATATGGCGAAGAATTATGGTGCTGAATTTTGAAACTATCACACAACTCCTTCATCATTTTATTATTCAGATTGGTCGCATTGTCAGTGATTATCTTATTTGGTAAGCCATATCGACAAATCAATTCTCTTTTGATGAATTTGACAACCACGCTTCTCGTCACATTGGCATAAGAAGCGGCTTCAACCCATTTTATGAAATAATCAATAGCTACCAGGATAAACTGGTGACCATTGGAACCTTTTGGCTCAATGAGTCCAATAACATCCATTCCCCACATTAAAAACGGCCATGGTGATGTTAAAACATTCAAAGAGGTGGGCGGTACATGTATTTTATCAGCATATATTTGACATTTATGACATTTCTTTACGTAACTAAAGCAATCAAATTCCATAGTCAACCAATAATAGCCAGCTCTCAAGATTTTTCTTGCCATTGCGTGTCCATTTGCATGAGTTCCAAAAGAACCTTCGTGAACCTCTTGAATAATTTTCTCTGCTTCTGCTTGATCCACACATCTCAGGAGAATCATATCGTGATTTCTCTTGTAAATCACATCACCATTTAAGAAGAAGTTCATTGAGAGCCTCCTTAAAACCCTCTTGTCATTTTCTGAAATACCTAATGGATATTCCCTATTCTTAACATAGGATTTTATATCATAAAACCATGGTTTTCTATCAAGCTCTTCTTCTATCGATAAGCAATATGCTGGCTTATTCTTTTGTTGAATTTTTATGACTGGCACATCCTGACCGTCACTTATTTTGAACATTGATGACAATGTGGCCAAGGCATCGGCCAATTGGTTTTCTTCTTGAGGAATATGGCGAAAAGTGATATGCTCGAAGTGTTCTACCAATTCTTTGATATGCGTATGGTACGGAATCAATTTGGAGTCTCGAGTTTCCCACTCTCCTTTTGTTTGATGGATGACCAAAGATGAGTCTCCATATACCTCAATAACTTTTATCTTTGATTCGATGGTTGCTTTAATGCCCATGACACATGCTTCATATTCTGCAATATTATTTGTGCAATCAAAACACAATCTAGCCGTAAATGGAGTGAACTGGTTCTCTGGGGAAATCAAAATGGCTCCAACTCCATGCCCTAAGGCATTAGAAGCACCATCAAATACCAAAGTCCATTTTTCTTTATCAGATGATTCGATCTCTTCAAATAAAGTCATGATTCCTTCATCAGGGAATTCACACTACATTGATTGATAATCTTCTACAGGTTGTTGGGCCAAATACTCCGCTAGGGCGCTTCCTTTGATAACTTTTTGTGTAACGTATACCAAATCGTATTCTGATAACAACATCTGTCAACGGACAATCCTTCTAGTAAGAGCAGGTTTCTCAAAGATGTATTTAATTGGGTCCATTTTAGACACCAACCAAGTTGTATGACATAACATGTATTGCCTCAATCGACGAGCAGCTCATGCTAATGCGCAAAATGTTCGTTCAAGCAGGGAATACCTTATTTCACAACTGGTGAATTTTTTGCTCAAGTAATAAATAACATGTTCCTTCTTACCAGATTCATCATGTTGCCCTAGTACATAACCCATTGACTCGTCAAGTATTGTTAAGTACATAATAAGTGGTTTTCCAAGAACTAGAGGCACTAATATTGGAGGTTTTGACAAGTATTGCTTAATCTTTTCGAAAGCTTTTTGACAATTCTCATTCCATTCAACCTTTTGGTCTTTGCGCAACAACTTGAAAATTGGCTCGCATGTAGCAGTGAGATGCGATATGAACCTGGCAATGTAATTCAATCTGCCCAAAAAACCACGAACTTCTTTTTCCGTGCATGGAGCGGGCATTTCTTGTATTGCTCTTACTTTATCTGGATCCACTTCTATCCCTTTTTGAGTAACGATAAACCCAAGTAACTTGCCTGATCTTACACCAAAAGTGCATTTAGCTGGGTTTAAACGGAGTTTGAACTTCCTTAGTCGCACAAACAACTTTTGAAGGTTTACGACATGGTCTTCTTCAGTCTGAGATTTTGCAATCATATCATCCACATAAACCTCTATTTCTTTATACATCATGTCATGAAACAAAGTTACCATTGCTCTTTGGTAGGTTGCCCCAGCATTCTTCAATCCAAATGGCATCACTTTATAACAGAAAGTCCCCCATTGTGTTATGAATGTAGTTTTCTCCATATTTTCGGGAGCCATTTTGATTTGATTATACCCTGAGAAACCATCCATGAAGGAGAAAAGAGAATATTGAGTTGTGCTATCTACTAGGACATCAATGTGAGGCAAAGGAAAATCGTCTTTTGGACTAGCTTTATTTAAATCCCGATAGTCAACACACATTCAAACCTTTCCATCTTTTTTTGGAACTGGGACAATATTAGCCACCCATTGAGGGTATTTTGCCACTGCTAAGAAACCAACATCAAATTGCTTTTTGACTTCTTCTCTAATTTTAAGTAACATATCAGGCCTCATCCTCCTCAATTTTTGCTTAATTGGAGCACATTCAGACATGAGTGGTAGCTTGTGTTCAACTATGTTAGTGTCTAGCCCAAGCATATCTTGATATGACCATGCAAAGACATCCACATAATCAAATAAAAGTTTAACCAAATTTTCTCGTTCACTTTCTTTCATAGACATACCAATTTTAATTTCTTTCTTATCATGTTCAGTCCCTAAATTGATCACCTCAACAGGTTCTTGATAGGGTTTGATTATCTTAGCTTCCTGTTCAATTAACCTTTCTAATTCTGGGGGAGGCTCACAATCATCTTCGCTATCCTCATCAGCATGATTAATTGGGTGTTCAAAATTACAAGAAATGGTTCTAGCGTTGCTATTTTCAACATATTCATTTTCGAATCTGCATTGTTTAAATTAAGAAGAAAAAGGAAAAAAAATATGAAAAAGATTGCTAAAAAAAAGAAAAGAGGAAAACAAAATCAACTGGAGAATTCAAAAATGTATTTATTAATAATAAATATGGAATTGAAATACATGAGCTCTATTAGTTATCCTTATAGCCTTGGGCAAAGCAAAAGGAGTTAAAATACATAATTACTTTGAACATGAATTAACAAACACGGGAAACTCGATGATCTTCCAATTATTGAAATTGGTGTTTGGAGAACAAGGGTACACCAATTTAAGGATATCATCATCAACATGATCCTTTTCCACAACAGCCACTTGATTCGCATATATTATTTCAGCACTTTGAAAGGTTTGATGAATGTCACAAATAGGGATCTTTTGTGAATTTGGTGCCCGATTTCCCCAACGAGCTAGCTTGCTTTCTTGTTTTTCTTTTACAACATTCTCTTGATCAACTTTGGTAGGTACATATCCCAACCCATACTTATCCTTCTTTTCTGGTATTTCTATTAATTTCCTGAATTTAACAAAAGTTCCTCCTTCCAACATGGATTTTGTAGACTTCAATGATGTGGTAGATAGTTTTGGCTCTTTTAAACGAAATCCTTCACCCATGAAGACAGCATTGGCGATTTCTAATGCTTGGAAGGAAGTCGCAATGGCTTCCTCTGCTTCTTCAATGTATCCCGTAGAAGATAGATGACTCACTATCATATCTTCTTCCCCGGATATTATCACCAGCTTATTATTTACTATAAACTTTAGCTTTTGATGGAGAGTGGATGTTACTGCTCTAGCAGTGTGAATCCACGGTCTCCCTAAAAAGCAACTATACGCCGGCTTAATATCCATCACTTGGAAGGTTATTCCAAAGTTATGGGGTCCGATTTGAATCGGAAGGTCAATCTCTCCAATAACTTCTCTTCTGGATCCATCAAACGCTTTCACCACCATAGTACTTGGCTTCAAGCAAGCCCCGTCAACAAATAGTTTTGATAGTGTTGATTTTGGCATGACATTTAACGATGAACCGTTATCAACTAGCACTCGTGCAAGAATATGATCATGACACCTCACAGAGATATGTAGTGCTTTATTATGCTCCATCCCCTCAGCTGGTAATTCAACATCGCTAAAACTCAAACTGCTACTGGAGGTGATATTACCGACAACCCCATCAAATTGGTCGACAGTGATATCATGAGTAACATGGGCCTCATTTAAAATTTTCATCAGTGCCCTTCTGTGCGCTTCAGAGTTTAATAACAAAGAAAGAATAGATATCTTGGAAGGGATTTGATTTAGTTGATCTACCATCTTATACTCACTTTGCTTTATAAACTTCAAAAATTCGTTAGCTTCTTCTGTAGGCACCGTCTTTTTGCAAATTTTCGGTCCTTTTATGGCATTATACACAACCTCTTTCCCTTTTTCGCCATGACCCTCCTTTTTCCTAAGCTGTTTAGGAGCGTATACTTGACCACTCTAGGTCATCCCACCAATCCCTGAAATATTGGTGACATCAGTACCTTGATGTTTAGAGCTATCGCCTGATTGGTGGTTAACTAAATGGGATGTGACTTCATAACTCCATGGTACCGCCTTGTTATTTTCATAAGGAAAAGAAGTTGGTGCTTGGACAATTATTGCATTTTTTCCACTATAAGTTGGCTTAGGATTCTCTTTTCTATAGAGGATTTCCAATGGTCTTGGAAAAGGTCTATCATTTTCCATGCATGGCTCTATGGTCAATACATGATTATCTTTTGTATATTGATCTATCTCTTCTTCAATGAGATTAACAGCGGTATCTTCGTGACACGGGAAAGGATTATTCCCTACATTTGGACCATCTTCCTTGAAGGTAAGCCATTTTGCATTAATCAATTCTTGCACTTTAGTTTTTAAGGCTTGACAATCTTCGACGGAATGCCCCACGACTCCAGCATGGTATTCACATTTGGCGTTAGGATTATACCATTTCGGGAATGGTGGTTCTAGAGGTTTCATTGGCCTCATGACTACCATTGAATTTTGGAGTAAGTGAGGCAACAATTGGCGGTATGTGACGGGAATTGGGTCAAAATGGGTTATCCTTTTTTGATTGACAGGTGGTCTGTAGTGATTTGAGATTGGATTTTGGTTCCATTGACCTTGTTGGGAAAATGCGGTAGGTGGTGGTTGATAAAAAGGTGGTCTTGAAGGGCGATATTGAGGGTATGAAGCTTGTGTGGTTGCAGCCATATATGGATAAGGAATGTAAGGAGCTTGTGGTATCGGGGGCTGGAAGTTTGGGGGACGTTAAGAATTGATGAGTGGAAAATAGGAGACTCTCGGGTTTACCATTACAGCGTTAGCGTCCCCTTCTTTATTTTTTGTGAATGTCGGTTGGGGTCTTTTTATGCTAGTCGCTGGACATACGATCTTGCCACTCCTCATCCCACTTTCTATCATTTCTCCTATCATGACCAGGTCAGAAAAGTTTGATGACATACTCCCAATCATCTTATCATAAAAAGGCGACTAGAGAGTATCCATAAACATACCAACCATTTCTTTTTCAGATAAAGGAGGTTCTACTTGTTATGCCATTTCCCTCCACCGTTGTGCGTATTCTTTGAAAGCTTCGTTGTCCTTTTTCAATGCATTTTGCAATTGCATCCTATCAGGGGCCATGTCAATGTTGTACCTGTATTGCCTCAAGAAGGCATCAGCCAAGTCTTTCCACGAACGAATACGACTTCGCTCAAGATGCATATACCAACTTACTGATGCCCCACTCAAACTATCTTGAAAAAAATGAATGAGAAGTTTATCGTTATGAGCATGAGAAGCCATTTTTCTGCAATACATAGTTAGATGATTTTTAGGACATGTGTTGCCTTTGTATTTTTCAAAGTCGGGAACCTTGAATTTTGGAGGGATAGTCACATCAGAAACCAAACACATGTCGAAAGCTTCGAGACCATATACATTATGCCCCTCAATTGCTTTGATTCGCTCTTCTAAGACATGAAATTTTTCCTTTGATTGTGTATCATCCCCAATGTGAGATTGATGCCAATTCCCGTTAGCATCAAAATGGGGAACTTGAGGTACACTATATGGAATATTTTCTGTGGGTATAGTGTTTTGGGGTGGCACATATCCCAGATGAGGAGGGATTTGTGATTGGTTTAAGTTTTAGGGGTCGACAGCTGAGTGGTTTTGGTTATTTTCTATGGGGTTGATGACTACAGGCGAAGTATAACCAAGCGGGAGACCATATATAGGAAATTGCATAGCTGCTGTGCGGAATTGTTGGTTAGTCGGGGTAAAACCCGCTGGGTGAGAATGAGTAGTTTGGTGTTCTTCATTTACAATCAGAGGAACCCCATCTGTATTCTCCTTCATTGCCAAAGCATGTATAGCTTCCAGAATTCGATCGACCTTTTCTTTAGTTGGTTGACATCCGCTCTTATCACCTCTTGGTTTTGCTCGAGTTCATCCATGATCTTAGAATTCGCGCGCGTTCGATAAGGGTGTCGGGGAATCAGCTTTATTGATTTTTTTTCTTTTTTTTTTATAAATAAATAAAAAATAAAGTTTCTATGAGTATTAAAATATGAATGTGATGGAAATGAAATCAATTAGTGAATTACGATAGTTGGATATTGGGAAATCATTAGCCTTATGTAAACTTTTTAACAAGAATAAATTATTAGTGAAGAAAATATGGGGATCAAAAATTGAAATAGCAAATCCTTCATTGATATTATCAGGTTGCTTGAACTTTAAAAGTAAAGTTTTTTTTTTTCACATCCCATTGTCCACTTTAATTTAACACCTGACTAAGGTTCTTATGATTCCCCCACAATCCTGAAAATTGATCCAAATGCCATTTTATTTTCAAAAGAATCAATGTGATGAGATATGAATGCAATTATGTAGAATGACAGTTGTGAATATATAACGTTTTGAATGAATGTATGAGGTATTTTTACTTATATAGATATTCTCATGATGAAATGATCTATTGGCTTATGTAGTGAAAACTCTCACAAGTGTGGCTCTATAGTTCTAAACACGGTTCCTAGAGCCAATAATCTCATTTTAGAATATTGTCAATAACAATAGGTAAACTATTTGGAGTGACAATGCCCTCAATAAGATCAAACTCTAGGTGAGATTTTCATGCTAACCAAACAGGATGTACATCCAGAAGGCTACCACTACACAATCTCGAAACTAAACTTAAGTTTTGTTCAAACCCGGGTGTAAGGTTCCACTCATAAGTGTGTGTCTTTGAAACCAAATTTGAGTTCGGGAGTCGATTATGCGTAGGGAAGGTATTAGCACCCTACGACATCCGTTGAAAACGGTTACCTATAATTAATTGTGCAAAATTAATTTTAACTTAAGTATATTTATTTTTCTTTATTATTAAATATGAATAACAATTATTACTATTTTAAAATATGATTTTGAAATAAATATGTACTTAACAAATAAAGGACAAAAAATAGAAATTTTTATTTATGTGCTTGACAAAAATGTGATCTTGCTCCTACGTATCTCCCGGTGCGATGGAGAAATCAAAGCTACGTAGTTCTTGCTTAAAAAAAATACGGATGTGTTGAATGTGTTTTAAAGAAAATTTATTTTGTGATAAAAAAAAGTTTCGACGAAAAGGAAAAAAATAAAAAGAGTATGATTTGAATAAGTATTTTGAAATATAAATTTTAAGACAATCAAGTAGTACAACTTGTGTCCCAAAACTCAAGGAATAAAGATGTCACATCTAATTTAATCCTCTAAATAAATATTTTTATTATTCTCGATTTTTAAATTGAGTTTCAAAATCACCAAGTAGTACAACTTGTATTTATCAACTCAAAAATAAAAAAAGTTACGTCTAAATAATCAAATTTAAAAATTTTAATTTTATATTTATTTATTTAAAAAAATTAAACTTTACAATTATCAAGTTGTGTAAATTGTATACTTCTACACTAATAATTTTTATTTATTAATTTATTTATCAATTTTAATTTATTAATTTATAAGTTGAGATTTAGAACCGGCAAGTTGTCGCAACTTGTGTCCTAATAATTAAAAAAAAAAAATTTAAATAACACATCTAGTTAATTTTTAGTAATGATTAATCTATAAAAATAAAAAATTTCAAAACTATCAAGTTATTGTAAATCATATTATAATAACTTCAGACAAAATTTATCTTATTTTAAGCTTGGCAAGATTTGTTTTGCAAACAAACTAAAAATTAAAATAAGAATTAAAGATAACAAAAGAATAAAAACTTAAGGATTTAAATGCAAAGTAGAAGTACATTGTGCCATGCCTATACCTATGTCTAATCATCCCTGCACAAACAGATCAAAAGCAAATGCAAGCTGGTTGCTTTTACGGGCTGCATTTTTCTAGACAAATTCCAACTTCCAACATACCATCTGCATTTTTTTAATAGTAACCTCATTTAAATAAAAGGCAGCAAAGCAAAATGAAAAAAAAAAAAAAACATCGAGCAATGAAACTAAAACTTCACCAAACAAACTACAAAACAAATGAAACACTATATTAAAAGAGATGAAGAACAAAAACTAACTTGAGAGACACAGATTTATATATAGTTGTGAAGAAGGAGATAGCGGGGTGTAACGGTTGATGGTGGTTGACGGCGGTATCCGGTAGAAGTTAGAATGACGGTAATATTTTTGTTTCTTCTTCTTCTCTTTCTTTTTATGTGTTTTTCATCAATGTTAATCTCAGATCTCTCTCCCTCCTCCCTTTTTTCTTTGATAGGGTGTATTTATAGAGTTTTTATCTGTTTAGTTGTTTTCTTGCTTGCCTTGTTATCTCTTTGCTCATCATCTGAATTTTTCTGCACCTTTGATGCCTTCATAATTTTAGATTATTTGTTCTGATCTATTCATTGCTGAGCTTTTATTTGTCTTTTAGTTTCTTTTTTTTTTTTAACTAAAAAATTTGTCTCTTTGTTCTTATCATGTGTGCAAAGGATGACTAGTAAAAAAAATGTTTATTTTGTTTCTCCAATTAGTTAAAAACAGGTACAGATGTATCAAAGAGCATGGCTTGTGCATCAATGGCAGTCATCATCAACATAGCAGGGTTTGACAGTGAACAAAGTCAACATAGCATGACTTGATCTGATTTAATTTTTATTGTAATTTATTTTTGGATTTATTCATAGTTTGTAATTTGATTTGGTTTTAAAACTCTAATTAGATTTGAAATTGTAAATTTATTATACATAATGAAATTATTTATTGTAATTATTTTATTTCTTTTTTTAAATACATATTTCTTTTTGATTTATTTTTAAATAAAATGGACAAAATTAGGGTACTACAATAAACTACATTTATTTAGAGATGCCAAAACGAGTCAATTTACCCCATGATTAATCCGTCAAAAAATAGAGTAGCTAATTTAGGTGGTTGAGTCAAAAGTATCACGATACCATGTGGCAGACTGACAGACTTGCAGTTCGGCCTCCCAATTTTTTAACATTTCTAAAAAAATAATAACAATAATATAGTTAATATATTATAATTGTTCTTATGTTTATGTCAACAATGTTATAAAACATTAATTTTAATGTTTTTAATAATTAATAATTGTCTCACATATGTTTTTTATAATAAATTATTATATTTTAATTATTTTCATTTTTATTTAAAAGATAATTTTTTTAAATTAAGCAATAATTAATGAAAAACATTTATCATGTGTATAAATTATGCGCGTCAAGTGTTTGCCTAATGACTCATTTTCATTAATAAAAAATAAAATTTTCAACAATAATTAAATTTATAATAAGTAAATTTATATTATGTAATTTTAAAAAAAAATATATGTAACTATCAATTTAAATTTATCAACAAAAAATATAAGTAAATTATTAGTAAGATAACAATAATATTCCAAAGTAGAATGTTTCATATTGTAGTCTTTTAAATTGAGTTGGTGAAATCAATAGGTCAATTTTAGTCTTTTAATTTAGAGTTAATAAAAAATTGGAAAAAAATAAAACTAAAGTAAGAATTTTGTTTTAAAAAATGTTTTAAATTTGGTCCCGCGGATTAACGCATCTCGTCTTGTGATCACTCCGTATTTTAATTGGTTAAATAAGATAGACCAACTTAAAGCAGAAAGTTCAAAGTTTGAGGCCAACATACCTAAAATGACGGACAAAACAGACCAACGAGTTCAGTCTGTTTTACCTCTCTCCATTATTTAAAGTGTTTTTTTTTTAAAGTAAGTCTAAAGCAAGAGTGTCAATAACTCAATGTTTAAAATATTTAACATAAGCATTCAACATGCTACAAAAAAAAATTGTAAACATTCAATATAAATCTTTCCACTTCTAATAATAAAATTTCAACTTCACACCAAAAGAAATTAAAATCACTATTAACATGGCTTTAAATTGTATGTTCAGCAAATTTAAAACTCTTCAAATATGTCTTCAATAAGTAGATTTACATTATGACAGATTTAAATGTTGAAATTACTCCTTTATCAGATTTGAACATTGGTGCAGATTTTTTTCTCTCAAGATCTTAAAATTCTTCCAGAATATTCAAAAACATCATTCACAAACTAACACTGATTTAATTTTAAAGGATACACATAAAGATGATGTACACGTACTAGATGATGTAGAAGAAGCCAACACTGATATGAGTGGTATAAATGAGTCGCATGAAAATAATACACGTACTAGAAGAGGTAGAAGAAGCCAACAGTTCTGCGTGCGAGATATGGAAAATCCTCTCTATAACATATGTGACATAAACCATGTGTACCTTCATTGGAAAATTCTATATTTTATAAAACTAACATACTAAACACTTTGGTTTTAAGAGCCAAAAAATTTATTTTTTTGCATCAATGAAAGATCTAGTATCTTAAAACAGTTAAAGTACAAACATTCCTTGCGATTTTCTGTCATAAAGAACAAGAAGTAGTTACATAAAGCAAAGAAAATGCATCAACCAAAACCTTCAAGATAAAATATACACTAATTATGTATCAATGTGAAACTACAAATGCTAACATCTAGAAAAGTTAAGGTATTATATAGGATTACCATATCAATCATACTTGATTTTGGGGTTGTGAAAAGAATTCCTTTGCACTACGAGCTACCTCTGCCTCCAATATTGCTTCTTGAACTATGTCAGATCCTTTCACATCAGTCCCACGATTTGGTAAGAGTCCAGTATTTTCAGCAGAAACTGGCAAGACGATAAGTTGCAGATCATCTTCAATCTTCCCAACTTCAGTGCTATTTGCCAATGAACCATTCTTTATGGCGGGGGCTTCTGCCAATCTGGCATAAGTAGTTGCTTGACTTTGCATATTGCGTGAATTGGATGGAAGTGGAATTGAATCCTTGGTTAGAGAGGATATCGAGTTATTCACCTCATCATCTTTTGGTTTCATGTTGTCATTTGAGATAAATGTCTGGTCAAGATTATCAAGCCTCCGAGTTAAGGGTCCAGGATTTATGATTGATATACTTCGAATTTCATGCCGAATAGCATCTAGCTGTGCCATTGTGTCCTGAAGTTCCTTATGAACCTGACGAGCTTGAGATTGCTGCATAACAGTTTCCAACTGTCCACGAGCTAGTTGTACATAACCAATAGCGCGACCAGCTAACCTCCCTGCTGTTCTGGATATAATCGGCAAATCCTTTGGACCAATCAGAGCAGCAGTGGCTCCCAGCAACAAAAATATTTCTCCATATGAAAATCCCAACATCGTTCAGTCTTCTTGTATGAGATTTTTGTTGGAAAGGTCACAAATCAACAAAAATGTAGAAGTAGGAGTCTGATTCAGATTAATGTAGAGTGGGTAATTTACCTTCAAAATCAAATATAAGTCCTAAGCGAGAACTGGATTAAACTTGAAGGACTAAAAGTGTATTTCTACCAAAATTAAACTATATGACTTAAAAATACCATAAAGTATATACTCTTTGAGTGACTTGAAATCATCAATAATAAATCATAACAAATAAAATTATGAATTTAAATCTCATATGCAAACATTGTTTGGTTCAAATGATTAAGACTTCTTTCCATTTATAATTTCATATAAAATTCATACAACAGCAGTAGAATTATGGACAACATATTGATACACCAAGTCATGCCTCAAACATTTCACCTCACACATCGAATTCTGAATACAGACAAACATTTAATAAATCTTAGTTATGACATTGCAACAGGAAGATTTTATCAGCATTCTCATCACTTCAAACTGGCTTTAGAGCCAAGGAACTCAAGGAAATGAGTTCCAATGTATGTTGTGTTTATGTTTGTGAATGATGAGAGGTGTTTAAGTATTGACTCATAAGGAATAGTCTTTGGTGTATTATGACTTACTTTCAACAAATACCTAACAATTAAAACAATAACTAAACAAGATTTGTTAAGATTCTAAGTTTTAACAACCAGGGCGGGTCCTAAGATATTTGGTGCCCTAGGCGAACTATATAAATAAAACCTTGTGATCATTATATTTTTTCTTGTAAATACATTAATAATTTATTCATTATAAACAAAATTCTTTATAAAATCATTTGCAAGTCACAATTTCAAGGCTACACTGCAAAAACCACATGAAAATCAATCTCAAAAAAGAGAAAAAAAATTCAAGTCACAATTTTTGAAAAAAATCCCTTCTCCCTCCTTCACAAAATGGACACGAGGTTTAAAAAAAATCAACATAGAAGAACAATAATTCAATGAAACAACACACCAAAAAAACAATCAAAACAAAACAAAAATGTTCAGAATAAGAATTAAAACAACCATTAAAACAACATAAAAGAAGAATTAATAAGAGAAAAAAAATTGGTAAGGATGAATAGGAACGAACCAGAACTAAACGATTGAGAAAGAAGGAAGGACTCGGTGGCGGGTTGCCGGAAAACGCTCCCGGAAGGTGGAAACCCGGTGGCCTTGGATGATGGCGATGTCAGGATGGTATTGGAGTTTTGGGTGAAAGGCTAGATGGAATACTCAGAGACGATGGAAGTGAAACCTATGGTTTTTAGTTTTAATAGAAAACTTAAAAAAAAAAATAATAATAATAATAAAATAAATAAATAAATAAATAAATAAAACATTTCAATCCCATTTTAGATTAAAAGCTCACATCCCCTCCCAATAGATATTGTATTCCTACATATTTTAGATTAATGTTTCAATATTAGATAAATTAATTTTGTATATTTTTTATTATGTTAATATAATTCATTATACATATATATAATAAATGTTTTTTTATATATAGTTATAAAATAGATATGTATCATCATAATTTATTATCTTTGATTCTTCATGTATTAAGTATAACTCTTAAAGTCATCTATGTAATGTGAAAATACATATTATATATGTTAGTAATATAAAGTAAATTTAAATTTCGTTATATTTATGTATTATATATCTATTATTTATCAAATAATTGAAAATTGCTTTTTTGAAAAATTATAAATTTGATCCTTAAACATTTAAAATTTTAAAGAAAAATAAAATCAATATTATTTTTTTTTCTTCTTGTTTCTCATGTTTTCCTTGCCCTCTTATTTAATTCTTTTGTATTTTTTTAATACTAAAATAAAATATTATGTGAATGTCTCTAAGTCTTCTTCCATGCCACTCCCAACACCATGCCTACACATTTTTTATCTTGTTTTGGGCCATTTTACTTACAATACCTCTTGGGCCATTTTACCTTTGATAATTAAGCTTAGATGAATGACAAAGTGAGATTTTAGGTAAGAAAATGATATTATAATTGGATTTGAGAAAAATGGAGATTTATAGAATTCTTTGATTTAAAAATTAGAGTGAAAGGAGAAAATGGTCTTATGTGTTATATGTTGGGAGATTTATAGAATTCTTTGATTTAAAAATTAGAGTGAAAGGAGAAAATGGTCTTATGTGTTATATGTTAGTAGCTACCAGATGTGTAAATTTGATAATTTGAATTATTGTATATATAAATTCAATAAATTAACGAATTAGATCTTACAATCTGATAAGGAGTATTTTAAGTTTTTTAAAGATTTAAGAGATTCATCATAAATAATCTTCCTTTCTTAAGAACTAAATTAATCTCAAGTCCCACTTATTAAATGTCAACAAAAAAATCTACTTATCACATCTCCATTAGGACCATTATTCTTAATTGATAAATCAGTTGAGCTAATTAATTAATTTGTTTACCACTAACTTAATTAATCTAGATAAATTAATTATTTAATTAATTCATTATGCGTTGATAATAATAATTTATTATAATTTGTAACTGACATAATATCATCATCTGTTATTGAACATTAATTAATTAATGTATGTTGGTATCTATTATATATTTAAAACAGAAGACTCCACTGCCATCTCACACTATTTTCTCCACGTATGCAAACATTCGCCACGTAGGCTGAAAAGCTTACGTGTACGACTCCACAGAGCTTCTACTCAGTTTCTAAATTGTTTTTCTCTAAATTATATACATCATTCACTATTTTATATTATATCTCCTATTTAAATATTATTTCTTAACTTTTACTCAAAATTTTTAAATTAATTCTACATTATTATTTTATAACGTCATATTATTATTCATTAAATTTGATTAAATCTTTCACATTAAATCTACATTACTACTCAATACGGTTTTTTTTTCTGCATTAATCAACTCTACATTTCCTAAAAAATCTATATGATAATATTATTTGAAAAATATTTTATAATTATTTACAATAAATTTATAAATTATTTTACAATTTGATAATAATTTATAATTTATATTATTATCAAATTATTTTATAATAAATTTATTAATTATTTTATAATATTATTAGTTATTTATCAATGCTAATAATCTATTATATATTTAAAACAGAAGACTCCACTGCCATCTCACACTATTTTCTCCACGTATGCAAACATTCGCCACGTAGGCTGAAAAGCTTACGTGTACGTCTACATAGAGCTTCTACTCAGTTTCTAAATTGTTTTTCTCTAAATTATATACATCATTCACTATTTTATATTATATCTCCTATTTAAATATTATTTCTTAACTTTTACTCAAAATTTTTAAATTAATTCTACATTATTATTTTATAACGTCATATTATTATTCATTAAATTTGATTAAATCTTTCACATTAAATCTACATTACTATTCAATACGGTTTTTTTTTTCTGCATTAATCAACTCTACATTTCCTAAAAAATCTATATGATAATATTATTTGAAAATTATTTTATAATTATTTACAATAAATTTATAAATTATTTTACAATTTGATAATAATTTATAATTTATATTATTATCAAATTATTTTATAATAAATTTATAAATTATTTTATAATATTATTAGTTATTTACCAATAGTAATAATTTATATTATTAGTCATTAAATTCAATG
>JBBPBR010000004.1:51314050-51324866 GCA_037974775.1 Cicer pinnatifidum
ATAAATAATTTAATTTATAAATAAAATAAAATAAATATTAAATAATATTGTAAATGTAATAAAGTTAATTATAAAAATAATGTGAAAAATAAAATAAGTAAAATTTTAAATATTTTACATAAATATTTAAAATTATTAAAAAAGTTAAATAAATATTTTATTATATATAAAATAAATTTATTTTTAATATTTAAATATATAAATAAAAATAATTATAATAACTAACGATTTTAGAAATATAAAACTAAAAATTCATTTTAGACATATTAGAGAAATTAAAATTAGACAAACATAGGCCGCAACCGCTCTCTTCTTTTCTCTTTATTTTTCTATGCTATAAATTCTCTCTTCTTTTAAAGAAAGTTAGCTTTTGTACCCTACAATTTGTTAAAAACCCGAAAGTTAGCTTTTTCTAGGTCATTTTTATCATTCTTATGTTTATTCTAGTCAAATTAGGAATTTTAACCAATCTTGTGAATCCAATAAGTTCATTTGTGTCATTGGATGAACCTTTATGTCATTTTCGTTCTTCCTAGGCTTATTCTAATCCAATTAGGGTTTTTAACCAATCTTGTGCATCCAATAAATTCATTTGTGTTGTTGGATTAATATTTAGGTCATTTTTGTCCTCTCTAGACTTATTCTAGTCCATTTAGGGTCTTTTATTAATCTTGTGCATCCAATAAGTTCATTTGTGTCATTGAATTAACATTTAGGTCATTTTTGTCCTCCTTAGGCTTATTCTAGTCCAATTAAGGTTTTTAATCAATCTTGTGCATCCAATAAGTTCATTTGTGTCGTTGAATTAACATTTAGGTCATTTTCGTCTTCCCCATGCTTATTCTAGTTCAATTAGGGTTTTTAAACAAACTTGTGCATCCAATACGTGTGTTTGTGTCATTGGATGAACATTTAGGTCATTTTCGTCCTCCCTCGGCTTATTCTTGTCCAATTAGGGTTTTTAACCAATCTTGTGCATCCAATAGGTGTGTTTGTGTCATTAGATTAATATTTAGGTCATTTTCATCCTCACTAAGCTTATTCTTGTCCAATTAGGATTTTTAACCAATCTTGTACATCGAATAGTTGTGTTTGTGTCATTGGATTAACATTTAGGTCATTTTCATCCTTTCTAGGCTTATTCTAGTTTAATTAGGAATTTTAACCAATCTTGTGCATCCAATAAGTTCATTTGTGTCATTGGATTAACATTTAGGTCATTTTCGTCCTCCCTAGGCTTATTCTAGTCCAATTAGGATTTTTAATCAATCTTGTGCATCCAATAAGTTCATTTGTGTCATTGGATTAACATTTAGGTCATTTTCATCCTCCCTATACTTATTCTAGTACAACTTGTTAAAAATTACTTCAAAATCTCACCCCTTCAACCAAATTTTCGGTACATAACATTTTTCCTTAAATTCTGGTACACAAAAATACATTACCGGAAATTTCATTTTTCAAATTTTCGGTAGTTCAATTAAGTTACCAGAAATTTGGTGACAAAATTTCCGGTAAATATTTTTAATACCGAAAATTTGTACCATGAAATTTTCGGTGGTTATATTTACATTACCAGAAATTTCAATTTTCCAGTAGTTACATTTCACCTACCGGAAATTATAAATTTTTGAAATATCCGGTAGTTATATTTTCTTTACCAGAAATTTCAAATTTTTGAAATATCTGGTAGTTATTATACTTAACAGGAAATTTAAACAATCCGGTATGTATTTTTTTTTTAATATGTATTTTTTTTTTTGAAATAGGGATGAAAAAAATACAACTAGTATGTATAGATTTAGCTGAAACGTTCACAACGGATCAAATTTTTGAGTCACGAAAAGCTGTCATATCATGGGCAAGAAAGGTTGACCGACAAAATCGAGTAGCAGTTATCATTACTCGATCTGACGTAGAGACTGAAAAGAGAGGAAGAAAGTCAAAATTAATTCTTGGTTGTGATGGAAGTGGAAAATATAAGTCAAATAAAAGTAACACAGGTACTTCAACTAAAAGGTGTGGTTGTCTGTTTAAACTTAGATCGATACCATTGAAAAATGTTGAAGGATGGATTATTAGTTTAATGTGTGAACTTCACAACCATGAGTTAGTGGCTACTTTTGAGAATAATGCATTTATGGGACACTTAAAAGAAGAAGATAAGAAACATGTTGACGAGCAGATAAAATATCACGTTGCACCGAGACACATCTTGTCATCTTTGAGAGATCAAGATACGGAGAATGTGACTAATATCCATCAAATTTACAAGCGACGAAGCACATACAAGAATAATTTGAAAGGACCTAGAACTGATATGCAACATTTGTGGAAGTTACTTGAAGCTGAGAAGTATGCTTCTTGGAGTAGGACTCATGGAGACCCCAACGTTGTGAGGACATGTTTTGGACGCACCCAGATTCCATAACTTTGTTTAACATGTTCCCTCTTGTATTGATCATGGATAACACCTACAAAACCAACAAGTATACGTTATCATTGTTTGAAATGTTGGTGTAACTTCAACTAGGTTGACATTTAACATTGCATTTGCTTATATGGATTCAGAACGTCAAGAAAACTTTTGTTGGGCATTGGAGAAGTTAAAAAAGTTGTTTGTTTCAAACACCTCATTTCCTTAGGTGATTGTGACTGACCGAGAATTTGCTTTAATGAATGCAATTGAAGTTGTATTTCTATCTTCAACAAATTTACTTTGTCAACTTCATATTAACAAAAATGTTTGAGTCAAATGCAAACAATATATATTAAAGAAAGATATGCATGAATCCATTCTTGAGTTGTGTTTTAAATTTGATTATTGTTCTAAAGAGAATGAGTACGAGGAACTTTTGCAAATGTTTGAGCAAACATGTGTCGATAATATTATTTTCTTTGACTACGTCTGAGACACATGGTTGAATCCTCACAAGGAAAAATTTGTTGAAGCATGGATCAATCGAGTATTGCATATAAGAAATACTACGACTAATAGGTACGTCACTAAAACTTTGCATTTTGTATTATATTTATACTTATATAAAATATAACAAGATTGATTCATTATATATATATATATATATATATATATATATATTGTTTCCTCCTTTCATTCAATATATATGTTGTTTTCAATTATAACAAAATTCATTCACACAAATTTAAATAATTTAAATAAAGAAGATAAGTGAATATTAAATCAAGACAATAAATCTGAGAAGACACGCATAATAAGACTGAACTAAATAAGTCTAAATAAGGCTGAATAAGACACATATTGAGATAAGTCTGAATAATAAAATAAGACAATAAAAATACAACTATAATACTACTAATAATCTTCTCCTCTAGAAATGTGTAAAACCCTCTCTAATAAAACATGCATCTCATCTTCATGACCACCCATATGTAAAAGTAAACTCTGCTATATAAGACCACCTATTTCTTGACACCGTGTACACCTATTAGTAGTATCGAGATCAACATCATGACTAGGACCAGCACCAACATCAACATCATAACTAGGACCAGCACCAACATCTATAGCAACGTAAGGGATCATCCGAAGATGAGATATCTTATAGTATCACTGAATGTATCCCTCAAGACACTCCTATTGATATGCAGCTGAATGCAATTTAGTACGAAGTGATCGTACAAAGTTCATGTACATACTCCATTCATCATCAACATCACATACAACGAGCATCGGTGGTATAAGAGGAATGTGTTGAGTATACTCAAACTGTCGTATGCACCTCTCTGGTAAATACGGTACCATCGTGGAACACCAATGAATGTACCCTATAAACAACGACACATACTGAAATTGTGTCATATATTCTCATTGTAATTTGGCGTCCAGATAATATTAGTATCTCTAAAAGCATCCAACTTTGTTATGTAGTATGCAATGTTCTCATATGTTTGTTTTGTAGTCCATCGAAACATCCATGGCATCAAAAATATAGGCTCATCCATATCCTATTTACAAATATCAGAAAAATGATCATAAATCCATGTATGTAAATAATTAAAAAAATACAAATAATTAAATAAGCATCTTATCAAATAATAATATAATAAGTATAACAAATATAATAGTACCTGAAATAGAGATAAGTATCCTCTAATCGGTTTCGTTGCAGGTAATGTACCATCTCTAAGATAATCATATAAAACATTAAGCGCAGTTGGTCCCCATACCCATTTACCACAAGTATCAAAGTCTTTAAAAAGAAACAAATATTTAACATATACAAGGGTAAAACTTTTATCAGCTAGAATGATACACCCTACCAAATAAAGTAGGTATGCACTCGCTGCACAGTCGTACCGTCCTTCACAAAGTTGTTTAAAAAATACAGCTTTCAACCACTCAAAACTATATGAGGCACCTCTATTGGTCCTAGTTTCAGTTACAACTTCATCATAATCAACTCCCAATAACTCAACAATAACAGCAATTGCCAAATTTTCATTGACATTAGCGGGAGGTGTGAAAAACTCTCCATAACATGGGATGCTCAAAAGACCCCTAACATCGTCAAGAGTAATAGCCATTTCACCAAATGGCAGGTGAAGTAAGCTAGTCTGTGTGCCATCTCTTAGCAAAAGCAGATATCAGATTACCGTCAATCATGTGCAAACTACATATTTGCATAGGACGTAATCCAGATATAATAATTCAATGATCTATCTGAGTAGGTAATACATATTTGATATCAATGAATTTGCCTTGCTTTTTGCCATTTGAAACAATCTTTAAGGTACGTCTATCCCGTTTAATTAAAAATAACACACAATAACTTATAATCTAAATATACAATTATTTCATTAAAATCAGCTTTGTAATAACCTAAAATCAATTTACGTCTATCCTAAAATCAGCTTTGTAATAACCTATACTACAAATATATTAAAATATACATATTATGCTATATTATAATATGCAATAAAATAAATTATTTACTAACTTGTCCATTCCACACTTTAACTGCGATATGGTGCTCATAATCCTTAAGGACAAAAGGATCATAAGGACCTCGAGGAAATATAGGTTCTTCAAGCTGCTAATAATGATCGTGTTCAAATTGGTGCTACTGACCATGTTCACCATCAAACGCATGATCTTGTTGGTATTGGTATTGTTGATCTTGTTCTTCATCAAAAGCATGATCTTGCTCAAACTCACGCGCATTGCATTTCTTCGTTCATCTTTCTTATTTTTTCTTCTGCAGCTCTCCTATTTGAGGAGGTCGAACTCGAGAATGTTCACTGTCTATTTTTGCTCATCTGGTCCTCACTAAAAAAATAGAATTAAAAAAATGTTAAAAATTATGTAAAAAAAAAATGCAAAATTGTTATGGAAATTTCAATGAGTAATGAAATTTCCGGTGAACATCCTGAAAATTTTAAATTTTTGGTAGTTATAATTCAATACCGAAAATTGCATTTTTGAAATTTCCAGAAGTACCACTCGGAAATTTGAAATTTCCGGTACTTAAAACAACTACCGGATATTTCAAATTTCTGGCTGGTACTCCCAGAAATCTCAAAAATGAAATTTCCAGTATTGAATTATAATTACTGAAAATTTCATTCCTCTTGAAATTTCTGAGGAAAAAAAAAACAGCAGCACTCACTTTTTCGGAAAACACAACTTGTGGGGATATGAGGGAACTTTTTTATTTTTACAGTTTTGTTAAGGATATTTTGAATATTTCAATCGAAGAAAAATTTTAAATGGGAGGATATAGAGTTAATTGGGAATACAAAACTTTTTCTTTTATATATATATATATATATATATATATATATCCTTGTCAATTCATATATAGATTTATTATATATACAAAACCTAGTGTTATTTTAAAAAAAAATGGTAAATAAACTCGTATAATTTTACGATATTCTAAGTTCAAACTGACCCATAATATTCAGTATAACAATATTAATATTTATTAATTAAATTAAATTTTACATCTAATATCATTTTAATTTTTTGACGAGATTAATACAATTTTGTTAATATATATTAATACTAAATTTAATCATTTTTATAAGTGATAAATGAGATTTAAATACATCAATAAAAGTTAGGTATATTTACTATTGACTTAATAAGCATTGAGTAGTATATATTATCACTATCAATAGAATTTAGTTATATCATAAGTATTTAATATCATTATTTAAAAGATTTAATTTATATACTATAACAAGAGTTTTATGCTTTATGTGTTATTAAAAATTTCTGCCCTGGTTTGATTGGTTTTCGGATCGGTCCCGCTAACCCTCTTTGTCAAAAATATAAAAGCCAACCAAAGATTTTCTTTAAAAAAAAAACCAACAATTTGTTTGTAAGTGTTGGTTCTATTCCAATTAAAAACTATCATTTTTGAGCAATCAATTTTGACCAGATTCAAAAGCAGTCCCCTTTCATCCACATCAAACCCATATATTATTTATTTATTTTGACAAGAACCCATACATGAGTCAAACAAACAATTTATTTATAGTATAAAAAATTATTTTTTATTCTCAAGATATTATAAAATAGTCCTATATTATAAAATTAATTTTTCAATTATACTTTTTAATTAATAATATATTTTTCACCTTCAATTTAATATTGTTCACTTTCATCTGTAATAATAGCAAATATATTAACACTTAATAAAGATATCTTAGTAAAAATATCATTTTCTCTTATAATCAATAAGATCATTAATCATATATTCATTTTATATGTTAATGTTTTTTTAGAAAAACATTTAAATTCTTGTAAAAAAATATTTATATTTAAATGAATTAAATTTATTTTTTAAGATAAATTGTAGTATTAATAAAAAATCTATTTTAAAAAAATAATAAATAAAAAATGCATCCAATATATTACATCTAAAAAAGTGATTATATTTTAAGACGGAGTTAATAAATCCACAAATATCTATCGAGTCATTAAAGATTAAAAGAGCAATTATTACAAATATATTTTTCAATGAGCTATGAAACATAATCAAGCATTAAGTAGATATCAAATACAAACCACTTATTCTATCAAGTTCATGAAGCAATCATAATAGTTATACTTCAGACTTGAAATTTATAGCAGAACCACATTAAATTAAAAGCGCTAAGATTTTATTTTTTATTCATCATAGCCTTGTTAGTTGCTACTGAAGAACAAGGCATTCATGTGAACCAGCAACCATAGCAGGTTGAGTGCTTGAGCTAACTGCATCAGCTTCCTCAACTTCCTCGAGACATTGCGGCGTCACTGTCATGATATCAATCTTATCAGATGTAATGGCTTGAAAAATCAGAGTGTTGACTTCTTCAAACCTCTCTTCAGAGAGAGAAACCTCAGCAAGAAGCCTCCAAGCATTGGATTCAGACGCCTCATCAAAGTCCTTCTTCCTCTTTAACACCATGTGTCCGCTAATTTCCCACACGGCCGGATTAACTTGTGTGTCCAGAAGCTCGGCACTCACTTCTCCGAGAGCTTGTTTCTCTGCATAGCACTGTTGCAAAAATTTACATTAGTTGCCGAATAAATTATTTGTGCAACTACGGAATGAGATTTCAAGAAACTTAAAAGAGGGTTTTAAAAAGATTTCGGCCGCAATATCATGAGACATGACATCAAGGTTTTTGATGTCCATGAGGCCGCATTAGAGGTATCATTTGCATTCTCTACAATATCAAAGATCATCCCATGAGGCGACCACAAATTAAAAATCTTGCTTGAGATAGACTCAGAAAGCAATTTACCTGTGGTAAGAGAAAAACTCGGCGTCCACAGTCAGAAATAAGTACATTGTAAGGTATGTTGTTGTGTTGAAGGCAGATACAGGCTTCAGAAACAGTGTTTGCTAAATCGTCAAGAGCATGACCAGTACCACTCTCAAAGACGAGACCTCTGACCGGATAGTTCAGCAACTCAGATATTTTCACATCACCATTCAATTTCGAGATTTTCTTAGTAGCAGCCTTCTCAATAGGAAAAGGCATGGACAAATAATACGCCTGCAAAATCATGTTTCATCAACGCCGGAACACTAGATAGGAACACAATAAGACAATAATCAATGTGAAAAAATAAGGCGGGTGATCTAATCTATTCGCAAGTTGTTTAGTATATGTACCTGGAAGTGAAGATGGTTTATAGTGGCAAATGCCCCCAAGCTATTGTAGCCTAATCGAAAATATGGATTTCCTGCGTCAGCTGCCATGTGAAGTGCAAGCATGAAGCTCGCACGATCTATCCTTTGGGGCAAACACTCGAAAATTCGAGGAATCAGTAACACGTGCCCATATTCAATAGGACTAACCTGTTAAGAGAGTACATAAACAGACAGTATTATATAAACAACTTTTCTCTCCGGACCCTCAAGCATGGTTTTAAATTATCGTATGCAAGGTTTTGGAGGTCTCTGCAACCACATCGTGACAACAATTGTGGCTACATTTGCCCCCACTTTCTAGCAATATAAAGAATCACAATGTAACCGTAATTGCGACAGCTATTTAAAACCATGCACTAAATGACAAAAAGATCTTACAAATAAAATTCAGTAAACATACATTGATGGCAACAAAACTAGGAGAATTTTCAACATCAATAGGGGCGTTGGGAAAGAATTGGGCTTCCCCATCACTGCTAGCCTCAAATTGAAACAGGATCTCTTCTTGTCCAACTTTAGTGAAGTTGAATTTTGTTTCATCAAAGGGCTGGAGAACCTTGTCAACTCGAAACTCGGTTGGTCTCTTCTTGAGGTGACGACCCTCGTTCAACTGAGCAATGAAACCGTACTTGCCAGGAATCACCTACCCCAAAAAAACCACGCATACATGAAACCTAGTTCGCTAGTAACATTCATGCAAACAATATAAACCAAAACAACAATAATAATAACAAATAGAGAATCCAATTAAAACCTTGGTTTCACAGGTAGTAACATCGTAACGGAAAAGACCTCTCTGCATGCGATCCTCCCACTACACAATCAAAAATTCAAAATTCACATAACATAATAGTACACAACAATAAATAAATAACTAAGAAAATTAAAACTTGTTCACAACAATCTATGTAGCACCAACACTTTAGATTGATTCCGTGTCAGTAAACAGCCACACAGCAACGCCACTAGTAATTACATTCAATCATTTCTATTTATTAAAATCATTATTGGTATCTACATGTCAGAGTCACTTTTGTGTCCTATATCTGTGATTCATATATAACCATCAAAATTCCATAACTACTAACCATCAAAATTCCATAACTACCTGTCCAAGAATAATTGAGTCCAAAAAAGCCACAGGGCCTTCCTTGCATGCAATGAGAGACGAGTCCTTTTCCTCAACATTGTCACCCTTTCTGAAACCATACAAAGGGAGCTTCGCTTCTATTACCAAAAAATTCAAAAACACATCATCATCATCAACAATTCATCATTCATAATTTAAAAAAAAAAAAAAAAACAAAAAATATAATTCAAACACCAATTAAAAGAAAATACCTTGAATGCAACAACTCTTGAGACAATTTCTACCACAACCACTTACAGGAGCATCCTCATCTTTTTGATAATTGGAAACCACAGTAGGAACCCTCTTAATACTCAACATCTTTTTTTTTTCTCTCTTAAGAAACTTCTCACCAAATCCAAAAACAACAACAACAACAAAAGCTAGAAGAATTTTTTTTTTTTGAAGAATTAGAGCTTAAACAGAAATTAATTAATAAAACTTTTATTCTAAATCCTAAAGTCTAAACCCTAAACTCTTGGAGAACCACCGCCAGCAAGGAAAAGAAGGTCAGAAGGACTACCACCTTCAGAAGGCAAAGCACCTCGCCCGCCGTGCGGCGAAGGGTTGGTCTCAATCACACAACCCTTGCGTCGTACACAACGGGCATGAGACAGAAACCGTGGAACCCTTTGAATAGCCGTGATGATGTCTACAATTCTTCGATACCCTTTTGGGTTTTTTAAACCCCTCCCTCACAAATACCTAAAATTTTCTCTCCTTTTTTGTTGTTGATTTTCTCTTTTAACGAAAAATCTCCAACCCACCTATGAAACTGTAAAAAGAGAAATTTTGGGAATTGGGGTTGGAGAAGGGGTCAATTCGGAATCTGGGTTGTTGTTGTTTTTTTGGTTGGTGTGAGGATCAGCGAGGTTTTGTTTTTATAGAATAATAAAATAAAATAAGATTAAAAAAAAATTAAAAATAAATAAAGATAGAATGAGAGAGAGAGAGAGAGAGAGAGAGAGAGAGAGAGAGAGAGAGAGAGAGAGAGAGAGAGAATGGTTGTGATTGGGTCTTGTTTGTTGTGTATCTTTTGGAACAAGATCATGTATATTATGAAGGAATATGTGGATCTAGAAACTCATAATTTTAGTATTTATATAAATTTTTTTTATATAATCAATAAAGAAGAATTATTATTTTTTAAATAGAAATTTTAGTAGTCGATAGAAACAACTAAAATTTAGAAAAAATAGAGAAAACAAAAGAGAAAAATAATTTAAAGGTTTAATTATAGCATTTTTCTATTTTCTATTTTAGTTTGATTCATCGTTTTGGACATATTAAATTTTACCTATTTATATATTATGAAATTGATTTGTTATGAGAGAAAAAAAGAACATACTTTATTATGAATTAGTTATATATAGATGTTCAATAAAAATTAAAAAAATAATAATTAGTTTTAAAAAAGTTACTAAATAGAATTATTTAGTATGATGAGGATACTAAATGAGTGATAATATAACATTATTTTATTATATATGTGTAT
>JBBPBR010000004.1:51335062-51347906 GCA_037974775.1 Cicer pinnatifidum
ATATATATATATATATATATATTTTTTTTCGAGTTGGTCCTTTATTTTAATTTTAAGTGACAATTTGATATTTTATGTTTTAAAATTTCAACAATGTTATCCTTTTTTACACAAAAGTTTAAAAAAATCATCAAAATTTTAAACCAAAACCCATTAAATTAATAATCATCTTCAATATAATGCAAACTTTATCAAATCTATAACTGAAATATTCAAATACACTCATATTTTCATCTCCAACAACATCAAATAAAGAATGAAAATATGAGTTTATTTCAAGATTTAAGATATGAATTTGATTAAATTTGTATTTTATTGAAGATAATAATGAATTTTATGGGTTATAGTTGAAAAATTTGATGATTTTTTTGAATTTTTTGTAAAAAAAAGGACAACATTGTTGAAATTTTAAAACATTAAATGTGTAAAAATAAGGGTGTTCAATTATAAGAGTTATATTTCTTATTATGTTTGTGTTTTACTTTGACTTTTACAATGCATGAATTTTAAAGTATATTTTTAATGTATAAACAAAACTATAATTATAATATTAAATAATAATTTTTATTAATAAATAATAAATTTTTACTTAAATTATAATTAATATTTTTGAATAATTATATTTTTCAAATATAGTTTAATAGGCTATTCTTTATCTATCAAAAAGTCGTTATAAAGGTGACATTGTCTTTGAGACAATAATGTCTTTTCTTGTCGTACAAGTTGTGTTATGTAGGAGAGATACATTTTTTTTTTTTACATCACTCACATCAATTTTCATTAATGAACACTAAATCATGTTGAGAAATTGAGGTAGATGATGTAGAAAAAATTTGTTCCACTTAACACAACTTCCACGGCAAAAAAAAAAAGTCATTATTATATGAAAGATAAATGTCATATTTGACGACTTTTTGATGGAGATAGGACCACCGACTAAGACGACCATTGATAAATATTATTATTCCAAAAAATTATATTGAACTATTTTCATTCTTTATTTGATGAATTTGATGTTGTTGGAGATGAAAATATGAGTTTATTTGAATATTTGAGTTATGCATTTGATGAAAATATGAGTTATGCATTTGCATTATATTGAAGATGATAATTAATTTTATAGGTTTTATTTGAAAATTTTGATGAATTTTTTGAATTTTTGTAAAGAAAAAAGGATAACATTGTTGATATTTTAAAATATAAAGATCAAATTATCACTTAAAAAATTAAAATAAAGGACGAAATCGAGAAAAAAGAAAAGTTAAAGAATTAAAGAGAGAGAGAGAGAGAAAGAGAGAGAAAAATTAAGTTACCTGAAATTAAGTTAAGGGACCGCATATGTAATTTAGCCATATATATATATATTTCAAAAGTTGAAACCTAAGCAATTTTAAACTTTAAATTGTAGAGAGAAAAACACAAAAAAAAAAGAGCGGATTGAATTGTGTTTTGTTTCAAAAACTTAATTTAAAATAATTTATGAAAATCTAAACAGGAATAAGTAAAACATAAGTAAGAGATAAGGAAAGAAACACAAACCAATTTGTCTTGATTCACCACACCAACACGATAGTTACGTCTAATCCCTTCACATATAATGATATAATCCACTATTCACTAATGGAATCACAAGTTCGCTAAACACCGTCTAGTCAACTTGATTGAATTTAAGTCTTAATCTTTTAGTTTAGTGCGATCAAGTTGTTGAGGATGAAAGTTACTGTTGGGCCAGAATACAAAGTGTTTAGATTGGTTTTGAAAAGAATTCTCACACAAGAATGTTTACAAAAATTGCTCTAAGAAGATTTTCAGGTTTCTCAGCACTTGGAGCTAATATAAGAGATCTTTCAAGAGTTTGTAATTTGTAACGATATGCATTATTCTCTTGTTTTTCGTTGTTGATCTCTGTATTTTTGTGATGGTCACAAATCTTTTTTATAGAAAGGCATTTAGTTCATTAGAGTTTCTGACCGTTGTTGTGATTCCATGAAATTATCATGTGAATTAATAACTCATATCAAATCTTCAGAGTTTTTGAATCAGCATTAAAAACTTCTCCAAATCTATCTTCATAATTAATCCATCGTATCTTGATAGAAAAGACATGATGACTAGAGGATGACATTATAAGAGGATGTTATGCGTTTCTTCAATCAGAGGATAAGTCTACTATGATGAGCAAATGTGCATGATTGTCTTCATCAAATGGTCAAATTGGATGCCAAAATTATAAGACACAAGATCACCAGAGTAAACTTGTATCAGAAGCTTCAGCAGAGGTGCATTGAGAGCAAATTTTATAGAACCAAGTATATCTCAATATATATCAAAATATCGTTGTATTTATTTTATTTAGTTTGTTTATTCATAAGAGGATACATGACAAATACTTTTCTTCAAATCAACTTGATTCTAACAAATATTTGTTGTGCAAAAATATATAGTTATTAAATATTAGTAAAATTTGTGCTTAGTTAATGACCAATTTATTGTAAAAAGACATAAATAAATTAACAAATTCCTTGTATGCGTTACTTATTTATTGTCAAATGACAAAAAAAAAAAAATATTAATGGAGGGAATTGTGTGTTTTAGAAACCTGCATTGTTATAATTCACTACGCCAAAAATGATATTTAACAGCGCCCCTTTTACAGCGCTTGCAAAACACAAGCGCTGTTGTAAATGTATTTGAAAAATAACGGAGCCTTTTACAGCGCTTTTAATCACAAGCGCTGTAAAACAAGCGCTGTTGTAGGTTATATAACGTATGCGCATAATGTTATAAGGCTTTTACAGCGCTTTTTAAAAAAGCGCTGTAAAATGAAGCGCTTTCGCGTATGCTTTTACAGCGCTTTTTTCACAAGCGCTGTAAAAGGCATGCGCTTTAAAATAATTGGACCACCTTTGACAGCGCTTTTTTCACAAGCGCTATAAAATACAAGCGCTTTCATTGAATTTAACTACCTATTACAGCGCTTTTATTGACAAGCGCTGTAAAAGACATAAATTTCAAATAATTATATACGTTGGGAACCCTCATATCCTCTACATCTTTCATCACCTCTACTCTGGGAACCCTCATACCCTCATATCCATTACGTGTTGTGCCGCCATCTACCTATTACGTGTTGTCTCAGGTATTTTTTTTTAACTAGATTTTTTTTATCAAATTAAAAATTCATACCACTTGATCTGTGTTAAATCTCTTCAACTAGTCAAAAACTCATACCACATGATCTGTTCTGTTTTTAAAATAATTGATTGATATTGGTTTCTTTTTGAAACTTGTTGATATGTTTTGAAAGCTTATTAGTTTTGTAACTGCATTTATATAGGTGGTATAATATGGATAGGAAATGGATGTCAGCCAATCGATTGTCAAAAGAGTATGAAATTGGAGTGAAGGAGTTTGTTGAGTTTGCAGTGAAGAATGCAAAAGATCCAAATAGAGTAGTTTGTCCTTGTTTAAAATGTTGTTTTGGAAAACGTGTTAGAGAAGATGAATTAGAAGGACATCTAGTATGTAATGGAATTGATCAAAGCTACACATGTTGGATAAGACATGGTGAGAAAAAAAAGAAAACATTAATTTTGAGAATAGTTCGACATATGCTTCAACTGACTTCGATACAGATACATATGAGCCGGATCGAGTTGATGAGATCGCAAAAGCAGTTGAAGAAGATCTTCGAGATTGTCCTAAAATGTTTGAAAGTTTGTTGAGTGATGCAGAGAAAGAATTATATAATGGTTGTACTAAATTCACAAGACTGTCGGCGATATTAAAGTTGTACAACCTAAAAGCGAGTAATGGATGGTCTGATAAAAGCTTTACAGAATTATTAACACTCATAAAAGATATGTTGCCAGATGATAATCAACTTCCCAGTCGAACCTACGAGGCTAAAAGGATTTTGTGTTCTATTGGCATGAGTTACGAAAGGATTCATGCGTGTCCTAATGATTGCATTTTATTTCGAAATGAATATGAACTACTTAAGGCGTGTCCGAAATGCAACGTCTCTCGATATATGAAGAAAGAATCTACTCCAGCAAAAGTCGTGTGGTATTTTCCTATAATTCCAAGATTTAGGTGCATGTATCGCAGTGAAGAAGATTCAAAACACTTGACATGGCATGCAGATGAAAGAATTAGAGATGGAATGTTTCGACACCCTGCAGATTCCCCACAATGGGCAAAAATTGATCACGAGTATCCTGAATTCGGGATAGAGTCAAGAAATCTAAGACTTGCACTTTCTACTGATGGAATGAATCCACATGGTCTTCAAAGCATCTCACACAGCACGTGGCCTGTGATTTTGGTAATATATAACCTACCTCCATGGTTATGTATGAAGCGTAAGTTTATGATGTTGTCTCTGTTAATTTCTGGACCCAAACAACCGGGGAATGATATCGACGTATACTTGACTCCTCTAATAGAAGATTTAAAACGTATGTGGGAGACAGGTGTGGAAGTTTATGATGGGTATAAGAAAGAATATTTCAATTTGAGGGCTATGTTGTTCGGCACAATTAATGACTTTCCAGCATATGGTAATTTATCAGGATATAGCATTAAAGGTCAATGTGCATGTCCTGTATGTGAAGAGAGTACAAATTGGATGCGGTTGAAACATTGTAAGAAGAATGTGTTTCTTGGACATCGTAGATTTTTACCTTATAGTCATCAGTATCGTTGGTGGAGAAATACATTTAATGGAAAATCAGAGGAAGGTAAAGCTCCTTTACCACCGACTGGATATCAAATACTTGAAAAAGTACAAGGTTTGACCAATAAATTTGGCAAACCTTTTGCGGGAGAGCTGGTCAAAACTGGGTGGAAGAAAAAGTCAATTTTCTTTGAATTACCATATTGGAAGTCATTGTATATAAGACATTTCCTCGATGTGATGCATATTGAAAAAAATGTATTTGATAGTGTTATTGGTACGTTACTCAATGTTCCAGGAAAGTCTAAAGACGGCATCAACGCAAGATTGGACTTGGTCGATATGGGAATAAGAAATGAATTGGCTCCAGTAAAGAAAGGAAATCGCACATATCTACCTCCAGCCGCTCATACTCTATCTAGAAAGGAAAAAATTGTTTTATGTAAATTTCTACATGAAGTTAAAGTTCCAGAAGGATACTCTTCGAACATTAGAAATTTGGTTTGTATGAAAGACCTCAAGTTAAAAGGTTTGAAGACTCATGATTGTCATATTCTAATGGAGCATTTGCTACCAATAGGTATACGTTCCATTTTACCTGAAAAAGTTCGACTAGCATTAACTAGATTATGTTTCTTCTTCAGGGAAATTTGTAGTAAAGTGATCGATCCTGAGAAATTACCGACATTGCAGAGGGAAATTGTTGTTACTTTGTGTGAGCTTGAAATGTATTTCCCACCATCGTTTTTTGATATAATGGTTCACCTTACTGTTCATCTGGTTAAGGAGACACAACTTTGTGGGCCAGCTTATATGAGATGGATGTATCCGATAGAACGATATATGAAAATATTAAAAGGGTACGTAAAAAGTAGAAGTCGACCAGAAGGTTGTATTGCTGAACGATACATTGTTGAAGAGGCTGCTGAATTTTGTACTGAATATCTGTCCAATGTTGAATCCATAGGGCTTCCCATGTCTCGTCATTCGGGAAGACTATCAGGAGAAGGGATAATTGGAATGAGACTACTGACTATATCAAGGACAGAATTGGAGCAGGCACAATTGTATGTTCTGCACAATGATGATGAGGTTCAACCGTATGTTACAATACACATGGATCAGTTATCTCGTTTGAGCATGAATAGGAATCAAAATTGGATAACTCGAGAGCACAATCGAAGTTTTATACCATGGTTAAAAAATCACATAAAGTCAAAATTTGACATAGACCCCGGATCAATTTCACAGAGATTGAGGTGGCTAGCAAATGGTCCGAGCTTACATGTCTTTTCTTACACTGGTTATGTTATTAACGGCTACACATTTTATACCAAAGAACAAGATGATCAGACCACTATGCAAAATAGTGGAGTCACTCTCGTAGCTGAAGCGATGCATGTCTCAAGTGCAAAAGACAAAAACCCAATATATGCAAATCTATCATATTTTGGGGTTATCGACCGCATATGGGAGTTAGACTACACAATGTTTCGTGTTCCCATATTTGGTTGCAAGTGGGTCGATAATAATAATGGCGTTCGAATTGATGAGTCAGGATTCTTGCTTGTTGATTTTAATAGGGTGGGATACAAAGACGAGCCTTTTATTTTAGCGTCGCAAGCTCAACAAGTGTTTTATGTCACCGATCCTTCTGATGATAAATGGTCTGTTGTCCTATCGACCAATAAAATAAGTGATGATAACAACAATGATGAAGATGTTGGTAATGATCTTTTATTTGCAACATCACAACAACCACATGAAATTGATTCAACTGATGATGGTTTATATCTTAGAGATGATCATGATGAGGGAATTTGGATTAATCCATCGTTTCGTATTGTAAATGGACAAACAAATGTGAATCCCACCAGGAAAAGAAGAAGGGCATCTTAATGTACATGTTTAATTGTTTTATATAAGCCATGCATGTAATCTGAATTATTGTTGTAATCTGAATTATTGTTCTATTCTGGTTTTATTTGTAATCTGAATTATTGTTCTATTCTGGTTTTATTATTGTAATCTGAATTATTATTCTATTCTGGTTCTATTATGGTTTTATTGAATTATTGTGGTATTATATAATCTGAATTATTCTGGTTCTATTCTTGTTTTATTGTTGTCTAAGAAGGCAAGCATAACCAGTGATTATTGCATGTTTATGTAAATTTGGACAATTTCAATTCTTAAGAACTATGCATGTAAAAAAAGTGCATGCCTTTTACAGCGCTTTTTAAAAAAAGCGCTGTAAAAGGCCCTTTTAAAAATTAAACAATGAGACATTTTACAGCGCTTTTTTAGAAAAGCGCTGTAAAAGACTTTAAAAATAATAATGAAAAGATAACTAACATGACTTTCTCTAACAGGATTTTCTTCAAACACCTTTTACGCATCATGGGAATCCCCAAAAACACATTGTTAACAAAAACATCAGATCCATTGTTAACAAAAACATCAGACACATTGTTAACAAACCCATTTTTCGCAACATGGCAATGAACCTGAAGATCAAGTTACGATTTAAGAATGAAAGGGAATGTAAAGAGATAAAAAGGACTTTGATGTTTGGTGAAGATTGAAAGAGTTAGCTTTGATGTTTGCGAAGAAGATGCATAAAAGGACTTTGATGTTTGGTGAAGAGGAAGATATTTTGGTGGGACTATGTGGGTTTTGCAGAGCTTGTTTAAAAAATAACATAACAAAACACAAAAATAACATAATAAGGCCTTTTACAGCGCTTGTTGGGATAAGCGCTGTAAAAGAGTCTTTTAAAAATTTAAATAAGGCCTTTTACAGCGCTTCTTTGAACAAGCGCTGTAAAAGGCTATTAAAAAAACATTATATAACATACTAAAACAATGAGGCCTTTTACAGCGCTTGTTTGTAAAAGCGTTGTAAAAGGCCTTATTTAAATTTTTAAATAAATACGCCTTTTACAGCGCTTTTCCAAAGAGCGCTATAAAAGGCTAAGCCTTTTACAGCGCTTGTTATAAAAGCGCTGTAAAAGGGTTATAAAAAAGCGCTGTAAAAGGGTTATATATATAACAGTAACCTCTTCAGTTTCCTCTTCATTACGTAATCTACACTATCATCTCAACCTTCATCGTTCTTCTCTTCTTTTGCAAACCCTATAATCTCGTTCATTACGAACTGTATTTCCACGATCATCTCCTTCATTTCGCACCTTATTTCCATCCAAGATCATTTCGAACCTTATATTTTCATTGAAATACGTAACCCTCATTACGTATTTCTTCAAAACCGTTTTTCTGTGACATTTATTGCTGTGAAATTTCTCCGTTCGCTCTTTTCTTTGCATTTCATCCTTCTTCGAACCATTATTCAGGTATTGATGTTATTTATTTTTTGTAATCATTAAAATGCATGTTGAGCTTGTTTAAAATATATATACTGATACATGTTGAGCTTGTTTAAAATAATGCATGATGCATGTTGAGCTTGTTGAAGTTATACTAAACTGCATGTTGAACTTGTTGTAGTTAAATGGATACAAACAGAGATTTAGAATGTCAAAATGAAGAAGTTGGCACCAGTAGGACTTATGAAAATGAAGTCAAACGTGGTGCAACTATCATGCAAAAAGTCATTAAAGCTAGGAGCAATGGGACCAAGTTTGAGGTAATACTATACTATACTCTGTTTGCTGTGTATTTTTTTAGGTTTTTTTAATAGCATGTACTTACTATATGAGTTTATTAGGTGGGATGGAATGAAAGTGGTCAGCCAGTTGACCCACACAGCGCAATGTTTGTGAGCTACATTGGGGCTGTTGTGCGTCAAAATATTCCAATAACAATTGACGACTGGAGAGATAAGGCATTGAAGGATGCCAAAGATATCATCTGGAATGATATTCAAGTAAATTTTTTGATCCAATCTTTTGTCATTTATAAATATTTTCATTGAAATACTTTACTTATAATTTTTTTCATTGCAGGCATCTTTTGTCCTTGATGAAGGACGAAAGAATTATGTATTGAGAGTTGCCGGCAAAATCCATCGTGGATTTAGATCGCATCTCTCAAACTTCTATCTTAAAGATAAAGAAGGAAACACAAGCGCTGAACCTCCAAAGATATATCGACATTATATATCAAATGAGGAATGGAAAGCGTTTGTTTCCAAACGTACGGACCCCGCGTTTGTCGTAAGTGATTAATTTATTAGCTTTTTTGTGTTTTATTATTTATATTCGCATCGTATTTTAAATTTTTACATAATTGCTATTTTTTTATATAGAACATAAGTAAGGCAAATCGTGAAAGGGTAAGAAACCCGACGCACCCATACAGAAAATCACGTATGGGATATGCACGCCTTGATCAAGGGCTTGTAAGTAATTAAACATCACTTTTATATAATGAATGAATTTGTATTATAAACTATAGTTTCTAACTAATATTTTGTTTTATCCAATAGCGACAAGAGACCCAAACTAATCAACCGTTGGGTCGTCACATCTTGTGGAAGGAAGCTAGGGTAAATAAAGATGGAGTGGTTGATAACCAAAATGTTCAAAAAGTAATAGAACTTTGTGTAAGTATATTATGACTTTAATATTTTTTCAATATTGTATTTATCACTTGAATACTTTTTAATATTGTATTTTAAAAATGATAATGAACTTAACTATTTTAATGTTACATGTATTTTAGGAGACCATCTCTCAAAGTTCTGAATGTGAAGAGGGCAACAAGGATAGTTGTCGGGATATTTTGGGCAAAGTTTTTAATGTTCCTGAATATTCCGGCCGAGTTAGGGGGAAGGGATTTGGCGTAACTCCCAGAAGCTTTTTTCCTCAAGAGAAGCGCCAAAAACCTTCCAACGAGGAAGTATTAGAGAAGCTCAGAATCCTATCTGAGCAAGTGGCACAATTGGTGAATACAAACAAAGACAAGCAACTTCCGGTTCAGCTCCAAGGTGAACTACAAATGGAGAGTGAAAGCGGGAGTTGCAACGTCGGTTTGAAAAATATTCCCGAGGTAATTAATTACTTACTTGCTTATGTAATTACTTATGCATTAAACAATATTATATATTAACTGTACTTATGTTTTAACTATTGATTTAGGGTGTCACTTCGTGTTTTCTATACTTGTCCTCGCCCACTCATCGGAAGGTGGGAAAAGCAAAATTGTACAATACTTTGGGAGAATTATTGCACAACACTCCGATCCCAAAGGGCCATGTCAAGGTATCGCCTACTATTGCTTTCGAACCAACTGCACCGTTGCCGATACCGGACAACGACGGAGATATGCAGTCATTGGGCGAAGCTATCGGTAGTTACGTGGCATGGCCCACTAACCTTGTTGCCCTCATTAAGAGCCCTCCCAGAAACAAATCAGTGACGTCTCCCGATAAGGTTTGTCACATTTATTGCATAAGCTTTGTCAATTTTTTCAGATTCAATAAACTAACATTTAACCTCATTTTTGTAGGTCCAAATAAATAAACCACCCGTACATCCAAAAAAAAGCAGCAAACCTCAAAAATTGGAGGTTAATAGAGCTGCCAATAAAGCTGCCAAATTTGCAGCAATAAAAAAATTGGATCGTGGCAAATCAGTCGCTGCTGCTGCTCCTCCTAAAATAAGTCAGCCACGCCTTGGTAAATACGGGGCGTGTCTTGACATTGCTGTAAAAAAGAACCTATGCAGCAGCGACGATTGCCGCATGATACATATGAATAGAGAAATATTCGGAGAGGAGTATGAGGAATTATTCGACAAGGAGCACGTATACGAGCTTCTCGAACATAAGGAGCTCAGTGCAACTGTAATGAGCTTGTATATAAGGTAAAAAATACTTTTAATTGCATTTATTTGTAATTAATTAAATGTATTGGTAATTAATCTAGTTTAATATTTTCATTGAAGGTTTTTGCATGAGAAGGTCGTGTGCCCTAAGAAATTATCGAATAAATACTCATTCTTCTCTCCGCATAAAACGTCCATGTGGAAACTGGATGAAGACAATGTAAAGAAATACATTGTAAATATGTTTTTAGGAAATATTTCAAAGGATAAATTGTTCTTAGCACCATATAATTCAGGGTACGTAATTTTATCTTTTTTAATTGATGAGAATTTAATTTATTAGTTGTGTATAGACCAAATTGTGTAACCAATTTTTTGTTGTTGTAGGGCACATTGGGTGCTATTTGCAATCAATGCCGTCTCTGAAGTTGTATACTATTTGGATCCCTTGCATGGCGATTACAACAATCACTCCGAAATCAAGACTTTGTTCGACACGTAAGTAATATTCATTTATTTTTGTTACACATATATATAAATAAGTGTTTATTCATGCTAAAATAATCACATTTATTCATTTTATAGTGCATTAAAAGTTTTTCGAGCTCAAAGAGGTGCGGTAGTATCGAAGCAAAAGTCTAATAATATTACATGGATCCCAATAAAGTGCCCTCGTCAAACAAACAATATCGACTGTGGGTACTATGTATTGAGATTCATGAAGGAGATTGTTGACAAGAATAAAACTATTATCCCAGAAACGGTACGATATTTTGATTATATGATTTTCATATATAAATTATCTATATATTTGAAACTAACTTAATATAATATGTTCAATTTTTATATTGCAGTACTTTGAACATTCCAGTCCTTCATATTGTGAGCAAGATCTGATGGAATTAAAGGAGGAATGGTGTGAGTATGTGCTTGAAATGAAAATTATTTGATTTTCTGGGAAATAGCATGCTGCAAGGGACTGAATATTATATGGTGCATAGTTATTATATGTATATGATCATAGGACAGTATATAAACTTGCATATAAATATGTTGTAAATTAGATTCAATGTATATTCATACCAAATATGTTGTAAATTAGATTCAATGTATATTCATACCAAATATGTTGTAAATTACTGTGTATCATTGTTCTGGTTCTGGTTCTGGTTGTGTTACTGATTCTGTTTCTGTATCATTGTTCTGGTTCTGGTTCTGGTTCTGGTTCTAAAATTAGTGATTCTGGATGTGTTGTGTTGTGTGAACTGGTTCAAACTAATTTTGGATAAAAAGATAAAAGACAGCGCTTTATAAAAAAAGTGCCATAAAAAGCTAAAAAACGCTTTTAAAATATATACAGGGTTAAAAAAAAAAAAAAAAAAATAACACCTTTAACAGCGCTTTTTACAAAAAACGCTGTAAAAGGCACCCCAAATATGTATTATGGGTATGCCTTTAACAGCGCTTTTTACAAAAAGCGCTGTAAAAGGCACCCCAAATATGTATTATGGGTATGCCTTTAACAGCGCATGTTACAAAAAGCGCTGTAAAAGGCACCCCAAATATGTATTATGGGTATGCCTTTAACAGCGCTTGTTACAAAAAGCGCTGTAAAAGGCACCCCAAATATGTATTATGGGTATGCCTTTTACAGCGCTTGTTACACAAAAGCGCTGTAAAAGGTACCCAAATATATGAACTGTGGTATGCCTTTTACAGCGCTTGTTGTAACAAGCGCTGTAAAAGGTGCATAATAAGCGCGCGTTATGAATGGTGCCTTTAAGAGCGCTTTTTTGAAAGCGCTGTTGTAGCTTTTACAGCGCTCGAATCTACAGCGCTTTTTTTTTTGAAAAAGCGCTGTAGAAGGCTTAAAAAAAGCGCTGTAAAAGCGCTTTTTTGGCGTAGTGATTTGTGATAATTACTTAAATAGTTCTAATCATAAATTATTTTTTAGTGATATTCTAATCATAAATTTTATATGATATTTTTATATGTTTAAATTTAAAATTATATTCAAATATATGGGTAATATAACTGACTAATTTCTTAAATAATTTTTTTAATTAATACAATGAAAGAGTTAGTCTATTCTATATTTAGTTACCCTAGGGAATTCGAAAAAAATAGTAGTAGTTTAAAAGTTGGCATTATAAAATTAGTTTTTCAAAAATAATATGACAGCAGAAATTAATTAAATTTGTTACTAAAAATTTCATTTTATTTTTCATTAATGTTATGAGCCTCTGAATGGTCATAGTTAGAAAATATGAGTTAGTGGAAAAATTCACGATTAAAAGGTAGTGTGATAAAATTAATTAATTTTTTTTAAATCAATAAGACAATATATTAAGAAAGAATTGTTACTAATCAGTTTATTATAT
>JBBPBR010000004.1:51380472-51402914 GCA_037974775.1 Cicer pinnatifidum
ATTCTAAAAAAAAAACAAAATTATTTTTAAACAACATATTATTTTTTTATATTCAATAATATATTAAATTAACCCTCGCAATGTGTGGTTTAACATCGAATTAATAATTAAAATGAAACTTACAAAACTATCCTTCAATTTTAGTTATTTAAAATAATAAGGTGTGACTTTTTGTCCAAATAAAAAGGTATAAATTGCAAATTTACATCTTCATAAAAAGAAATCGGTGTAAATTAGCAAATTCTAATATATAAATAATATTATATAACATATTTAACTAAAAACAAGAAATAAAACAACAACTACACAAAATAGTTTTTTAATGAAGAAATTAAAAGAATAAATATATAACCCATTCAAGAATTGCAAACCCAATATTTATTTAAATAACTTTAAAATTAGCATTAAATTGAAAGAAACAAACAAACGAATGATTCAAAGTCCTAAAAAAATCTTCATTTGATGAGTAACTTTCAAGATGCTTTCCATTATATATACAATGATGTCAAAACGTGTGTATGCAAGAGTATTTTAAATGCCTAATTAAAATTCTTGTATATTATTTAGTAAAAATAAAATAAAATAAATAAAATACCAATTTAGTGGTTAAGCAAGTAATAAAACATAATAAATAGAAAAACCAAGCATTTATTCTTCCATCATAGACTCCACTTTTTCACCCTTGAGCAATAATGTGAAATTTATTTGAATCCTTCATCTTCAAAGCTTCGAAAACTCCCTTTAGAGATTGAAGTCTTATCTTCTTCATTTTCTTAATGCCTTGAAGTGATTTCTCCAAAATCTTCTAAGCTTTATTTGAATTCGTAGCATCGACAACCTTCTCAAACATAGAATCATCAAAATATTGACGATGACAATAAGAGCTTGTTGATCCTTCTTCCTTGTCTTTGCCAAAACCTCCTTCTCAATTTGAGACAACCCTTCTTCATCTTGTGGCTATTATAGCCTTTTCCAACAATCTCCCATACACCTTGAGAGTCAAGCAATGCTTTCATGCAAAGCCACCATTTTTCATAATTCTTTTTTTTTTTTAAAATTGGAAAGTGGAAAGTAGTGTAATCACGAGTCGCTATTTCTCATCTCTCACAGCCAAGCTCTAGATACCACTTTGTTAGAGAAATGAAGGTATTTCTAATAGAAAAATCACAATTTGCTTGATGTTTAATGTCAAGTACAATGAGATATTTATATGTACAAATAGAAAACTCTAGACACATTTCTTGTGCTTTTGAGTGTATTAATTTAAAGATAGGATTTAAACAAAGCAAATAAATCATCATAAAAAGGTAAGAAACTGAACAGACAAGAATGGAGAACATTCTTAACAAAATCTAGAAAACGAAGAATGTTCTCCTGTTTCAAGAATGATCATCACAGCTCCAAAATTAATCAATCTCCACTAGTTCAAAAAAGATTATGCCTTTGAATTTCATGCTAATGTTATCAGTACTTGGCAAGGAAAAAACTAAGATGATCAGATTCAAAGAAACTACTCGAATCACAAAGAGAGAAAATCATGAATTAGCAAGACCAGAGAGATCCGAACATTCTTGATAGCATTCTGACCATTCTGGACTATAGTGTAACATCAGCCTCTAGACTGATAATCATTCTCCAGCATGTTAACATCAATCTCCAACATGGTAACATCATTCTCCAGCATGTTAACATCAATCTCCAACATGCTAACGTCATTCTCCAACATGTTAAACATCAATCTCCAGAATGATAGCATCAATCTGCAGAAAGTTCTCATCAGTCTCCAGAATGATCAGATCATTCTCCAGAATTATCGGACTAGTCTCTAGAATGATCATCAATCTCCAGAAAGTTCAAAAACTGACAATCCAGATTGATTATCAATCTCCGTTTCTACAGAATTTCAGTATCAATCTCCATATTTCTGCGGAAGTTCATCATCTTTCTCCAAACTATTTTGGACATAATCAAGTCTTCAGATCAAAGATATAACATCAA
Organism: Cicer pinnatifidum; assembly: GCA_037974775.1. Lineage (NCBI taxonomy): Eukaryota > Viridiplantae > Streptophyta > Magnoliopsida > Fabales > Fabaceae > Cicer > Cicer pinnatifidum. Next base: position 51,382,471 of record JBBPBR010000004.1, read on the forward strand.
AAAATACATCTGAAGCATAAAGGATCATTAAACACAAAGGAAATCTGATCAAGAACGAATAAACCAGCCTAGTCAAACAGGTTTCAAAAATGTTCAAAGGATGAAATATTTTTACTCATATATATTGGTTTTGGTAAAAAATTAAAGAGCACTACCAACAACTCTTTTGACCATTATTAAATGTCCTAAAATCCTATAAAAGGAAGTGCAATGATTAAGAAAAAACAAGAGTTTCAAGTACTAAGCAATTCATTACTCATTTCAATCATACTTGAATTTCTCTCACTCACACACATTGAATCAATTTTGATTTATAGCATAGTGTGATCATTGATTATTGTATGAATGTATTTGACCATCTTCTTCATGAAGATGCTATTTTGAAGATGTAATAATCATTCTCTTGAATGATTAATATATGATACATTCCTTTAGAGATTATTTCATTATTGATTGAATACTTATGCACTTTGATGAAGTGAATGACTTCTTGCTTGATCACTTATGCAGTTCATGTTCCTTAAACAAAACTCAAGTGTAATCATTAGTAGACCACTATTCTTAAAACTTAAATCATTAATTCCATAAGGTTTGATGTCATTAAAAAATACATCAAAAAGATTTTTGCCTCAACAGAAATATTTAATTTCGAGGTTCAAAATTACATTCTCTATTTCGGTTGCTAGTGTGACTAAAAATATTCAGTCTCTAAATCGGTCACTAAAGGCGAACTTTTTAGTAGTGTGATGTACTTCTTGAAGACAAGATGACATGCTATCAAGAGAGGATGTATTTCTTGAAATAATAAAAATAATGTTTTTGACATTTTTCTTTGTTAACAAATTAAAATGAATACAAAGTTCACTTCAGGAGTCTCTTATCTCTTTAATAACAAATTAAAATGAACACATATTTTAAAAAATAAAAATAAAAAATATTTTCAAAAATGTAAAAAATAGAAAATAGTGTGTTAGAATGTATGTTAGAGAGTACGTTGTTAGCGTTATTCTTTAAAAAATTAAGAAAAATAATCAAAATAAAGATAGAGTATGTGTCAATACTCTTATTTTGGGACGAAGTTGAGTTGCTTGAATTTCTTTAAAGCTTGGAACAAATTTAGAACATAAAGTTATGAAGAGAGATTGAAGTTTCGGCGCCTTTAACTTATCACACTTGCATATATCAACAAAACATGGAAGGTCATCCAACCATATGTGTGTTAGATTTGGAAGACACATATCATTGAGAGTGTTGTCTCCACCGCCATGTCTAAAAACTTCTTCTTGTTTAAGAGCGATTGATATGGATAGATTGCTCAACTTTGGAAGCATTCTAATCATAGAAATAGAGAAAAGGCTTTTCATTTTGTTGTAATAATAGACCTTTGTATATGTTACTTTTGGAAAATACATTTCAGCATTGGGTAGTTTCACAAGTTCTTCATTTTCAAAATTTATTTGTTCCAAATTGTCGCAGTTGGATACATAAAGGGAGAACAACTCTCGTAGGCTTCTATGCATCTCCATTGAGAATAAGTATATCAAGTTTTTACATTTTTTCACGGTTATTCTTCGAAGAGATTGGAGATTAGAATCTGACAAGGATTAAGATCCATCTTTGATATAAGGCTCAGTTCTAAAAAACCTAACAATTCCAACACCTCTATCTCGACAAATAAGACGAGGCAATATTGAAAATATACTCCAAATAATTTCATATATAATATTGTTGGGTTTTGGGCTCCCTTCCTATGTGGAGAAAGGCCCAATATGTGCAAGCCCACGAGTCTCACTTAACCAAGTGGAGAGGGGTCAGATTAGGGAGAGAGAGAGAGCTGAATTCAGAGAGAGAGGCAAAGAAAAAAGTGAGAGAGAAAGAGTAAACCCTATTTTCGCATAAAGCAGAGCAGCTGTACTAGATTCGCGATATCTCCTTCGTTCACCGTCGGATCGGGCTGAAATTTGGACAGCAGGTTCGTGACTCGTGATACTTCATTCTGACCGTTTGGATCGTCGATCAGAGGTCTGAGGTGGGAGATATTGAACTCGGACAGCAGCAGTTTTTCTGGTTTTTTTTGCTGAACTTTGTTCTCAATTTCATGCTTGTTTTCTCATTGTTTTGGCTGATTATTGTGCTAGTTACCTTGCTGTTTTTGGTTGGTTATTGAGCACGAATTTGTGCCATATTTGAAACTCTCTTGTACCCATATTTTGATCATAGTGGAGCTCTATTACTGGCTTGGTCCCGTGGTTGTTTACTTCTCACATTGAGAAGGTTTTTCCACGTTAAAAATTATTGTGTCCTTTGTGATGGTGATTTTATTTGTTGTAATTATTTGTTGATTGCTCCTCACAGATTCTTGCAAGTTTGGGAAATTAATTATTCGCTGCATATTGCTCTGTTAGAGTTGTTATTGTATTTGTTGTTGAATTTCCCATCAGAGTGGCATCAGAGCTCTTTGGTTAAGGGGTTGTTTGACTTGTTTGAATGATGGAGGCAAATACAAATAGAATGATTTGTTTGAATGGCACTAATTATCACTTATGGAAGGGAAAAATGAAGGATCTGTTATTTGTGAAGAATTTGCATCTTCCTGTGTTTGCTAGTGAGAAGCCAGAATCCAAGACTGATGAGGATTGGAGTTTTGAACATCAGCAGGTCTGTGGTTTTATTCGGCAATATGTAGAAGACAATGTTTATAATCACATTGCTAATGAGGAACATGCAAGATCCTTGTGGAAGAAGATTGAATCTTTGTATGCTTCTAAGTCAGGGAATAATAAGTTGTATTTGTTGAACTCCTTGATGAATTTGAGGTACAAGGAGGGGACTTCTATTTCAGATCACTTAAATGATTTTCAAGGGCTCCTAGATCAATTGTCAGGTATGGGTATCAAATTTGATGATGAAGTGTTGGGACTATGGCTACTAAATACTCTACCAGATTCTTGGGAAACTTTTCGGGTTTCAATTACAAACTCAACTTTTGATGGTATTGTCTCTTTGCAAAGTGTAAAGGGAAGTGTTCTTAATGAGGAGATGAGAAGGAAGGCACAAGGTACTTCATCTCATTCGGAGGTACTTGTCACTGAGAACAGGGGCCGAAGTCAAAGAAAGGAACCGAAAGGGAACAAACAGAATAGCAGAAGTGCGAGTAGAGAGAACAACAGAAGTAAGTCCAAGCCCAGATTTAAGAATGTGGAGTGCAATTATTGTCACAAAATTGGGCACATACAGAGGAACTGTTTCATATGGAAAAGGGAGAGAAAAAACAATAACAGTAAGCAGAGAGATAAGAATCATGATGATGATGACCGTGTTACTACTGCTACTTGTGATGATCTGATTATTCTCCGTGACTATGACTCAGTCAATCTTGTATCAGATGAGAGCATGTGGATTATTGATAGTGGTGCTACACTGCATGTTACACCAAGGAAGGAGTTCTTCACATCTTACACTTCTGGTGACTTTGGAGTGTTGAAGATGGGTAATGATGGTGTGTCCAAGGTAGTTGGTATTGGTGATGTTTGTTTGCAGACCAACATGGGAGTGCAGTTGTTGCTTAGAGGAGTCAAACATGCTCCAGATGTTCGCTTTAATTTGATTTCTGTGCAGATGCTTGATGATGGTGGTTATAATAATCACTTTGGTTCAGGAAAATGGAAACTCACCAGAGGTAACTTAGTTGTGGCCAGAGGGGAGAAAATTAATAAACTGTATTGGACTAAAGCATTGGTTGCTAAAGACAGTGTGAATGCCATGGATATGGAGGCTTCTTTGTGGCACCGCAGGCTTAGTCATATCAGTGAAAAGGGGCTGAATTGTTTAGCTAAAAAGGATGTACTTCCGGGATTAAAGAGTGCAGAGTTGGAGAAATGTTCTCATTGCATGGCTGGTAAGCAGACTAGAGTATCCTTCAAGAAACATCCCTCCTCAAGGAAGTCAGAGTTGCTTGAATTGGTGCATTCTGATGTTTGTGGCCCGTTGAAGGTAAAGTCATTTAGTGGTGCACTCTACTTTGTTACTTTTATTGATGATTGTTCTAGGAAGCTTTGGGTCTATGCTTTGAAGACAAAAGACCAAGTTCTGGAGAAATTCAAAGAGTTCCATGTTATGGTGGAGAGACAGTCAGGCAAGAAGTTGAAATGCATTCGTACTGACAACGGTGGTGAGTATTGTGGACCATTTGATATTTATTGCAAGCAACATGGTATCAGACATGAAAAGACTCCTCCTAAAACTCCTCAGCTGAATGGTTTAGCAGAGAGAATGAACAGGACATTGATTGAAAGAGTTAGGTGTATGCTTTCTGAAGCAAAGTTGCCTAAGCATTTCTGGGGTGAAGCATTGTACACGGCAATGCATGTTATTAATCTGAGTCCTGCAGTTGCTTTGAATGCTGAGGTGCCAGACAAGATTTGGTTTGGCAAGAATGTCAGGTATGATCATTTGCGTGTCTTCGGTTGCAAAGCATATGTGCATGTTCCAAAGGATGAGAGATCCAAGTTGGATGCGAAGACAAGACAGTGCATCTTTATCGGTTATGGTCAGGATGAATTTGGCTACAAGCTGTTTGATCCAGTTGAGAAGAAAGCTGTTAGAAGCCGTGATGTGAAGTTCATGGAAGACCAAACCATTGAAGACATTGATAAGATGGAGAAGACTACACCTGAGATTGATAATGGTTTGTTTGATGTTGATCCAGTTCGGATGCCTACACATGATCTGGATACTGCTGAAAATAATGTTCAGAATGATGAGCAACATGGTGATGTTGGTGATCAGCAGCTTGGAGATGATTTTGGTGTTCCTAATGATGATGCTGAAGAAGAACATGAGATGTCACAAGATGAGGATCTTGGTGATGCTCCTGAACCACCTCAAGCTCAAGTTTGGAGGTCTACTAGGCAGAGGAAACCATCCACTAGGTATCCTTCTGATGACTATGTTACCTTGACTGATGGAGGCGAACCTGAATGTTATGATGAAGCCATGGAGAGTGATGAAAAGAAGAAGTGGTTGGATGCTATGCAAGATGAAATGAAGTCTTTGCATGATAATCACACTTTTGAATTGGTGAAACTACCTAATGGAAAGAAGGCTTTGGAAAACAGGTGGATCTTCAGAGTGAAGCAAGAAAGCAATTCTACATCTCCAAGATATAAAGCCAGATTGGTTGTGAAAGGTTTCAGACAGAGAAAGGGTGTTGATTTCAATGAGATTTTTTCTCCTGTGGTGAAGATGTCATCCATTAGAACTGTGTTGAGTTTGGGTGCTACTCTTGATTTGGAGGTAGAGCAAATGGATGTAAAAACTGCTTTCCTTCATGTTGATTTGGAGGAAGAGATTTACATGAAGCAACCTGATGGTTTTCTTGTTAAAGGAAAGGAAGACTATGTGTGTAGGCTCAAAAAGAGTCTATATGGTTTGAAGCAGGCCCCGCGTCAGTGGTACAAGAAGTTTGAGTCAGTTATGTGTGAGCAAGGCTACAAGAAGACTACTTCTGATCACTGTGTCTTTGTTAAAAAGTTTGCTGATGATGATTTCATTATCTTGTTATTGTATGTTGATGACATGCTTATTGTTGGGAAAAATATTTCCATGATTGACAGGTTGAAGAAGCAATTGGGCGAGTCATTTGCCATGAAAGACATGGGAGCTGCTAAGCAGATTCTTGGTATAAGAATCATGCGTGACAGGAATAAGAAGAAACTTTGGCTGTCACAAGAACATTATGTTGAAAGAGTGTTACAGAGGTTCCAGATGGAAAATGCTAAAGTTGTAAGTACTCCTCTTGCTAGTCATTTTAAATTGAGTACTAGTCAGAGTCCTCTCAATGAAGCTGAAAAATCAGATATGCAACGAGTTCCTTATGCATCTGCTGTGGGTAGTTTAATGTATGCAATGGTGTGTACAAGGCCTGATATTGCACATGCTGTTGGTACAGTTAGTAGATTTTTGTCTAATCCAGGTAGAGAGCATTGGAATGCTGTGAAATGGATTTTGAGGTATCTTCGTGGTACTACCAGTTTGAGGCTTTGTTTTAGAGGTGATAAGCCTACTCTTGTGGGATATACTGATTCTGATATGGCTGGAGACATTGATTCCAGAAAGTCTACTTCAGGCTACTTGATTAAGTTTGCAGGGGGAGCTGTGGCATGGCAATCCAGATTGCAGAGGTGTGTTGCATTGTCCACTACTGAGGCAGAGTTCATTGCCATTACAGAAGCATGCAAGGAATTGTTATGGTTGAAGAAATTCTTGCAGGAGCTTGGTTTTGTTCAAGATAAGTATCTGCTATTTTGTGATAGTCAAAGTGCAATTCATCTTGGTAAGAATTCAACCTTTCATTCTAGGTCCAAGCACATTGATGTTAGGTATCATTGGATACGTGATGCTTTAGATGCTGGGTTGTTGGAATTGGCCAAGGTTCATACATATGATAATGGTGCTGATATGATGACCAAGGCATTACCGAGAAGCAAGTTTGAAACTTGCTGTGAGATCGCCGGTTTGGCGGTCACCTCCACATAGTTGTGAGGGGGAGATATGTTAGGTTTTGGGCTCCCTTCCTATGTGGAGAAAGGCCCAATATGTGCAAGCCCACGAGTCTCACTTAACCAAGTGGAGAGGGGTCAGATTAGGGAGAGAGAGAGAGCTGAATTCAGAGAGAGAGGCAAAGAGAAAAGTGAGAGAGAAAGAGTAAACCCTATTTTCGCATAAAGCAGAGCAGCTGTACTAGATTCGCGATATCTCCTTCGTTCACCGTCGGATCGGGCTGAAATTTGGACAGCAGGTTCGTGACTCGTGATACTTCATTCTGACCGTTTGGATCGTCGATCAGAGGTCTGAGGTGGGAGATATTGAACTCGGACAGCAGCAGTTTTTCTGGTTTTTTTTTGCTGAACTTTGTTCTCAATTTCATGCTTGTTTTCTCATTGTTTTGGCTGATTATTGTGCTAGTTACCTTGCTGTTTTTGGTTGGTTATTGAGCACGAATTTGTGCCATATTTGAAACTCTCTTGTACCCATATTTTGATCATAGTGGAGCTCTATTACTGGCTTGGTCCCGTGGTTGTTTACTTCTCACATTGAGAAGGTTTTTCCACGTTAAAAATTATTGTGTCCTTTGTGATGGTGATTTTATTTGCTGTAATTATTTGTTGATTGCTCCTCACAGATTCTTGCAAGTTTGGGAAATTAATTATCCGCTGCATATTGCTCTGTTAGAGTTGTTATTGTATTTGTTGTTGAATTTCCCATCAAATATAATATAAGAGAAATGATATTTGTAACAAAAATTTGACAAAAAATTATATGATTATTGACTTAACGCAGTTTAAATAGGTGTTTAATTATATTCAGTTGATGATTCATGAACATAACAAAGTATTGCAATTTAATAATTCTCTACTGAACATAATTGATTCACTATGCCAAAAATTGCCTTTTACGGCGCTTTTTTTAAGCCATTTAGAGCGCTTTTTCAAAAAATTAAGCGCTGTAGTATCCAGCGTTGTAAATCTCTTTTAAAAACGCGCTGCTTGTTGTATTAGTTTTACAGCGCTTTTTAAAAAAAGCGCTGTAATAGGTGCATTCCTTTATTTCAATTAAATCTCTTTCTGGGATTATATCAACAATCTCCTTCATAAATCGCAATATACAGTATAAGCAGTCCATGTTGTTAGTTTGATGAGAGCACTATAAAATAAAACATATAAGTCAATAAATATTTGTGCATTGATTGTTAATGAAATTTTAAAGGCAATATATTTCAAACCTTTATTGGAATCCATGTGATTTATTTGATTTTTGCTTCGACACTGTAGCACCCATTTGAGCTCGGAAAACTTGTAAAGCACTATCAAATAAATGTGATTATTAGTATTAACAAACACATTATATATATATATGTATGCAAGAAATAAATGAATAAATGAATACAATACCTGAAGAGTGCGAAGAAATATGTAGGGTTCATAGAGTTACAGTTTCGTTTAAGAAGGAACGGCGAGAATGCGCAGAAATACAAACGGTTCGTAGGAGAGAGTAGGGTTCGCAATGAGAAGAGTACGTAATAATGTTCGTAGGGATAGTAACAAATATGGAGATGATTTACAATGAAGATGGCTAACAATATTGTTCGTAGAGACAGTAGGGTTCGCAATGAGAAGGATAATGAAGAGGAGAAGGACACTGAAACGTAGTGAAGTTTATGTAATAAAGAAGAAACTGAAACGATTTACCTTTTACAGCGCTTTTTTTACAGCGCTTTTCCAAAAAGCGCTCTAATAGGTCCTTTAATTATGTGAAAGCACAAGTCTTTTACAGCGCTTTTTAAAAAAGCGCTGTAAAAGACCTTCTTATTTTTTTTTAAAAGCCTTTTACGAAAAGCGCTCTAATAGGTCATTTCCAAAAAGCCTTTTACAGCGCTTGTGAAAAAAGCGCTGTAAAAGGCCTTCTTATTTTTCTTAAAAGCCTTTTACAGCGCTTTTCCAAAAAGCACTCTAATATGTCTTTTCCAAAAAGCCTTTTACAGCGCTTTTTTTACAGCGCTTGTCAAAAAAGCGCTGTAAAAGACCTTCTTATTTTTTTTAAAAGCCTTTTACAGCGCTTTTCCAAAAAGCGCTCTAATAGGTCCTTTCCAAAAAGCCTTTTACAACTCTTTTTTTACAGCGCTTGTGAAAAAAGCGTTGTAAAAGGCCTTCTTATTTTTTTTTTAAAAGCCTTTTACAGCGCTTTTCCAAAAAGCGCTCTAATAGGTCATTTCCAAAAAGCCTTTACAGCGCTTTTTTTACAGCGCTTGTGAAAAAAGCGCTGTAAAAGGCCTTCTTATTTTTTTTAAAAGCCTTTTAGAGCGCTTTTTCGAAATGCGCTCTAATAGGTCCTTTCCAAAAAACATTTTACAGTGCTTTTTTTACAGCGCTTGTGAAAAAAGTGTTGTTGTATCCTCCGTTATTTTTAAAATATCATACAACGGCGCTTTATTTAATAAGCGTTATAAAAGACGCGCTATAAAATGTCATTTTTGGCGTAGTGATTACAATTTTAAAAATCATTAGCTACAATTTTTAAGTGTATATTTAAACAAAAATTATAGTTAATAAATATCTTATGTATTTAAACATATGAAAATCATGTATATTTAAATAAAATTTCGATGGCAGATGGATATATATATATCTTTGAACATATACAAATCGTGGTTAATGACATTCTAAATTGATGTTAAATGTGTTAACCGTTGAATTTGTTTTTGTCAATATCCGAGTAAAAATAAAACAACTTATAATAATAATTAACATCTATACCATTATATAAAGGCAACTCATGAGTTAACTACTACCTAACAAGCGTTTTGGTCAGATATTTTTTGTACAAATATACCCTTTCATAATGCAACCAATTTTCATTTTTATCGATCACTCAACTTACAAGTATTACTCTATAATCATTTTCTTCTTCCCATATTTCTTAACCATTTTCTTTTATCTAAATTTTTATAACTTTTTCTTATTAAATATTTTTTGATGAAATAATTATTTAATATTTTTATTTTTACACGATTATGTTTTTAAATTTAACCTAAATCATCGTATAAACTATAAACGCAACTCTAAAGTTAACTTACAAACAATTTCCAATTTGGTGACATACGTGACTAGTACATGTTCTAAATATTTAGTTAATATTTTTAAAAAGCAATAGAAATGCAATGGGGCTCGTTAGTGTCCGTGTTTCCGCTAGTAAATTAATAAAGCCAGTAGATGCAAAATGGAAACCAAGATGGTAAAATTTGCAATAGCACAAAAAATATGTACAAATGGATTCAAAAAGTTTTGCATATTAACTAGAAAGGGTATAATGTACTTCTCCTACCTCAGACCTGACCATCGTAGCAATCCATGATGGACTCAACTTTGGACATTCCATCACATTTAGACATTTTGTAGATGGCCACTTTGCACGATTCTTTTCAGGACATATGTTGACGAGATTTTCAAGATCGTAGAGGGTGAGTTGTTTCAAACAAAGATGATTGTTCTGGTTTTGGTATGGGTGAGATGAATGATTTTGGTGATCACATTCACCAAATACAAGTTCTAGAGCAGGAGCACGCCCAATATATATCTCTTCAAGGAATACAAGTACTTCAAAACAGCATATTGGGAATATCGACACTAACTTCCTACACGATGAAATGTGAAGTTTCTTCAATTTAGGCATTACAAAATGTGAACTCCTTAGAGGCAAAGCTGTAACTAATTCGAGTCTTGCATTTGAATCTTGATCTCTTGCATTGGCAATTATATGCTTCAATTCATTGCACTCTTCTATTTTCAGCTCTTCTAACTGCTGAAGACTTTGAGCAACAGGCATCGAGAAGAGTGCTTCACCAAACTTGCAATTATTTATTTGGAGTCTTTTAAGATTTTGTAAGTTGCATTCATGTGGAAATATGTTCTGCAACTGCTGGCAATCAAATATTATAATCTTTTCTAATTTCTCGAAGAAACGTAGCACTTGCGCCGGTGTGCCTCGACAAAGTTCTTTTAAACATTCCAATTCCATCAATACTAACTCCACCAACTTTGGAATCCAAAGATCTACCTCTGAATTAGAATCAGAAGGTGTATCGAAGACGCGTTCTATCATTTGGCAACTTGTAAGATGGAGATAAGTCAAACCGTTCATGCCTCCCACAACTCTAACCACTTCAGGGACAACATTTTTAAATCCTCCATTAAGTTGTTCAAGATGAACAGCTTCGGCTATCTGAAGAAGATTAGTTTTAGATGACTTCAACATGGAGATATTAAACTTGACTACATGTAAAAGTTGTGAGGATTTCACATGATAATTGTACAAAGAACTATAACTTACAAATCTTTGCAACTTTGGGAGAGTAATAATATCTTCAACACACTGAGAATATAACTCTTTTTGCCACCATTTTGAAACATATAACTCTTCCAATTGTGAACATTTACCTATTGCTCCATTATACTCATGATAGTTTTCAAGAAAATCACAGGATGACAAATCCAGAAGCTTCAATCTTTTGAGATCTCCTATTTCTTTAGGAAGTTCATTGAGGATACATTCTTGTAAGTCAAGAACCTCTAGTTTTTTTAAGTTTGATATGAAAGAAACGTCACCCAATTTCCATTTTTGCAAGCGTAGAGTTCGAAGATTTGCTAAACTACGAACTGACAAAGGCAATGATAATGGTGTACCATATTTATCATTGATTATAGAAAGTACTTGGAGCCCTTCTATTCCTTCAAATGTTGCATCGGATAACTTTTTGGAACCCCTAATCAATAAAATTTTAAGGTTTGGAGCATGCAATAAATGATTAATTTTATCTTCCTTTTCATACCATGAGGATATTGCAAAACAATCTCTTATACCATTATCCTCTACCATGTTGCTAAATGGTTTGTCAACATTTACCAAGATTTTGTGATTCTCCAATCCCTTTGCAATCCATAGTGCCGTGTCACGAACCATGTCATGCATCTTCACATACTCTTTGTTTTCATCAGCATCCATCAACAAACATGATTCTAAAAGTCTGTTTATGCTTGCTTCGATTCCACTTCTTGCTATGCCTAATGAATACATTCGTCCTGGGTCTAGTCCAATTGCATATCGAATCAAATCTTCTCTTGGGATTTTATAGTCTTCAGGAAACATAGAACACATCAAGAAGATCATTTTAGCTTTTTTCTCTCCTAAATAATCATAACTTAGTTTAAGACAGTTTAAAGCATCTCCCACTCCTTCCACTTGATCATCAATAAAATCTGGATGAGCCAAATTATGCAATGCTATCTTCCAGTCGTCATTGGATTTTCCTTTTAGTGAAGATCCCACCGCTTTAATTGCTATAGGTAGTCCCTTACATTCATTGCAAAGTTTTTGTGGTACACCATCCAATGACTCAGAGAATTTGTCATCAATTTTTGCATGTTTTTGGAACAAAGCCCAAGACTCATATTCACGTAAGAGTCCCATATAAATCTTCTTTTGACATTGCATCAAATCACATATATGTTGATTACGAGTGGTTAAAATGATCTTCCAAGCACCCTTGTTATCATTGTCTAAGTGAATCCCTATATCCATCAAATTAAACTCTTTCCATAAGTCGTCTACTATTATTAGAAGTCGACTATTTTGTTTCAAACTCAACCACAAACGTTGTGCTCTTCCCTCTTCATGTTCATCCTCCAATTTTATGTTTAACGCATCTGCCATTTGTCCTTGAATGACTCTAATGTTTGGAGTTTGAGACACTGTGATTAGTACAACCTTATCAAACTTCAATCCTTCAACTTTCTTAGACGCTTCTGTTACAAGAGTTGTTTTCCCTGATCCACCAATCCCATACACTCCTACCATGTAGATTTTATCATCTTCAAGTGCTTCCAAGAGTTGATCATAAGCCACTTTTGTTGATTCAAAATAAGTAAAATTTTCTAATGATCGGTACTGAATGCCGGGAAGAGGAGCACGGTGAGAAAATGGTTGAATATTATTGCTTTTGCCTTTGAATTTCATTATTGCATTTTTCTTTTTTACCATTTTCTTGCACAAATGATATTTTGTCCATGTTGGAAACCTTCCTTGAAAGCAACTTTTGTTTGCTTTCATCTGTTGGTTTAAATCTTCCACCTCTTTCAATAGACTTTCCACATCACTCAACCACTTCTCTACTGACTTTTCGATTTCTTCAGCTCTGTGTTTGGCTTGTTCAACACGGTTCACAAGGTCGTCTCTTTCAGATATTAGCTCATTTTTTTCATTCTCAAAATCTTCAACAATTTCATTAACACAAAAAATGTATTTTCCTTCACGTATTGTTGGTTCCACCAAATATTCAGAAACCTTAGTCACAATGGAGATAACTATATCTGCCATTTAATCAAAGCAATCTGACAATAGAACCAAGTACACAGTTAATCTAAGATTCATAACATAGAATTTATAGTTGTTTGATGATAAAAAAGCACTAATGCAAAATATGAATTCTATAACATAATTTAATATTCTTATTTATTTATTTATTTGTTTATTTTGTTTTAATTCAGTTTCAATTCTTCTTCTTTTATAACAAAAAGAGAAATGGTTTTACTTATGTTTCAATTTTCCCATTTCATAACAAAGAGAGCGTAAATGAAATGTTATATATATCAATCATAGAGAGACTTTGGATGAAGACAAGGAAGAAGCATGATTTAGTTATTAGTTAGCCTTTTCTGTTGTTTGTTTTTCCAGTAAGATTGTTTGTTACTCGAGCTACCTTTTATAGTTGGATTCTAGTTGGATTTTAGACACATTATTGCACACCACATTTTCTATTACCTAGATTGGTTTTGTTATGTACAACAAGACTCATCCTATAGAGGTTAAATTACCTATTGGGAATTTAGTAAAAGATGGTTTCATTTCACGGAAATAGTTTAGTTGAGTAACGATTGGACAGTTGAAAATGTTCTATTTGTGCTTTGGTTAGTAGTAAACTTGATCTTAGTTTCAAAGTAATGTACAGAGCAGTGATGCACATTAACCTTTGAATCTAAATGTTGTAAAATACAGGGAAAGATGGACATGAGATATATTGGTTTGGATAAACAAGTGGATGATTTATACTACCTAGAAGTGGACACAAGGAGAGCATGTTATGTTTCTAATCTAATAGCTTTGAATAAAAATCCTATTTCTCCGGTCATTTTTTGGCACTTTGAGATTGGATCACCTTTCTTGTGATTGAATGATATGTCTGAATAAAATAGTATTCTTATATCTCTGTTGCTAAGTATACAACTTGTGATGTATGGCAGCAAAAGAGATTGTCATTCCCTATAAATAATAATAATGCAAATGTTGTGTTTTAAATTATTTCCTTAGACATTTGGGAGACCTTTCTCCACAAAATTAGTGTATGCTAAAGTTGAAATCTAAGGTGTGTGATAGGATAAGAGTATTCATCAAAGTGGTAGAAACGCAATTTGAAAAGGATTCAAATAATAAGAAGGGACAATGGGGTTGAGTTCTTGCTTGTTGAATTCTCAAAAAAGAATAATATATAAAAGTTGTGTTGCTACATACACGAAAACAAAATGGAAGAGGGGAAAGAAGGTAGCATAAGTAGAGCCTTTATGTTTCAATCAAGATTGTCGAAACAATATTGGTCGTATGCAGTATATCACACAGTTTGATCTAGGGGCACAAAACTGCCATTTCTTGGGGTACAAATCCTGTATGTTAGGTTACATACTCCTTGATGTTGTCACGTAGGAGATTCTAGTTTTAAGGAATGTCAGACGCTAAGTTATGTTCTATGTACATATGTTGAGAAGCACGTTGCTCTTAGTACAAGCCAACCTCAACCTGAATTAGCAGGGAAAGAGAGAGAGAAACATGGTTGATGAAACCAACAACAATACTCACTCCCTATCCTTGACCCATCTTGAACCTACCCCCCACCTTCACCAAACTTAGACCACACCTTACAGACCAACTTAACATCTATATCCTCTCAACCTTCCATTTGTTCCACTTCAGATTCAACCACATCACCATCCATTGAACCAATTACCCAACTTGAACCATCTTACTTCAAAGATCGGGTATGTAGTACCACAACTATCTCATCACCATATCCCTTATCAACATATCATTCTTACTCCAACCTGTCACCCTCACATAGAGCATATACACTCTGGTTAACCTTTTAAACTTGATAAATGGAGATGATCTTTACCTGTCATCCATATGGCGGGGTCAAACTAAATATATGTAGAACAAATTTCCACTTGTTTTTAACCTACAACATAGATTTCAATACTGAAACCAACAGTTCAAAATAAAATATTAGTATGTAAATAAATAGAAAACCTATAAGCATTCTATCATTATCAGTATTTATTACTCATACACTATATAAAGAACTTTCTTTGTGTAGTTGAAACACACAGGTGATTCAACATGTTTCTCAATATTTTCTTCTCATTCAACATGGTATCCTGAGCCTATTGAGAGACAACCCTAATCTTCAATTATTCGGTGGACCCACTATCTCTAATGAGAAATTTTTTTTTGGCAAAACATGTTCTCAACTCCGATTGTTAGACATATGTTCGTTTTTGATGTTATTGACAAACATACAGTCTGAAATAAATCTAACATTGTCAACTGAGAAAAATTTCAGGAACAACAAATTCAATCCTACATACTCGAGACAATTGCTTGGAACTCAAGAAATCAACAAAAGCTTGAAGATCCATAAGCAAATCGATTAGTAAAATCGATTCTGTAACAGGGTTGAATCTTTTTATGAAGTCTGGGGTTAACCAATCGATTGGCACAATCGATTTGCACATCTTTGAAAAATCAAACAGGCTATCAATTGATTAGATCAATCGATTGGTACACTTATTAGAAAATAAATTGTGCAAGTCAGAGAGCCAGTTAGCCACAAATCGATTTGGCAAATCGATTGATTAAATCACCAAGACTGAACTGATTGTTTACATCGATTAGACAAATCGATTGACATACTTACTGAAATTAAAATGTGCAAGTCAGTGGCACGTTTTGCAGGCAATCGATTTGGCAAATCGATTAAACCAATCACATCTTTAATTTTGTTTTGTCTACATCGATTGACACAATCGATTGTAAATGTTCCAGAGCCAAACCAATGTTTACTAAATCGATTAGGCCAATCGATTCACTAAATCAAGTTTCAAAATAACTTTGGTTTGGAACATACACAATCGATTACCACAATCTACTTATATACATCTGGTGTTACAAATGTTGACATCAATCAACTTGGTAAATCGATTGAATAAACCAACTGATGAAAAGTGCTTCAGACTTAAAGTCCACAATCGATTGGTACAAAAAAAATTTTAGAAACAGAGATGACTGAATGGTTGAATCGATTAAGTACATCGATTGTTTTGATCTCGTTGTTTGAACAAAACACATCAAGTCGATTATGCAAATCGATTCAATTATATACTGTCATCAAAGTCTGAAGAACTCCTTAAAATAATCGATTGGGTAAATCGATTATAATGTACAGTTTCAAGATTCAAGAAAAACAAGATTCGCGAAATCGATTGAGGCAATCGATTAGCCAGCTTTATGACTTTAATGAATCGATTGAGTAAATCGATTTATATGTTGTTTTTCCTGAAACTATATAAACTGCTTTCATTCACTTCTTCTCATTATTACAATAACTTCAACAACTTGATAATATCAATTGCAATCATACACCACTAATTCGTTCTCAACTGATATTACTTTGAATATCCTTTTCAGCCATCAACAAGATACACTTTATGATCAACAAGGATGGAAAAAGACTGAATTGAGAAAGATTGCTTTGAGAAGAAGAAAGATCAAGAACTTTGTAATATTGATATGTTTCAATTTCTGTAAACCATTGTCTGTAACCAAATTACTTTGAGAAAATTCAGTTGTTACTGGTGGTGTTCTTCGAGGTTGAAGGTAGTCAACAAGAAGACGCTTGACTGAATTCTTGGTCAAGTTTATGGGATTTAAACTTGGGAATTCAGGGAGGGAAAGATAGAACAAGTAGAATAGTTTAAGATTGGTGTGAGGCACTGTGTAAAATCTGTAAACTGATTCTAAGAAGTTCTATAAGAAAGGCTAAGATCCCTTTGGATCTTGGGACTGGATGTAAGTCGTCAAGGGACGGCTGAACCAGTATAAATCTCCGCGTACACTTTTCTTTCCCTTATCTCGTTTAAATTTCTGCAATTATTACGTTTTTGATATTGATTGAATGCATGATAAAGTTTCTGTGTTAAGTGCATGTATATGACTGATTATCTTAACATGATTGCATGGAAATCAATATCTTGAAAGATTGTCTCTGATGCATTTCTCCATATATACTGTGATCCATATACTTTGTGCATTCATTAGAATTGTATATTAGGGACCTTGTTTGATGCTGTGTTTAATAAATTTACAATTTGTTAAACTGCTGCGCATATCTCTTAGAATAGGCATTCTTCCGCATATTTTTCATCTAACAGAGGTTACTGGTACCATCACCGATTTCCATCTCTCTGTCTATGCTACATCAATGTTTACTTAGTTCGGACGCGCTTTCTAGCACTCTTTACCGACCCAAATTTTATAATAGACTATTTTATTAATTAATTAGGATTTTAAATAATTATTTTGATGTTAAAATTATTTTATAATATATGTTAATAAATTTTGAGATTAATTTTTGTTATATGGGTGTTTTCTATGATGTGCTAGTTTTAAAATATTAGATTAAGTGAGAGATATAAATAATAAATATTATATTTTATTATTTGATATATTTTTTTAAAAAAATAATAGTATTTTAGTATAATATTTTAATGAAAAAGATTTTACGTGTATATACGCGTATTCAATTAATGTAATATTTTTATGTGCGCTTGATTGATGTTAAGTATGCATGTAGTTTTATTTCAATTATTTATAACTATTTTCTATTTTTAGTTACTTGTTTTATAAATAATTATTTTTGGATAGTAGTGATATTGTTTTTTATTTCCTTTATTTTTATATACTTGTTATGACATTGTGATTTTATATATATTTATTATGATTTAGTAATTAATGTAAAGTTTTGATATTATATTTATTTATTTTATAATTTTCACTATTCTCTAATGATGGTAATATTTTAATTTGATTAATTGGAAAAATAAGTATTACTATTATAGGGATTATTTTAAATATGAGGGTTTTGATTATTAATGTATTTTAAAATATTAATTAATTTAATTACTTCATTTTATAAAATATTAGTTTTGAAATATTACTAATATTTTAGTAATTAAATTATATTTAAAAAAAAGGGTGTTAAGAAAATAGTTTTGATAATTGTTTGTTTTATTTAAAAAATAAAATTAAATAGAAGAAAGAAGTAAAATGTGTTTTATGGATTATACTCATATTTAAGAGTAAAATCTAATTAAATAAAAAAAAATATTAATTGAAAATAATAAGAATGAAGGGCATGAGAAACATAGAGTAACGAGAACACAAAATAGGGCATACGCATATTGAGAGAAAAAAAAATTGATACCCTTCATCGATGTGTCTCAGAAAATTTCTCTGTTTTCGTCCAAATTTCAATATATTGTTTTAGTCATTTAGCTAGCCAATTAAAGACAATTTTCCAAATTTTTAACAACCCTAATTTCACTCTAAAATATCCGCCTTCTCCGTTTATAGAATTTCTTAGTTTACACCGTTCTTCTTCATCGTAAGTCCGAATTGAATGAAATTAATGCCAAAATGATCATGTGAAAAGTGCCTATATTATCCACTGAATGGTTATCTGAATTATGGTAATTTTCTATGACCGAATTTTGAAATTTAGTTTTTAGAGTATCTTCTCATAATTTATTTTTGACGTTTATCCATAAATTGCCGAGTTACATCAATTGAAGGACAAAAAGTCAAAGAACAGAAATTGTTTGCTTATGGAATTGTACTCGTGTGTGAAAGCTTTGAAATAAGGTAAGGGGTGAGAGAACGTTTAAATTCATGAGTATAATATATTGTGAGATGAACAGAAAAATCGTATTTCCCAACGATTCATCTGGGATTCGCTACGTATGACAATAGTCCTTTGAGAGATAAATTGATTAATGTAAAATATTGAAATTATGAGATTAAAATGTAAAATAGAAATGTTTATAAGGTGTTGATTGATTTAATTTCCGATACTTGTGTGGTAGTTGATATTTGTCCTTATTGTGATGTTGGATGTCAAATGAAATTACGTGCATATGTTTGATTATCCGAATTTATGTGATGTGATAATATAAGATGGATGTATGGTATGATATATGTTTACGTGATGATAATGATGATTTTTGATTGATGATAGTGATGTTATAAAGTTGTGATCAGAATAGTGAAGTACCCCATAGTTGATGAGATAGTGACGATTACTAAAGATGATGCTCTTAATGAAGTAGTCTAAGCTAACGAGGGAAGCAAATAAGTATTGAGAATTTATGAAGTGAAGATTATTTTGTCATCATATAGGTAGGGTCTAACAAGCTTAGTGATTTCGAGGAAGTACAACTGAATGAGTCTGATCGTGGTGGTTTGTTGTTGAGTCTTAAGACAAGATTGTTAGACCTTGGAGGTATTCAGGTGGGGAATTCCTAGGTGACTTGGAGGTAGCACTCCAAATGTTGGGAGCTACCATGCAACACACGTTTACCTCGACTGTCGTGTATGTGTGTCTTGGGTTGAGTTGAGGGGATATATGAAGACAGGGCCAATTTGAATTGTCCCTCCACCGGGATGATGGCATAGTATCAAACCTCTTAACCAAGTACTTCAGAGTTAGAATGGTACCACATTGTGATGTAGAGTCTAAACTCATGCATATCATTGCATTTTCTTGTGATTGTTTTGTTGTGATTAATATGTATCATGTGCGATGATAATTTTTCTTAGACGATTTTATGTTATAGTGAAATTTATTAATTTTCCTTGAGTGATTTTGACTTTTTAATGTGATATTTTTCTTGAATAATGTTTGTGTAATAATATGGTTCTATTATGATTGGTTGCGTGTTCTTCTTATTTGTATTATACGGTCAACATGATTTCGAAACTCACCTCCTTTATTGTGTTGTGTTTGACTGGCTTTGCCATGCATTTGCGAAATCGCAGTTATTATAGGTTAATGAGACTTGAAGTTCAAATTTGGGAGAAACCTCGCTCTAATAGGTGATACCGGGAATTAAGAGTTGTAATTTGTATTTTACTTTTACTTATTCAATTAGAAACAACTTTTTGTAAGAAAATCTTATAAGTCCTAATAAGTTTTTGGAATTAAATTAAGAAATCATAGTAAAGTCAAGTTCATTGAGATTGCACTATTTTAATTGAGAAGTAAGGTTGAATTTTTACATGTGCATTTAGAGGAACGTGATATCCTAAATTAGTTATAAAATTTTTTATTTCCTTGGAACCAAATTTTCTTATCCGCTGCAAATTTTCCTAAAGAAATCTAGTCTAAATTATTATATATGTTATCTTGGAGTTTAGGGTGTCACATGAACTACACATGGGAACCAGTTTTATATAGACTCTAGGCAATAAATACAAAAATAAATATGTGAGATATTATCCCTAATTACATGATATAATGTGATATGTAATAAATACAAAGATCATAAATATATTTTCAACACAACATAACAAATTTCTAAATATGCAGGTTTAAGACAACAAATAATTAAAAAAATTACAATTATGATTTATATGAATTAAATTCTTAAAAGTAAATGTGTTGGATATAACCCTAATTTCATTCCTACTCAATATTAAAACACGTAAATAGAATGAAAAGAAAATAATAT
>JBBPBR010000004.1:51403473-51424045 GCA_037974775.1 Cicer pinnatifidum
ATTCTAATATATATAACTATTGACATAACTATTCTGATGTAATTTGGTTCTCTATGCCTATATATATATATATATATATATAAAGTAATCCAAAAGAAATTATATAGTTTGTAAAGAAAGTATATTAAATAATTCACTAAAAAAATGAATATTGAGTAATAAATTAACGATCATAATTAAAAATATTTTAGATATGATCGACACTCTAAAATAGAATAAAATACAGAGTAAGATGAATAAAATAGAGAAATTAAAATATTGCACTTACACTGTTGGCATTTATCTAAGGGAAGAATCCTTGAGCACTTGCGGTAAAGAAAACTTCTTCTAAATACTTTTGATGTGGTATGCACATTTTTTCAAAATAACATAATATAAAGGGGTTGTGGGAATTTGATTTGCTTGAGATGTAAGGCAATAGGAACATAAGAATCAATGGGATAATATTATATTCTGCACATAGAAGAAAAGAATAGCATTCTTTACTTGTAGAGATACATAAAGAATAAGAATATTTATAATATTTGTTTATTCATTTACATGCCATCAACCATGAGAATGTCTCTTAAGTAATTTGTTTTGGCATAATTTGATGTAAAAAAAAAAAAAGGACAACTTTGTGTGGAAAATATGAATGAAAAGAATGACAGTAAGATAATAAGAAATAAAGAAGGATTAAAAATTAATTGCCATTCTACATTGCCGTTAGCCGAAAAAGTGTTTATTAGAATATATTACTTTTTCCTATAGTATTTTCATCCTCTTGTTATGTAACTCCATATTGCATGATGTTTGTTACAGTCTCAAAGCTTCTCATCATTTAAAAGTAGATAAGTGTATATTAATGTAGTTTAATCAGTAACTGTTTGAAAAAGAAACTAAAACCCGATGGATCTATTGATAAATACAAGGCACGCCTTGTAGCCAAAGGTTTTAGATAGAGAGAAAATATAGATTTCTTTGACACTTTTTCACCAGTCACTAGACTAACATCCATTAGAGTGCTAATATCACTAGCGGCTATACATAACCTGGTGATACACCAGATGGATGTTAAAACAGCTTTTTTAAATGGTGACTTGGAAGAAGAAATTTATATGGAACAACCTGAAGGTTTTGTAATTCATGGACAAGAAAACAAGGTCTGTAAGTTAGATAAATCTCTGTATGGTCTTAAACAAGCTCCAAAGCAATGGCATGAAAAGTTTGATAATTTAATCTTGTCGAATGAGTTCAAAGTGAATGAAAGTGACAAATGCATCTATTATAAAAACGAAAATAACATTTGCACTATCATATGTCTATATGTAGACGACTTGCTCATATTTGGATCAAACATTCATGCTGTAAATAAAGTGAAATCATTGTTGAGTAACAAATTTGATATGAAAGACCTTGGAGAAGCTAGTGTAATCCTTGGAATTAAGATTACTAGGTCTGAAAATGGAATTTCTTTGGATCAATCTCATTACATTGAAAAGATCCTAAAGAAATATAATTACTTTAACTGTAAACCTGCTTGTACACCATATGATCCGAGTGTGAAACTTTTCAAGAACTCTGGTGAAGGTGTTAGACAAACTGAATATGCAAGCGTCATTGGCAGCCTCAGGTATGCCACTGATTGCACTAGACCCGACATAGCCTATGTCGTTGGATTGTTGTGCAGGTTTACTAGTAGACCTAGTATAGAGCATTGACATGCTATTGAAAGAGTCATGAGATATCTTAAAAGAACCATGAGTCTCGGATTACACTATAAAAGATTTCCTACTGTCCTTGAAGGATATAGCGATGCTGATTGGAACACCTTATCAAATGACTCCAAAGCAACCAGTGGCTATGTCTTCAACATAGCTGGTGGTGTTGTGTCGTGGAAATCAAAGAAACAAACTATATTGGCTCAGTCCACTATGGAATCTGAAATGATAGCACTGGCTATGGCTAGTGAAGAAGCAAGTTGGTTGAGATGCTTGCTAGCTGAGATCCCTTTGTGGGAAAAACCATTGCCAGTTGTGTTGATCCACTGCGATAGTATTGCGGCTATTGCAAAAATTGAGAATCGTTATTACAACAGTAAAAGAAGACAAATTCGTCGTAAGCACAGCACAGTTAGAGAATTACTGTCTAAAGGAGCTGTTATAGTGGATCATGTACGCACTGATGAAAATTTAGCAGATCCTTTGACGAAAGGATTGGCTAGAGAGAAAGTCCTAAATACATCCAAAAGGATGGGACTACTGCCTATAGATTGTTGAGTCACTTGTGATGGTAACCCGACCTAAAAGACTGGAGATCCCAAGAATTAGGTTCAATGGGTAATAACAAGTCACAGTGATATGAGACGAACATGCTACATAATATATGAAGGAAGCATGAGTCCTGAAGCGATGAAGGATGAGATAATAGAAACTCTTAATGAGATCTATACTCTATGTGGAGTGGAGTACCTAGCTACAGGAGTACTCTTGATAGACTCACCTATGTGAATGTGGAAGTGGGGGCCGCTTCCTATGGAATTTTAAGGCAGAATTCCTAGAGCGTTCACTACACTGGGATACACGTGCATGGCCCTAAATGCAAGGGCTTTTGAGAATACACCCAATGAAAAGGTTATGTGTGGGTTTGATGTCAGAGATAGAGTTCAAGACTACGAGTCACTCTTGTTGAATCTGAATCTTACTTACTACGCAAAGGTTCAAGTCAAGAGACACCTTTGTTTATGCATAATCTTATAGAAGCGTTTGACGCTATTCAAGAACCTATTTTTAAATTCAAGTGGGGGATTGTTGGAAATGATGGAATAATAATGGCATTGATGATGGCTTTATGGTTGTGAATTGAAAAATGAGAAGTCCCACATAGGAGGGAACACACTCATTTAAAGCCTTTATAAGGTGTTAGTTTCACACTTGGGTTGGGCCCCAAGGGGTACCCCAATTTTGTGAAGGAGGGAGAACGCAAGCAAATGGACCACCACACGCGCACACACGCGCGCGCGCCGCCGCCGCCCGCCCGCCCGTCCGACATGGCTTGGCTTGGCTTGGTTTGGTTTGTGGTGTATTAAATTTTTTAAAACATATGAAAATTATTTATTTTAATTAATTAATTATAGGCTTGCGTTATGCGTTAATTACGAAACTGCCATCCACAAAGTCAAAGTCAATGTTCTGATCCAGTCAAATCCTAAACAGACTAATCTTCTGTTATTTGCCTAGTCAAAGACCTAATGCGTGCTTCTTGGATCCCCCCTTTTTCTCAGATCTAGTTGCTGAACTCCTCTATAAATAGAGAGCTCACTTCATTTGGAAAAATACACCAAAAGCTCTCCGTATCTGAGGCTTTTCTCACTTCTCCCCCGTTATTCTTCTACTTCTTCTTCTATTTTCTTGAGTCGCCTTCGTGCTATATTAGAGTGTCAATCATTCGACTGCCATACAGAGGGTATAATTCTACATCGGTTTACTACAATGCAGTAAAAATCCGGTACAGTGTAACTGGGCTGTTTTATCCTGGGGACTTCGTGTTGATAGTCTGCCTTGCACAATTTGGGCAGTGCCTCGAAACGTCTTAAAGAGAGCGACCTAGTCCGCGACTCATCCCAGTAATTTTATCGGTGGCATTGTTATTTTTCGAAAGTAAATTTCTGAAACAACAATTTTAAGTCGTTTTCAAACTGCCATGTCTACCGACGAAATTACTGGAACAGGTTCTTCTGCTTCTGCTTCTGACTTCAACAAACCGTTTAGGTTTGAGGGCAGTCACTTTAAACGTTGGAAACAAAAGATGTTATTTTTTCTAACCACAAAGAAACTTGCCAACGTTCTGAAGGATGATATCCCGGTTGTTCCAGAAAAAGCTGAACAAAGAGAAAAGGATAAGATAGCTGCTGAATTAACCCAATGGGAACATAATGATTACTTATGTAAGAATTATATTCTTAATGGACTTGCTGATGATCTGTATGATTACTACAGTTCCGACAGCAATACTGCTCGACAGGTTTGGGATGCTTTAAAGAAGAAATATGATACCGAGGAAGCTGGAGCTAAAAAGTATGCTGTTAGCCGCTACCTCAAATATCAGATGACAGATGAAAGATCAGTGGAAACTCAGTCTCACGAAATCCAGAAGATAGCTCACGAGATAATCACTGAAGGTATGTTACTAGATGAACAATTTCAAATTGCTGTTATTATTGACAAACTGCCCCCTGCTTGGAAAGATTTTAAAAATTCTCTTAGGCACAAAACCAAAGAATTTTCACTAGAAAGCTTGATAACTCGCCTTAGAATTGAGGAGGAATCTCGTAAGCAAGACTAGAAAGAGGAAATTCTTCTTGTGAGAAATAAAAAGAAAAAGAAATTCATAGGAGCAGTGCTGAAGCCAAACGACAAACAACTAAAGAATCAGCATCGCTCTTCTAAGAACAGCAACAAGAATGGGAACCCTCCTAAGGTCCCTACAGCCAGACAACAACCACCTCCTAGAAATGGTCCTCTCCCGTTTACTTGTTTCAATTGAGGGAAAGAGGGTCATATGGCACGCAAGTGCAGGAACAAGCCAGGTCCTGCAAATCAGGCTAACTTGACAGAAGAGCAATTCATTGCTATGATAACTGAGATCAACCTTGTAGGTGGATCAGATGGATGGTGGATAGACACTGGTGCCTCTCACCATGTCTGCTATGATTGTGCTATGTTTAAAACATACACGGATGCTGAAGATAAGAAAGTGTTGTTGGGAGATTCCCACACCACTAATGTTGCTGGTATAGGAGATGTGGAACTAACATTCACATCTGGAAAAACCTTAATTCTGAAGGATGTCATGCACACTCCAGAAATAAGGAAGAATCTGGTTTTTGGTTTTCTTCTCAATAAGGCAGGGTTCACTCAATCTATAGGGGCAGATTTGTACACCATTTCTAAGAATGGTATTTTTGTAGGGAAAGGGTACGCCACTGATGGCATGTTTAAATTGAATGTTGAATTGAATAAAATGTCTCCTTCTGCTTACATATTGTGTGATTTTAATATTTGGCATGCTAGACTTTGTCATATGAACAAAAATATTATTTCGAACTTAAGCAATTTAGGTTTAATTCCAAAGTTATCTCTAAAAGATTTCGAAAAATGTGATTTTTGTAGTCAAGCTAAAATAACAAAGAAATCGCATAAATCAGTAATTAGAGAATCTGAACCCCTAGATTTAATACATTCTGATATATGTGAACTTGATGGAACATTAACTAGAAATGGAAAATGTTATTTCATAACTTTTATTGATGATTGCTCTGATTTTACTTTTGTATATCTGATGAAAAATAAAAGTGATGCGCTTGACATGTTTAAGATCTTTGTAAATGAAATTAAAAATCAATTTAGTAAAAAGATTAAGAGGTTTCGTAGTGATAGAGGAACAAAGTATGATTCTAGTTTGTTTAATGACTTTTACAAAACCCATGGAATTATACATGAAACTACTGCACCATATTCACCTGAAATGAATGGTAAAGCTGAAAGAAAGAATAGGACTCTTACTGAATTAGTTGTTGCTATTATGCTTAATTCTGGTGCTGCATCTCACTGGTGGGGGGAAATTATTTTGACTGTTTGCTATGTTTTGAATAGAGTTCCAAAATCTAAAAGCAAAACATCTCCTTATGAGATAATGAAGAAAAGACAGCCCAACTTGTCTTATCTTCGAACATGGGGTTGTTTGGCCTATGTCAGAATCCCCGATCCCAAGCGAATTAAACTCGCAAGCAGAGCCTATGAATGTGTCTTCATAGGATATGCAGTAAATAGTAAAGCGTATAGGTTTTATGACCTAAATGCAAAAGTGATCATAGAGTCAAATGATGTTGACTTCTACGAAAATAAATTCCCTTTTAAATCAAGAAATAGTGGGGGCAGCGAATCCAGACAAGTCCCGGTGATAAGAAACACTGAAAGCAACGAACAAGACGAAACAGAACCTCGAAGGAGCAAAAGAGTAAGAGTTGCTAAAGATTATGGACCAGAATATATGGCGTATAATCTAGAAGAGGATCCTGCAAATCTTAAAGAAGCTATGTCATCTTTGGATGCAGATTTATGGCAAGAAGCTATAAATGATGAAATGGATTCTCTAGAGTTTAACAAGACCTGGCATTTAGTAGACTTGCCTCCTGGTTGCAAACCTATAGGTTGTAAATGGATTTTGAAAAAGAAACTAAAACCCGATGGATCTATTGATAAATACAAGGCACGCCTTGTAGCCAAAGGTTTTAGACATAGAGAAAATATAGGTTTTAATTAATTAATTAATTATAGGCTTGCGTTATGCGTTAATTACGAAACTGCCATCCACAAAGTCAAAGTCAATGTTCTGATCCAGTCAAATCCTAAACAGACTAATCTTCTGTTATTTGCCTAGTCAAAGACCTAATGGGACTAAGCTTCTGTTAATTGCTCGGTCAAAACCCTAATTGCTTGGTCTTCCCCACGTGTAACCTGATGCTCGGTCAAGAAGCCTAGTCAAATCACGTTTCCTATTTCTGAGGCACGTTTCCTATTTCTGAGGCACGTTTCTGGAAGCCAGCTGATTGACTTCGTGCTTCTTGGATCCCCCCTTTTTCTCAGATCCAGTTGCTGAACTCCTCTATAAATAGAGAGCTCACTTCATTTGGAAAAATACACCAAAAGCTCTCCGTATCTGAGGCTTTTCTCACTTCTCCCCCGTTATTCTTCTTCTTCTTCTTCTTCTATTTTCTTGAGTAGCCTTCGTGCTATATTAGAGTGTCAGTCATTCGACTGCCATACAGAGGGTGTAATTCTACATCGGTTTACTACAGTGCAGTAGAAATCCGGTACAGTGTAACTGGGCTGTTTTATCCTGGGGACTTCGTGGTTGATAGTCTGCCTTGCACAATTTGGGCAGTGCCTCGAAACGTCTTAAAGAGAGCGACCTAGTCTGCGACTCATCCCAGTAATTTTATCGGTGGCATTGTTATTTTTAGAAAGTAAATTTCTGAAACAACAATAACAAACAGTAACAATGAATTATTGTTATGAAAACAAGTAACAATGAATTTGTGAGCAAATTAGTAACGGTTTTAAAACAATGGCATACCTTTCTTCAATAATGAAATTCCTTTTATGTAAGAAACAGAATAACTTAGTTCTGAAGTCCTTTCAATTTTTTCTGTTATATATAAACACATACAGGTGATATTTTTTTATGTGGAAGATTATGTTTCATCAGTATACTTAAACTGATAACGTGTTGCTACATTTTTACCAAATTAATATATCCTGCAGGATCTACTCCTGGAAAAGCAACACATTTTCAAGAAACAAGTTCACTGAGTCTTGTACACAACATCATGACACAGTCTTGAAGGGTTGGAACCAATAAAAAACCTTAAAACTCATAATCAATCATGTTAATATAAAGGAATATGAAATGAAGCACTGAAAAAAAAAAAAACTGGAACAGGAAGAACAACAATATTTTGATGGGCTGCTTTTTGTTATTATTCTCTCTGACTCTTAGTTTTCAAGGTGAAAAGCTAAGGTCTAGAACTGAAAATGGAGAAGAAGGCAGAAGGTTCAGAGTCGAAGGAATAATCAGAGAGAGATAGAGAATTTGCATACATCAATCAATGCCTAATACCTTCTCTAAACCACCCATATAATATCCCTATTCTGTTATTTTCCATGTGGGCCTTCTCACTCTTTCCCCACGTCTTAACTCCTCATTTTTAGGAAGGTTGTTATTCATGTTATTATTGGCACCTGCTGTGTCATTTTCTGTCACCTGCTGCTCACGTGTCTTTCCATCCATTACATTACCCTCCCCTTTAACATCAACCTTGTCCTCAAGGTTGAAATTAGGATAGTTGTTCTTGATGTCCTGCATGTCCTCCCATGTTGCTTCTTCTTGACCTCTATTTTCCCACTGCACCAGGACCTGTTGTATCTGACTTGCTCCCTTAAGTATGATGCGAGTTGCAATGACTTTCAATGGCTGCATCACTGGTCCCATTTCAGTAACTGTCAGAGGTAATGGTAAATAGGGTTCATCCACATTGCCCTTAAACAACTTTAACTGCGACACATGGAAGACTGGATGGATTCTTGCAGAGGACGGCAACTCTAACTTGTATGCAACAGCTCCAATTTTTGCTATTATTTTGAAAGGACCAAAATTATTTCATAGATAACTTTTGATTCTTCCGTAAAGCAGCAGAATGTTGTCTATAAGGTTGTAATTTCACCAATACTTGATCACCCACTTCCATTTGAACTTCATGTCTCTTTCTGTCAACTTGAGCTTTCATGGTCTGCTGAGCTCTAGATAAATTGATTTTTAACTTGGCCAGCAGTTCATCTCTATTAGCCAACTGTTCCCTCAGTTCCATAGGGTCTTGACTAGTAACGGGTTGTCTAGGTATTGTGGGAGGATCTCTTCCATACAATGCTTTAAAAGGGGTCATGCCCAAACTAGTGTGAAAAGATGTATTATACCAAAACTCAGACCATGGCAAAGCTTTAACCCAACTTTTGGGATTTTCATAGGTGAAGCATCTCAGATACATTTCCAAACATTTATTCAAAATTTCAGATTGTCCATCAGTTTGTGGATGATAGGCTGATGGCATAGCAAGTGTTGTTCCATGTAATTTGAATAAATGTTGCCAAAATGTACTAGTAAAGACCTTATCTCTATCATACACAATTGACTGTGGTATTCCATGTAACTTCACTATATTGCTCATGAAAGCTTCAGCTACAGTCTTAC
Organism: Cicer pinnatifidum; assembly: GCA_037974775.1. NCBI lineage: Eukaryota > Viridiplantae > Streptophyta > Magnoliopsida > Fabales > Fabaceae > Cicer > Cicer pinnatifidum. The sequence goes on from JBBPBR010000004.1 coordinate 51,412,261, forward strand.
TATTATAATCAGCCTTAGGTGTTAAGAAATGTGCATATTTAATAAGCCTATCCACAACCACCATGATAACAGATAAACCATTCACAATAGGCAAACCAGTGATAAAATCCATTGCTATATCCTCCCAAACTTGTTGTGGGATAGGTAAGGGTTGAAGCAAACCTGAAGGTAATGTATTGCTACTCTTAGCCTGCTGACAAATTGCACATTGTTGCACATACTCGTGCACCTGTTCTTGCATGTTGGGCCAATAAAATTGAGCTTTCAGCCTTGCCATCGTTCTAGTGATCCCAGCATGACCACCAATTGGTGAACTATGGTATTCTTGGAGAATTTTATGAATCAGGGCATCATCTGTTGGAATAACCAATCTATCCTTCCAATATAGCAATCCTTCTCGCACTGTATAGTGCTTATCTGCTGTTGCATTCCTACAGTCCAGCATTAATTGTTTCAATTGGTCATTTATAACTAATTAATTTCTTAGTTCCTCCAAAAATAAAGAATGAGGCTCGGACCATGATAATTCAAACATTCTGGACAATGCATCTGCTGCTTGATTATCCTTTCCAGGCTTGTACTCAATCTTGAAATCATAGCCTAGAAACTTGTGGAGCCATGCTTGTTGTTCTGGTGTTTGTAAGGATTGATCCATCAAGCTCTTCAAACTTTTTTGATCAGTCCTTATGATGAATTGATTGCCCAACAAATAATGTCTGAATTTAGCCAAAGCTTCAGTTATGGCTAGTAGTTCTCTGATATATGCAGATTGTTTTTGCATCCTAGGAGCCAGTTTCTTTGAAAAATAAGCTATGGGATGACCATTTTGACCCAAAACAGCCCCCACTCCTATGCCAGATGCATCAGTCTCCAAGATAAATGATTGACTGAAGTTTGGTAATGCTAAGACTGGAGCATTTGTCATAGCTTGCTTCAGTTTCTCAAAGGTTGTTTCAGCTTCAGTATTCCAATGAAAATTGTCCTTTTTTAGCAATTCGGTTAATGGTGCAGCAATGTGAGCATAGGCCTTGATGAATCTTCTATAGTACCCTGTGAGGCCAAGGAACCCCCTCAATTCTTTAACATTGGATGGAATAGGCCATTCTAGGACTGCCTTCACTTTAGTATTTTCCATAGACACACCCTTGCCTGATACCGTGTGTCCCAAGTAATCTACCTATGTGGTTCCAAAGGAGCATTTGGATAACTTGGCATATAACTCATGCTTTTTTAGAGTTCTTAATACAGACTCCAATTGTTGTAGGTGGTCATTCCTAGAGGCACTATACACTAGGATATCATCAAAGAAAACAAGAACAAATTTTCTTAGAGCATGTTGAAATATCTTATTCATCAAAGCTTGAAATGTAGCTGGAGCATTTGTTAAACCAAATGGCATTACTAGCCACTCATAATGACCATGGTGTGTCCGGAAGGCTGTCTTAGCTCTATCTTCTGACTTGACCATAATTTGGTGATATCCTGACCTTAAGTCCAATTTAGAGAAAAATTGAGCCCCATATAATTCATCTAGTAACTCATCAACTGTGGGCATAGGAAAACTATCCTTCACAGTAATCGTATTCAAGGCTCTATAATCAGTACAAAACCTCCAACTACCATCTTTCTTTTTAACAAGTAAAATAGGTGAAGAAAATGGGCTATTGTTGGGCTGAATGATACCTTGTTGAAGCATTTCATGCACCATTTTTTCGATCTGCTCCTTTTGTGTGTGGGGGTATCTATAAGGTCTTACTTTAACTGGTCCAGACCCAGGATGCAATGGAATAGCATGGTCATGCTCCCTTGGAGGTGGTAGTGTTGATGGAACCTTGAAAACATCAGCATATGTGTGCAGTAACATAGCAATTTCAGGGTCAATGGCTGATGGTAATTCACTGAGAATATCTTCAGGTAATTCTTTTTTTATCAATTGGACTGCAAAGCACTCTTCAATAGCATCAGTGTAATGCAATCTTCTGAATTGATGTAGTTGAGCTGGACTAGGCTCCATATTTGTCTCACCCTGTAAGGTAATAAATTTACCCTGTCGAAAGAACTTTAATGTTAATGCTGCATAGTCAACCACATGAGGTCCAAGTGTTGCTAACCATGTGGAACCCAATATGATATCAGCACCTGAGATTTGCAACAAATACACAGGTATTTTAATTTCTTGGCCTTGAATTTGCACTGGTAATTGTTGAATCTTGCCTTTAGCATTTAACACTTGGTCGTTTCCCACTAAAACTCTAAGGTTTGTTGCTGGTTCAATTGGGAATTTCAGCACTTGTGCAACTCTTGGTTGAATAAAGTTGTCTGAACTTCCTCCATCAACCAAAATCTTCACGCTTATGCTGTCCACTTGTCCTGTAAATCTAATAGTACCAATCCCATTAGCTCAGCGCATAACATTCAAGGATAAGTGATGGTGCTTATTAATAATGGTCTATTCTAATAACACCCCTGCTGTTTGGTCTGATTGAATTTCCTCTTCATCTTCAAGTTGCAATAACATCACTTGTCTGTTAGGGCATTTATGGGATGAAGAAAACTTTTCATCACAAAAGTAGCATAAATTTTTCTCCCTCCTTAATTGGATTTCTGCTGGTGATTTTTTTTTGTTGATATTTTGGTTTTTTTGGTTTAATGGCTTGGATTGAGGGGTAGGTAAGAGTGGAGGTAAGTTATTTTTGGTAGTGTCAGTTATTTGGCTAGTTTGAGGGTTTTTGTTGGTGGTGGTATTGTTTTGGTTATAGTTTCTGGCATGGCTTGTGAAGGGTTTCAGTTTATTTGTTGAGTACTTTTCTTCATATAGTTTGGCTAGAGCAAATGCTTTGCTTAAAATTTTGGGTTCCATAGCCTTAACATCTCTGTGAATCTCCTCTTGTAATCCACTAATGAAGCAGTCCAATATAGCATCAGGGCTTAATCCATCAACTCTATTCACTAATGCAGTGAATTGCATATAAAAATCATTAACAGATGAAGTTTGAGTTAATTTAAACAAAGTAGCTCTAGGACACTCATATGCAGATGGTCCAAAATCAAGCTCTAAAGCTCGAGTGAGAGCTGGCCATGATAGCATGGGATCTGTTTTTTGCATCATTTGGTACCACGGTACCACCTCATGGTCTAAGTTCACAGAAGCAATAATTAATCGATCAGCATCAGGTGTGGAGTAGTAATCAAAGAATTGTTCAGCCTTAAAAATCCAGTCCATCACATTTTTCCCATCAAAACGAGGGAAATCAAGCTTCACAGAGCGTACCTGAAATGAACTTTTAGGAGGTTCTTTGTATGAGTTCGCTGAACCATGGGAAGACCCGGGAATCGATTGTAGCCGTTGCAGAATTTGAGCCATCACAGAATTCAATTGTGAGAATTGAGATTCATTAGACACCTGAATCGCTTCCATTCGTTCGATTTGAGCGCGGTTGGAACCTTCCAAACGCTCGATCTGGCCGTGCAAATCTTCAGATACCAAATTGATGGCTTCTGCGTTTTTCTTCAATTTTGCAAAAATTTCTTTCATCCGAGTATTGTCTGCCATGATTAGAATGAAAGCACCAATGAAATGAAGCACTGAAAAAAAAAACTAGAATAGGAAGAACAACAATATTTTGATGGGATGCTTTTTGTTATTATTCTCTCTGACTCTTAGTTTTCAAGGTGAAAAGCTAAGGTCTAGAATTGATAATGGAGAAGAAGCCAGAAGGTTCAGAGTCGAAGGAATAATCAGAGAGAGATAGATAATTTGCATACATCAATCAATGCATAATACCTTCTCTAAACCACCCATATAATACCCATATTCTGTTAGTTTCCATGTGGGCCTTCTCACTCTTTCCCCACGTCTTAACTCCTCATTTTTAGGAAGGTTGTTATTCATGTTATTATTGGCACCTGCTCTGTCATTTTCTGTCATCTGCTGCTCACATGTCTTTCCATCCATTACAGAATAGTATGTGGAAGAGTACCTAAATTCATAATGACTAATTAAATAGTGGTGCGGTTTGGCCTTCCAAATCAACACACTATCTGTTTGAGAGAACCCTTTAGCTATGGCTCTGTCTCTTTGTGATAACGAGATGTCAGCAAAGGACACCTATCGGTGTTCGTGATATAATGTATCATATGATCGATCTACTGCAAGCACTCTTAAAGTTGAAAATTGTTCTGAAATTTTTGAAGTCATTCGTAAAATATAAGTCTGTTTGTTGTTGATCTTCCTTATCAATTGAGTCATCAGAAAAAATCACCATTGTCATTATTATATCCTTCTGTTTTTTTTAACTCCACCTTTATCACCAACATTTAATTCAGGACATGAACAATTTTCAACAACTTTGATAGCCATAAAATTCTCATTATGTAAATATTGTTATTAAATTTTTAAAATAAGGAAAAAGCCACAAAATTGACGGATAATTTGGTGTTGTACTCAAAAGAGTCACTTGAATTTCTCTTAAAGTTGAATCAAGTTTAGGACATTCATCTTCGTCGAAGCGATTAAGTTTCAACGCCTTTAACTTAAAACCCTTGTAGATATCAACAAAACATGGTAGCATATACAATTCTATCTCCATCAAGTTAGGAGGCACATTTTACGACTCTCTACTGCAGGTCTAAAAACTTATTGACTTAATTGCAGTTTTAGTCCTCTAATTTTACCATTCACAAATTGGTTCTCCTATTTTAAAATTTGATGTTTTGGTCTCTCATTATTTTTTTTACTAAAAAAAGACAATATGAATTTTTTAAATGATTGATATTTGATAAGATGATGTGAGATAATTAACATATGAAATTACAATAAATTTATTTAAATATTTTAGTTTCAACTTCGGAAATTATTCATTTTTGTAAATTAATTAATGAAATATCAATAATTAAGGCATCTAGACAGAATTACTCTAAGAGATCGCATGTCAGATAATCATTTTTTAGTTCCAAAATCTAAGAGAGAGTCTAAATTTGTTGAATTTAAAAATAAGATGATCAATTTTGTAAAATGATAAAAATAGAGAAACTAAAATTGCAGTTAAGTTAAATTTTTTCAAATTCAATAGCCCATGATATATCTAGACTGCTTAGTTGCAGAAACAGAGAAAAGACTTTCAATTTGTTCTAATCTTTTGGCCAATTATCAGCATACTCGAGTGAATCCCACCCATGTGAACTAGTATCAACTTTTCTATAGAAAGTTGAGATTCTTTGATTTGTTTTTCTTTCTTTCTATACCACAATTTCACTATTTTAGAAGTATAAGCATAATAATGTGATAGTTTGAGTGGTCTAAATATTCTCTATATAGGAAAAAATAAGCATAATAATGTGATATTTTGACGAAAAAATAATAACTCTAGTAATGTCTTTTCCAAAAGAAAAAAAGAAGAATATAATATTTATAAGGATGTGTGGCTGCACACGGCTTCAGATCTTTTGGGAAAAACTTTTTTTTATTATATATATATATATATATATATATATGAAGAGATGAAGTTATATTAATATAATTTTACACTAATGTTATATTACTTAATAATATTTTACTGGATATATATATTTTAATTTTGTCCTTTAAATTAAAAGATTATAATATTTATAAGTGTTAATATAAATCTAAAATGATTTGATATAACAGTAAGATACGTCAATAATTAACGTCTTAAATATTTTAATTATATAATATTAATTTTAATATAACTCAATAATACATCAATTATTTTAAATTTATGTAAAAATTATTGCAATAATCTCATAGAAAACACATTTCATCATCATTGACAATACTAGTGGTCGAAGACACTGGAAACCAAGAATATTTTCTAGAGAAGGACTCGTTCTTGATATCAGGCTCAATAAAAAAATATCTGCTCAAAAAACCAAAAAGAAACATGGAGGTATAACAATTAAATAAGAAAATGATATAATAAATAACATAGATTAATGAAGCATAAGATGTAGATTGAAAAGGGTGTTCTTATTAGGATAAATATATAAAATTAATTGAAAAAAAAAATCCAAATTTAAAAAGGTGCATACTTCTCTCTCCGCATACCTCCCATGACTCTAACCATGTTTTACATCCTCCATGAAGGTTGTGTCACGTACCATGTCATGCATCTCCACAAATGGCATGTCTTTTGCATGCATCAACAAACAAGAATCTAATAGTTTGTTTATGCTTGATCGAATCAAGCTCCTCTTTGACATCAAAAATCTTTTATTTAGATGTTATAATCTTCAAAAGCATAGAGCACATAAGCAAGAGCAGTTTGCTTCCTTGTTTCTTAAATCTTCATATCTTAATTTAAGACAACACAAAGCAGCTCTGACTCCTTCTTCGTGATCATCAAATGCATATGAATCAAATTTATGCTTTCCTTTTAAGGATGATCCCAGAGTTTTGACTGCTATGGGAAATCTCCTACATATTCCTCGTAATTTTTGTGGTACAACATCCAACATTAGAGAATTCATCATTAATATTTGCATGCTTTTGGAACAAAATCAATTCATCTTTATAGATATGAGTCCTAAATGAATCTTCTTTTGACTGTCCATAGAGGTACACGCACTCTCACTAAGAGTGGTAAGAAGGATCTTCCACACATCCTTATTATTATTGTTCATGTGAATCCCTATATGTATCAAATTAAAATGTCCCTGTTAATCGTCTACAATTAAAAGAATTTTCTTCTTTTCTCTAAAAATCATCCACAAAAGGTGTGCTCTTCCCCTTCTATCTCTTCCTCCAATTTCAATTGTTACATACGTGCCATTTTTCTTTTAATGCCTCTAATGTTTGGAGTTTGAGACACTATAATTACATAACCTTATCAAACAACTTCAATTGTTTAACCTTCTTAGCCACTTATGTTACAAGAGTTGTTTTTCCCGATCCACCCATCCCATGTATTCCTATGATACAGATATTGATGTCCTGCTTTACAAAAGAAATTGTGTCTAAGTTGGACACCATCTGTTGACAGATAGCAATCAAATCCGAATCACGAAGAACTTGAGCTTGGAGAAATAAAATGTTTTTTTATTTGTTATTCATACCATCAAAAAGGATACAAATGTTTTGAATCTATTTCCAAATAGGCTTTTGTGACTATGAATGCCACTTTCTTTGAAAAAATTCATTTTTTTGGTAATCATCTTTTAAAGGGGAAAATAGAAGAAGATGATGAGGAAAGTAACATAACATAATCAATCCTATTTGAAAATACTAGAAATTGAGGAATGTAACAAAACAAAATCCTTAGGTAAATCTAGTCAAGAAAGCCATGAACATGATATTCAAGAAAATGTCTTGACATAACTAGAAATTCAGAATGAGACAATTTAAATTGGTAACAAAGGTATCCAACCCTTTGACCACGTATACTTAAGGAAAAATGTGTTTCAAAGAAGAGAACCTCAACACTACCAAACATCCAAGGATCCAACAGGTTAGAGTCATTCTTATTGATTACTCATACACTTTCACTCCTTTTGCAAAACTTAACACCATTAGAGTTTTTTTTTTCTCTCTGACTATTAACTTGGATTGGCCATTACCACAACTAGATGTAAAAAATGTGTTTTTAAATGAAGATTTAGAGAATGAAGTCTATATGGATTCACCCCCGAGGTTTGAATTTAATTTACCCAAAAGGTCTGTAAGCTCTAGAAGTCTCATTATGGGTTGAAATAGTCACCTCGAGCATGGTTTGAAAGATTCGTCCAATTTGTTAAGAAGCATGTATATTCTCATTGTCAAAGCGATCACACCATGTTTGTGAAACATTCTTCTGAAGGTAAAATAACTATATTGATCATTTATGTAGATGATATTGTTATCACTAGGGATGATTCTAGTGAAATAAAAATTTTGAAGTCATCTCTTGCTGTTGAGTTTGAAATTAAATGTCTTGGGTCTTTAAAATATTTTTTGGGAATGCATGTTGCAAGATCAAAGAAAGGGATTGTGGTATCACAATAGAAATGTATTTTAGATCTTCTAAAAGAAATGGGGATGATGGATTGTCGGCCAGCTGATACTCCAATATATCCTAATCAGAAAATTGGTAGTGATGGCAGTGGTGATCTAGTGGATACATCTCGATATCAAAGACAAGTAGGAAGACTAATTTATCTATCTCATACTCGTCCAAATATAGCCTTTGGTATTAGCTTAGTGAGTCAGTTTATGCACTCACCTCACAAAGAACATTTAGAAGCTACATATTGTATTCTAAGGGGACTGTATTTCCATAAAAATAAATAAATAAATAAATAAATAAATAAATAAAAACACTAATCAACAAGGCATTGAGGTATTTATTGACGCAGATTGGGCAGTGTCGATCACAGATAGAAAGTCAACATTTAGTTACTGCACATTTGTTTGGAGAAACTTAGTTACTTGGAGGAGCACGAAACAAAATGTAATAGCTAGATATAGTGTTGAGATATAATATAGAGTAATGGCACTAGGTGTTTGTGAAATCCTATGGCTTCAACGAATCTTAGAAGAGTTGAAACTTCATATAAATCTTCCAATGTAGCTTGTATCGCGACAACAAGGCACCAATTAGTATTTCTCAAAATCTTGTTCAACATGATCAAACCAAACATGTTGAAATTGATAGACATTTTATAAAAGAGAAAGTAGATGTTTATCTTATTTACGTGCCTTTTGTCCATACTTCACAACAAGTTGTGATATCCTTGACAAAGGTTTGTCTAGTCCCAATTTTGAATTTCTTGAAAACAAGTAGGGCATGCTAGACATATATACACCAACTTAAAAAGGAGTTGATAGATATCAATCAGATCTGATATAATTGTTTATTAGTTATTTTCTATTTAAGTTTATTTATATTTTGAAAAAGAATCAATTAATTGCCCGTAGCTTTTTATTACTTCTAAAAGCTTTTTGTTCTAACGTTTTTTTAATGTTATTAAATAAAATTAGTTCAAAAATATATATCATAGCTAAGTCAATGTTGCGTCGGAAGAGTATAACATCAGATTTAGTAATTAAAACAAACCAAAAAAAGTATATGAATCTTGACATAACATAAACCAAACACACAAGAACAAAGTTTCAGGTAGAGATTATATTGCATATAATAGATACTTTATAATTAAAATTATATACCCTTAATATTGTAGATCTATGATCCTTGAAATATAGTCTTTAGTATTCTTATACTACAGACATCACATGTTATTGCCATCCTTATTGACAATACAAGTCAATATAAGTATTCTAAGAATAATGGTCTATTAATCAAGATAACCTTAACATCAAATTATACATAAATGTTTTCATTTTTTTCTTCAGAGCTCTTTGTTTTTTTTTTTATTTTAGATAAATTAGATGGTTTGGGGAACAAAATATGGAAGAAGGTTGGTGGAAGGAACACCATGATCTTGAACCCCTTAGAAAAATCACATCTTCATCATCCACTGTTGAACTTAATTCTCAAATTTATCAACATCTTCTCAAACCATAAATTCCATATCTCCAACCCTTTATTTAATTTTTTCCATTTGGGTTGCATTCACAAGGTCTTAGAGAAGAGTGATGTGAAGAGACTATTTCTGACCTGTTTAATCAAGGTAATCACAGTTGTTAAAATAAAATAATATTTTTGATGAGTATGGAAAAGATTATTGTAGATGACAAATAAATAAAAGTGATCCTTGACATGCTAGATCGAATTGGTCTTTGGGTCATCGATCTAGGTGATGACAAATGCATATTGTAGATGAAAGATGTAAAGAACATAAACAAAGAAAATTAAGTAGCGGCATCAAATGAACGATGATGAAAAGTGGGATGTTAAATTAAATCAAACTAAGGGTGATATTTTGTTTGCTAAGTCAATATTTTGCAATTGAAACACTCTTTAAGGAAAAGTGTAGCGTTTGTGAGTGTGTCTATATTTGTATTTGAGAGAGAGATAAGTTATGAAGAAAATGGTTGGTGTGAGAGGGAGTATATATATATATATATATATATATATATATATATGATATCCAACCTGCAAATATAAATTTTAATACTTATATATTTTTTATTAGTAGGAGATTTTGTATTAAACTATTATTTATTGATTTTAATGCTTTTTTAATAGTACTTATTTGTTTAATTTAATATATTTTTATTACTATCTCATATTTCAAATATTGATCAATATTAATTCAAAAAGTTAAATTTTAGTACTTTTTTTATATAATATTTTGTTTTAAAGTTAATTTAAGTTAGCGTAATTTTATAATATTTGTATTAAAATAATTTTTTACAAATTAAAATTTAGATAAATCAATTTAATTTAAACCATATTAATTAGGATCAGATTAACTTTTTTTAAATTATCATCCAAATCAAAACAAACAACAAACAATTTAATTTTTGAATAAGATGATATTAATTCTATTCTATAACCAATTCAACTAGGAATGATAATAGGTTAGTCTGTCAAGGGTATATGGCCTGGTCTATTTATGGTCTGGTCTGGCCTGACCTATTTAATAAAAAGGTTAGACTCAGGCTGTTTTTAAAGTTTATTTATTTAAATAGGTCAGACTCATACTTATAAAAAAGCCTATTAGACCTAACAGGTCGGCCTATATATATTTTATTATTTATTAATATTATTTATTATTATTATTATATTAATAATATTATTTTCTATTTTAAATTATATCAATTAGGCAGTCACTTAGTCAGCAATTGTTGCATATTTGTTTAAGAGGTAATAATGAGTGTATTTGTTTCAGAAAAAAAAAAATCTATTATTTAATACAAACAATTATTTTTTTAAGGTTTAAAGGATGTTTGTTTTATATTTTTTAAAAATTATTTTAAATAGGTTTTTAGGTCAGGCTAAACTTTTAAAAAGGTCAGGCCAGGTCGAAAAAAAGTCTATGATAAACCGTAGGCCAAACTTAAGCCTAAAAAATAAATCGTAGGCCAGACTCAGGCATTTCAAAGGCTGACCTGACGTGACATATTCCCACCTCTAAATTCAACGTGCATGAAAACCTCTAATACTAATATTCATTATCTATTATTTATTATATTATTCAAAGTCATATTTTTTTAAAATATATTTAATAACACAGGTCAATGGCTCATAAATTCATTTTCCTTTCCAAAGTACTTTTATGATTTCAATACTTTTTATTTAATGATCATATTTAATTCAAATAAGTCATATATATATAATTCCACATGTCAAGGATTCATAAATTCATTATCTTTTTCAAAGTACTCTTTTCATTTTAAATGTTTTTAATAAATAATCACATTTAATTCAAATGAGTCATTTTTTATATAGAATATTCAATCACTCCCATTGATTCATTTGTCAAATATCCAAAATCAATATACTTATACAGTAGTATACTTTGTATTTAAAATTGTATAATTTATGTATAGCTTAATATTATTTTTGAAATGTGGTAAACAATATATCCTTAAAAAATAGTTTTAACATGTTACTGTGGTGTTTATTGACAATAATTGTGGACTACAACTACTCTAACAATAATGTTCTACTTGTCGAAAGAACCTTAACATCAAATGACATTTTATGTTTTATAACTATACATTTGAGGTATTTATTATTAATATTGATGAATAACATAAAAAATATTGTGTCGATTTAGTTAACATATTAGAAAATATAAAACAAATTTTGTGATACAAAAACAATTCAATCAACATTAAGTTTTAAGGATGTCTACAAGTATATAGTAAATAAAAAATCAAGGTCTT
>JBBPBR010000004.1:51433074-51453854 GCA_037974775.1 Cicer pinnatifidum
TTTTTTCATTTATTTGATTTCTCTTTTGACATGTTCAAAAGATTTTTTGTTAAATATTTCCATATAATTCATTTCCTCAAATTTTGTTGGGACATGTGCATGAGTTCTAATTAGACTTCAGTATGTTATCAGTTATAGTAATGTAGTTTGACAACATCCTAGATAAAGAAGACCAACTTGTTACATAACCTTTACTGAGGAAAATTTCATAGTAGGCATTTGAAAAAATTCCTCTTATGTAATAAACCTTTTTTATTTTGTCCGGAAATGAGATTTTTAGAAAACTCTAACTATCACGTCATGTTAGTGCATAATCATCACACTAGAAGATATGCTAAATATTTCTTTTAGAGTGTCATAATATTAAGACTTCAAACATGTTATTTATTTCATCTATGTACGTTCTAATGCAATATTATCCTCCACTTTCTACATACGTTAAGGTCTTTTGGATATATGTTCATGACGACTTTCTTAGTACCACAAATACTACAAACTTTCTTGATTCGCACAAATACTACACACATATCATCAATACCTACACTATATTTTTTACAAGAAAACAACCATACAAAATATGGATATGTATCAACTTAAGGAAAATCATGGTTCAACTATGTGTGAAACAAATCTTCAAATATTGCTCAAACTTCATAAATAAATTCATTCTCATACATGATATTTTAGCTCTCATATTGACATATTTTAAAAGAGGAAAGTATTTGTCCAAAATACTAGGTGGTAATTAGAAGCTCCTATGTTACCTAGTTCAAGAAATGATAACCACATGACGACCTTATCTTGCAAGGAGAAATGAAACAACGTCAATCTAATCTTCTTAGGAGAAACACCATTATATTCATGGTTCTTCAAATAGATGTTAGAATATTTAACTGGTAACACAAAAATTATCAGGCAGCACCGTCAAAATTTATAGTCAACTTGATCTTAAAATTTATAGTTAAGAAAAATAGGTTCTCTACTCTAGGTCAAACTGCAAGACAAGTTGATAAGAAAAAATTATTAAACAAAATATTTTAGTTTTTAGTGAAATGAAACATTTTTTAACTTTTAAATTTTTAATGATATTTTGCAATCAAATTTCATACATTATTAAAAATTCATTTGCATACGTACATTTAGAATTTTTGAATATAGAGTGAATTAAATATGATTTTTATAAGTATTATATAGTCAAAATAATAATCTTTAAAATATATACTTAGAAACTGGATTTTGAACTTTTTTATTGAAGAAACTTTTTATAGTATTGTAAAAATATTTGACGCTGCACTTAAATTTTCATAGAGGAGCCATGAAGTCAGAGATAAGTTATTACAACCACATGAGTTCTCAAGTGGCATAGACCACACCTCTATACTATGCTTATGCCGTATATTGTGCAACCAAAAGTTGCTTTTTATTAGATTCATTCGAAAAGTGTTTATTGTCACTAATTTTATTATTTTCATATTTATCAATATGTTGAATATCTCCTATGAGTAAGAGCAAGGGTTAAGACCACATGAGTGGTAGTAGGTTTAACAACAGACGAAAAAGATTTATTAAATATTACTCTGAAAGGGATAAAACAATTAATAAGAAATTTTCGCATTCACTTGAATTCAAATTATTTAGCTATTTTCTTCTCCATTTTTTCCTTGATAAAGTTTTTTTTTTAATTTTAATTCGATATAACGTTTCTAAAATTAAAATAAATAATAGAGATAAATTTTTCTTTAATATTCTACTTTAAAAATTGTAAGATTTAGATAGCGTTTTTATTTTATCTTCCTTGTCAATACACTACGCCAAAAAAGCGCTTTTACAGCGCTTTTTTTAAGCCTTCTACAGCGCTTTTTCAAAAAAAAAAAACGCTGTAGATTCGAGCGCTGTAAAAGCTACAACAGCGCTTTCAAAAAAGCGCTCTTAAAGGCACCATTTATAACGCGCGCTTATTATGCACCTTTTACAGCGCTTGTTACAACAAGTGCTGTAAAAGGCATACCACAGTTCATATATTTGGGTACCTTTTACAGCGCTTTTTTGTAACAAGCGCTATAAAAGGCATACCCATAATACATATTTGGGGTGCCTTTTACAGCGCTTTTTTGTAACAAGCGCTGTAAAAGGCATACCCATATTTCATATATTTGGGATACCTTTTACAGCGCTTTTTGTAACAAGCGCTGTAAAAGGCATACCCATAATACATATTTGGGGTGCCTTTTACAGCGCTTTCTGTAACAAGCGCTGTAAAAGGCATACCCATAATACATATTTGGGGTACCTTTTACAGCGCTTTTTGTAAAAAGCGCTGTTAAAGGTGTTATTTTTTTTTTTTTTTGTTTTTTTTAACCCTGTATATATTTTAAAAGCGTTTTTTAGCTTTTTATGGCACTTTTTTTATAAAGCGCTGTCTTTTATCTTTTTATCCAAAATTAGTTTGAACCAGTTCACACAACACATCCAGAATCACTAATTTTAGAACATATTCATGTGCATGTTAAAACAGAAACAGAATCAGTAACACAACCAGAACCAGAACCAGAACAATGATACACAGTAATTTACAACATATTTGGTATGAATATACATTGAATCTAATTTACAACATATTTGGTATGAATATACATTGAATCTAATTTACAACATATTTATATGCAAGTTTATATACTGTCCTATGATCATATACATATAATAACTATGCACCATATAATATTCAGTCCCTTGCAGCATGCTATTTTCCAGAAAATCAAATAATTTTCATTTCAAGCGCATACTCACACCATTCCTCCTTTAATTCCATCAGATCTTGCTCAGAATATGAAGGACTGGAATGTTCAAAGTACTGCAATATAAAAATTGAACATATTATATTAAGTTAGTTTCAAATATATAGATAATTTATATATGAAAATCATATAATCAAAATACCGTACCGTTTCTGGGATAATAGTTTTATTCTTGTCAACAATCTCCTTCATGAATCTCAATACATAGTACCCACAGTCGATATTGTTTGTTTGACGAGGGCACTTTATTGGGATCCATGTAATATTATTAGACTTTTGCTTCGACACTACCGCACCTCTTTGAGCTCGAAAAACTTTTAATGCACTATAAAATGAATAAATGTGATTATTTTAGCATGAACAAACACTTATTTATATATATGTGTAACAAAAATAAATGAATATTACTTACGTATCGAACAAAGTCTTGATTTCGGAGTGATTGTTGTAATCGCCATGCAAGGGATCCAAATAGTATACAACTTCAGAGACGGCATTGATTGCAAATAGCACCCAATGTGCCCTACAACAACAAAAAATTGGTTACACAATTTGGTCTATACACAACTAATAAATTAAATTCTCATCAATTAAAAAAGATAAAATTACGTACCCTGAATTATATGGTGCTAAGAACAATTTATCCTTTGAAATATTTCCTAAAAACATATTTACAATGTATTTCTTAACATTGTCTTCATCCAGTTTCCACATGGACGTTTTATGCGGAGAGAAGAATGAGTATTTATTCGATAATTTCCTAGGGCACACGACCTTCTCATGCAAAAACCTTCAATGAAAATTTTAAACTAGATTAGTTACCAATACATTTAATTAATTACCAATAAATGCAATTAAAAGTATTTTTTACCTTATATACAAGCTCATTACAGTTGCACTGAGCTCCTTATGTTCGAGAAGCTCGTATACGTGCTCCTTGTCGAATAATTCCTCATACTCCTCTCCGAATATTTCTTTATTCATATGTATCATGCGGCAATCGTCGCTGCTGCATAGGTTATTTTTTACTTGAATGTCAAGACACGCCCCGTATTTACCAAGGCGTGGCTGACTTATTTTAGGAGGAGCAGCAGCAGCGACTGATTTGCCACGATCCAATTTTTTTATTGCTGCAAATTTGGCAGCTTTATTGGCAGCTCTATTAACCTCCAATTTTTGAGGTTTGCTGCTTTTTTTTGGATGTACGGGTGGTTTATTTATTTGGACCTACAAAAATGAGGTTAAATGTTAGTTTATTGAATCTGAAAAAATTGACAAAGCTTATGCAATAAATGTGACAAACCTTATCGGGAGACGTCACTGATTTGTTTCTGGGAGGGCTCTTAATGAGGGCAACAAGGTTAGTGGGCCATGCCACGTTACTACCGATAACTTCGCCCAATGACTGCATATCTCCGTCGTTGTCCGGTATCGGCAACGGTGCAGTTGGTTCGAAAGCAACAGTAGGCGATACCTTGACATGGCCCTTTGGGATCGGAGTATTGTGCAATACTTCTCCCAAAGTATTGTACAATTTTGCTTTTCCCACCTTCCGATGAGTGGGCGAGGACAAGTATAGAAAACATGAAGTGACACCCTAAATCAATAGTTAAAACATAAGTACAGTTAATATATAATATTGTTTAATGCATAAGTAATTACATAAGCAAGTAAGTAATTAATTACCTCGGGAATAATTTTCAAACCGACGTTGCAACTCCCGCTTTCACTCTCCATTTGTAGTTCACCTTGGAGCTGAACCGGAAGTTGCTTGTCTTTGTTTGTATTCACCAATTGTGCCACTTGCTCAGATAGGATTCTGAGCTTCTCTAATACTTCCTCGTTGGAAGGTTTTTGGCGCTTCTCTTGAGGAAAAAAGCTTATGGGAGTTACGCCAAATCCCTTCCCCCTAACTCGACCGGAATATTCAGGAACATTAAAAACTTTGCCCAAAATATCCCTGCAACTAGCCTTGTTGCCCTCTTCACATTCAGAACTTTGAGAGATGGTCTCCTAAAATACATGTAACATTAAAATAGTTAAGTTCATTATCATTTTTAAAATACAATATTAAAAAGTATTCAAGTGATAAATACAATATTGAAAAATATTAAAGTCATAATATACTTACACAAAGTTCTATTACTTTTTGAACATTTTGGTTATCAACCACTCCATCTTTATTTACCCTAGCTTCCTTCCACAAGATGTGACGACCCAACGGTTGATTAGTTTGGGTCTCTTGTCGCTATTCGATAAAACAAAATATTAGTTAGAAACTATAGTTTATAATACAAATTCATTCATTATATAAAAGTGATGTTTAATTACTTACAAGCCCTTGATCAAGGCGTGCATATCCCATACGTGATTTTCTGTATGGGTGCGTCGGGTTTCTTGCCCTTTCGCGATTTGCCTTACTAATGTTCTATATAAAAAAATAGCAATTATGTAAAAATTTAAAATACGATGCGAATATAAATAATAAAACACACAAATGCTAATAAATTAATCACTTACGACAAACGCGGGGTCAGTACGTTTGGAAACAAACGCTTTCCATTCCTCATTTGATATATAATGTCGATATATCTTTGGAGGTTCAGCTGTTGTGTTTCCTTCTTTATCTTTAAGTAGAAGTTTGAGAGATGCGATCTAAATCCACGATGGATTTTGCCAGCAACTCTCAATACATAATTCTTTCGTCCTTCATCAAGGACAAAAGATGCCTCCAATGAAAAAAATTATAAGTAAAGTATTTCAATGAAAATATTTATAAATGACAAAAGATTGGATCAAAAAATTTACTTGAATATCATTCCAGATGATATCTTTGGCATCCTTCAATGCCTTATCTCTCCAGTCGTCAATTGTTATTGGAATATTTTGACGAACAACAGCCCCAATGTAGCTCACAAACATTGCGCTGTGGGGGTCAACTGGCTGACCACTTTCATTCCAACCAACCTAATAAACTCATATAGTAAGTACATGCTATTAAAAAAACCTAAAAAAATACACAACAAACAGAGTATAGTACAGTATTACCTCAAACTTGGTCCCATTGCTCCTAGCTTTAATGACTTTTTGCATGATAGTTGCACCACGTTTGACTTCATTTTCATAAGTCCTACTGGTGCCAACTTCTTCATTTTGACATTCTAAATCTCTGTTTGTATCCATTTAACTACAACAAGTTCAACATGCAGTTTAGTATAACTTCAACAAGCTCAACATGCATCATGCATTATTTTAAACAAGCTCAACATGTATCAGTATATATATTTTAAACAAGCTCAACATGCATTTTAATGATTACAAAAAATAAATAACATCAATACCTGAATAATGGTTCGAAGAAGGATGAAATGCAAAGAAAAGAGCGAACGGAGAAATTTCACAGCAATAAATGTCACAGAAAAACGGTTTTGAAGAAATACGTAATGAGGGTTACGTATTTCAATGAAAATATAAGGTTCGAAATGATCTTGGATGGAAATAAGGTTCGAAATGAAGGAGATGATCGTGGAAATACAGTTCGTAATGAACGAGATTATAGGGTTTGCAAAAGAAGAGAAGAACGATGAAGGTTGAGATGATAGTGTAGATTACGTAATGAAGAGGAAACTGAAGAGGTTACTGTTATATATATAACCCTTTTACAGCGCTTTTTTATAACCCTTTTACAGCGCTTTTACAAAGAGCGCTATAAAAGGCTAAGCCTTTTACAGCGCTTGTTATAAAAGCGCTGTAAAAGGCGTAATTATTTAAATTTTTAAAAAGACTCTTTTACAGCGCTTTTACAAACAAGCGCTGTAAAAGGCCTCATTGTTTTAGTATGTTATATAATGTTTTTTTAATAGCCTTTTACAGCGCTTGTTCAAAGAAGCGCTGTAAAAGGCCTTATTTAAATTTTTAAAAGACTCTTTTACAGCGCTTATCCCAACAAGCGCTGTAAAAGGCCTTATTATGTTATTTTTGTGTTTTGTTATGTTATTTTTTAAACAAGCTCTGCAAAACCCACATAGTCCCACCAAAATATCTTCACCAAACATCAAAGTCCTTTTATGCATCTTCTTCGCAAACATCAAAGCTAACTCTTTCAATCTTCACCAAACATCAAAGTCCTTTTTATCTCTTTACATTCCCTTTCATTCTTAAATCGTAACTTGATCTTCAGGTTCATTGCCATGTTGCGAAAAATGGGTTTGTTAACAATGTGTCTGATGTTTTTGTTAACAATGGATCTGATGTTTTTGTTAACAATGTGTTTTTGGGGATTCCCATGATGCGTAAAAGGTGTTTGAAGAAAATCTTGTTAGAGAAAGTCATGTTAGTTATCTGATGAATATTATTTTTAAAGTCTTTTACAGCGCTTTTTAAAAAAAGCGCTGTAAAAGACATGCACTTTTTTTACATGCATAGTTCTTAAGAATTGTAATTGTCCAAATTTACATAAACATGCAATAATCACTGGTTATGCTTGCCTTCTTAGACAACAATAAAACAAGAATAGAACCAGAATAATTCAGATTATATAATACCACAATAATTCAATAAAACCAGAATAGAACCAGAATAGAACAATAATTCAGATTACAATAGGTTTACCACAAATTTCAATTATCAAACTATTACGTTGACTCTCAAAATAGAAACCTTTTCCATTATTACTTGACCATGTCACGTGCCTAGTATTTTTTCAAACCAATACGACTCAATTCTCTTTCTGTGATTGAAGAAGATAAACTATTTTTAACTTTACAAAACTCTACTCAAATCACTACGCCAAAAACAGCATTTTACAACGCTTTTTTTAAGCTTTCTATAGCGCTTTTTCAAAAAAAAAAGCGCTGTAGATTCGAGCGCTGTAAAAGCTACAACAGCGCTTTCAAAAAAGCGCTCTTAAAGGCACCCTTTATAACGCGCGCTTATTATGCACCTTTTACAGCGCTTGTTGTAACAAGCGCTGTAAAAGGCATACCCATATTTCATATATTTGGGGTACCTTTTACAGCGCTTTTTTGTAAAAAGCGCTGTAAAAGGCATACCCATAATACATATTTGGGGTACCTTTTACAGCGCTTTTTGTAACAAGCGCTGTAAAAGGCATACCCATAATACATATTTGGGGTACCTTTTACAGCGCTTTTTGTAAAAAGCGCTGTTAAAGGTGTTATTTTTTTTTTTTAACCCTGTATATATTTTAAAAGCGTTTTTTAGCTTTTTATGGCACTTTTTTTATAAAGCGCTGTCTTTTATCTTTTTATCCAAAATTAGTTTGAACCAGTTCACACAACACAACACATCCAGAATCACTAATTTTAGAACATATTCATGTGCATGTTAAAACAGAAACAGAATCAGTAACACAACCAGAACCAGAACCAGAACAATGATACACAGTAATTTACAACATATTTGGTATGAATATACATTGAATCTAATTTACAACATATTTGGTATGAATATACATTGAATCTAATTTACAACATATTTATATGCAAGTTTATATACTGTCCTATGATCATATACATATAATAACTATGCACCATATAATATTCAGTCCCTTGCAGCATGCTATTTCCCAGAAAATCAAATAATTTTCATTTCAAGCACATACTCACACCATTCCTCCTTTAATTCCATCAGATCTTGCTCAGAATATGAAGGACTGGAATGTTCAAAGTACTGCAATATAAAAATTGAACATATTATATTAAGTTAGTTTCAAATATATAGATAATTTATATATGAAAATCATATAATCAAAATACCGTACCATTTCTGGGATAATAGTTTTATTCTTGTCAACAATCTCCTTCATGAATCTCAATACATAGTACCCACAGTCGATATTGTTTGTTTGACGAGGGCACTTTATTGGGATCCATGTAATATTATTAGACTTTTGCTTCGACACTACCGCACCTCTTTGAGCTCGAAAAACTTTTAATGCACTATAAAATGAATAAATGTGATTATTTTAGCATGAACAAACACTTATTTATATATATGTGTAACAAAAATAAATGAATATTACTTACGTGTCGAACAAAGTCTTGATTTCGGAGTGATTGTTGTAATCGCCATGCAAGGGATCCAAATAGTATACAACTTCAGAGACGGCATTGATTGCAAATAGGACCCAATGTGCCCTACAACAACAAAAAATTGGTTACACAATTTGGTCTATACACAACTAATAAATTAAATTCTCATCAATTAAAAAAGATAAAATTACGTACCCTGAATTATATGGTGCTAAGAACAATTTATCCTTTGAAATATTTCCTAAAAACATATTTACAATGTATTTCTTTACATTGTCTTCATCCAGTTTCCACATGGACGTTTTATGCGGAGAGAAGAATGAGTATTTATTCGATAATTTCTTAGGGCACACGACCTTCTCATGCAAAAACCTTCAATGAAAATATTAAACTAGATTAATTACCAATACATTTAATTAATTACAAATAAATGCAATTAAAAGTATTTTTTACCTTATATACAAGCTCATTACAGTTGCACTAAGCTCCTTATGTTCGAGAAGCTCGTATACGTGCTCCTTGTCGAATAATTCCTCATACTCCTCTCCGAATATTTCTTTATTCATATGTATCATGCGGCAATCGTCGCTGCTGCATAGGTTCTTTTTTACAGCAATGTCAAGACACGCCCCGTATTTACCAAGGCGTGGCTGACTTATTTTAGGAGGAGCAGCAGCAGCGACTGATTTGCCACGATCCAATTTTTTTATTGCTGCAAATTTGGCAGCTTTATTGGCAGCTCTATTAACCTCCAATTTTTGAGGTTTGCTGCTTTTTTTTGGATGTACGGGTGGTTTATTTATTTGGACCTACAAAAATGAGGTTAAATGTTAGTTTATTGAATCTGAAAAAATTGACAAAGCTTATGCAATAAATGTGACAAACCTTATCGGGAGACGTCACTGATTTGTTTCTGGGAGGGCTCTTAATGAGGGCAACAAGGTTAGTGGGCCATGCCACGTAACTACCGATAGCTTCGCCCAATGACTGCATATCTCCGTCGTTGTCCGGTATCGGCAACGGTGCAGTTGGTTCGAAAGCAACAGTAGGCGATACCTTGACATGGCCCTTTGAGATCGGAGTGTTGTGCAATACTTCTCCCAAAGTATTGTACAATTTTGCTTTTCCCACCTTCCGATGAGTGGGCGAGGACAAGTATAGAAAACACGAAGTGACACCCTAAATCAATAGTTAAAACATAAGTACAGTTAATATATAATATTGTTTAATGCATAAGTAATTACATAAGCAAGTAAGTAATTAATTACCTCGGGAATATTTTTCAAACCGACGTTGCAACTCCCGCTTTCACTCTCCATTTGTAGTTCACCTTGGAGCTGAACCGGAAGTTGCTTGTCTTTGTTTGTATTCACCAATTGTGCCACTTGCTCAGATAGGATTCTGAGCTTCTCTAATACTTCCTCGTTGGAAGGTTTTTGGCGCTTCTCTTGAGGAAAAAAGCTTCTGGGAGTTACGCCAAATCCCTTCCCCCTAACTCGGCCGGAATATTCAGGAACATTAAAAACTTTGCCCAAAATATCCCGGCAACTATCCTTGTTGCCCTCTTCACATTCAGAACTTTGAGAGATGGTCTCCTAAAATACATGTAACATTAACATAGTTAAGTTCATTATCATTTTTAAAATACAATATTAAAAAGTATTCAAGTGATAAATACAATATTGAAAAATATTAAAGTCATAATATACTTACACAAAGTTCTATTACTTTTTGAACATTTTGGTTATCAACCACTCCATCTTTATTTACCCTAGCTTCCTTCCACAAGATGTGACGACCCAACGGTTGATTAGTTTGGGTCTCTTGTCGCTATTCGATAAAACAAAATATTAGTTAGAAACTATAGTTTATAATACAAATTCATTCATTATATAAAAGTGATGTTTAATTACTTACAAGCCCTTGATCAAGGCGTGCATATCCCATACGTGATTTTCTGTATGGGTGCGTCGGGTTTCTTGCCCTTTCGCGATTTGCCTTACTAATGTTCTATATAAAAAAATAGCAATTATGTAAAAATTTAAAATACGATGCGAATATAAATAATAAAACACACAAATGCTAATAAATTAATCACTTACGACAAACGCGGGGTCAGTACGTTTGGAAACAAGCGCTTATCCCAACAAGCGCTGTAAAAGGCCTTATTATGTTATTTTTGTGTTTTGTTATGTTATTTTTTAAACAAGCTCTGCAAAACCCACATAGTCCCACCAAAATATCTTCCTCTTCACCAAACTCCACCTCAAAGTCCTTTTATGCATCTTCTTCGCAAACATCAAAGCTAACTCTTTCAATCTTCACCAAACATCAAAGTCCTTTTTATCTCTTTACATTCCCTTTCATTCTTAAATCGTAACTTGATCTTCAGGTTCATTGCCATGTTGCGAAAAATGGGTTTGTTAACAATGTGTCTGATGTTTTTGTTAACAATGGATCTGATGTTTTTGTTAACAATGTGTTTTTGGGGATTCCCATGATGCGTAAAAGGTGTTTGAAGAAAATCCTGTTAGAGAAAGTCATGTTAGTTATCTTTTCATTATTATTTTTAAAGTCTTTTACAGCGCTTTTTTAAAAAAGCGCTGTAAAATGTCTCATTGTTTAATTTTTAAAAGGGCCTTTTACAGCGCTTTTTTAAAAAGCGCTGTAAAAGACATGCACTTTTTTTACATGCATAGTTCTTAAGAATTGTAATTGTCCAAATTTACATAAACATGCAATAATCACTGGTTATGCTTGCCTTCTTAGACAACAATAAAACAAGAATAGAACCAGAATAATTCAGATTATATAATACCACAATAATTCAATAAAACCATAATAGAACCAGAATAGAATAATAATTCAGAGTACAATAATAAAACCAGAATAGAACAATAATTCAGATTACAAATAAAACCAGAATAGAACAATAATTCAGATTACAACAATAATTCAGATTACATGCATGGCTTATATAAAACAATTAAACATGTACATTAAGATGCCCTTCTTCTTTTCCTGGTGGGATTCACATTTGTTTGTCCATTTACAATACGAAACGATGGATTAATCCAAATTCCCTCATCATGATCATCTCTAAGATATAAACCATCATCAGTTGAATCAATTTCATGTGGTTGTTGTGATGTTGCAAATAAAAGATCATTACCAACATCTTCATCATTGTTGTTATCATCACTTATTTTATTGGTCGATAGGACAACAGACCATTTATCATCAGAAGGATCGGTGACATAAAACACTTGTTGAGCTTGCGACGCTAAAATAAAAGGCTCGTCTTTGTATCCCACCCTATTAAAATCAACAAGCAAGAATCCTGACTCATCAATCCGAACGCCATTATTATTATCGACCCACTTGCAACCAAATATGGGAACACGAAACATTGTGTAGTCTAACTCCCATATGCGCTCGATAACCCCAAAATATGATAGATTTGCATATATTGGGTTTTTGTCTTTTGCACTTGAGACATGCATCGCTTCAGCTACGAGAGTGACTCCACTATTTTGCATAGTGGTCTGATCATCTTGTTCTTTGGTATAAAATGTGTAGCCGTTAATAACATAACCAGTGTAAAAAAAGACATGTAAGCTCGGACCATTTGCTAGCCACCTCAATCTCTGTGAAATTGATCCGGGGTCTATGTCAAATTTTGACTTTATGTGATTTTTTAACCATGGTATAAAACTTCGATTGTGCTCTCGAGTTATCCAATTTTGATTCCTATTCATGTTCAAACGAGATAACTGATCCATGTGTATTGTAACATACGGTTGAACCTCATCATCATTGTGCAGAACATACAATTGTGCCTGCTCCAATTCTGTCCTTGATATAGTCAGTAGTCTCATTCCAATTATCCCTTCTCCTGATAGTCTTCCCGAATGACGAGACATGGGAAGCCCTATGGATTCAACATTGGACAGATATTCAGTACAAAATTCAGCAGCCTCTTCAACAATGTATCGTTCAGCAATACAACCTTCTGGTCGACTTCTACTTTTTACGTACCCTTTTAATATTTTCATATATCGTTCTATCGGATACATCCATCTCATATAAGCTGGCCCACAAAGTTGTGTCTCCTTAACCAGATGAACAGTAAGGTGAACCATTATATCAAAAAACGATGGTGGGAAATACATTTCAAGCTCACACAAAGTAACAACAATTTCCCTCTGCAATGTCGGTAATTTCTGAGGGTCGATCACTTTACTACAAATTTCCCTGAAGAAGAAACATAATCTAGTTAATGATGATGAGGTTCAAGTCCAATCTTATTCCCATATCGACCAAGTCCAATCTTGCGTTGATGCCGTCTTTAGACTTTCCTGGAACATTGAGTAACGTACCAATAACACTATCAAATACATTTTTTTCAATATGCATCACATCGAGGAAATGTCTTATATACAATGACTTCCAATATGGTAATTCAAAGAAAATTGACTTTTTCTTCCACCCAGTTTTGACCAGCTCTCCCGCAAAAGGTTTGCCAAATTTATTGGTCAAACCTTGTACTTTTTCAAGTATTTGATATCCAGTCGGTGGTAAAGGAGCTTTACCTTCCTCTGATTTTCCATTAAATGCATTTCTCCACCAACGATACTGATGACTATAAGGTAAAAATCTACGATGTCCAAGAAACACATTCTTCTTACAATGTTTCAACCGCATCCAATTTGTACTCTCTTCACATACAGGACATGCACATTGACCTTTAATGCTATATCCTGATAAATTATCATATGCTGGAAAGTCATTAATTGTGCCGAACAACATAGCCCTCAAATTGAAATATTCTTTCTTATACCCATCATAAACTTCCACACCTGTCTCCCACATACGTTTTAAATCTTCTATTAGAGGAGTCAAGTATACGTCGATATCATTCCCCGGTTGTTTGGGTCCAGAAATTAATAGAGACAACATCATAAACTTACGCTTCATACATAACCATGGAGGTAGGTTATATATTACCAAAATCACAGGCCACGTGCTGTGTGAGATGCTTTGAAGACCATGTGGATTCATTCCATCAGTAGAAAGTGCAAGTCTTAGATTTCTTGACTCTATCCCGAATTCAGGATACTCGTGATCAATTTTTGCCCATTGTGGGGAATCTGCAGGGTGTCGAAACATTCCATCTCTAATTCTTTCATCTGCATGCCATGTCAAGTGTTTTGAATCTTCTTCACTGCGATACATGCGCCTAAATCTTGGTATTATAGGAAAATACCACACGACTTTTGCTGGAGTAGATTCTTTCTTCTTATATCGAGAGACATTGCATTTCGGACACGCCTTAAGTAGTTCATATTCATTTCGAAATAAAATGCAATCATTAGGACACGCATGAATCCTTTCGTAACTCATGCCAATAGAACACAAAATCCTTTTAGCCTCGTAGGTTCGACTGGGAAGTTCATTATCATCTGGCAACATATCTTTTATGAGTGTTAATAATTCTGTAAAGCTTTTATCAGACCATCCATTACTCGCTTTTTGGTTGTACAACTTTAATATCGCCGACAGTCTTGTGAATTTAGTACAACCATTATATAATTCTTTCTCTGCATCACTCAACAAACTTTCAAACATTTTAGGACAATCTCGAAGATCTTCTTCAACTGCTTTTGCGATCTCATCAACTCGATCCGGCTCATATGTATCTGTATCGAAGTCAGTTGAAGCATATGTCGAACTATTCTCAAAATTAATGTTTCCTTTTTTTTTCTCACCATGTCTTATCCAACATGTGTAGCTTTGATCAATTCCATTACATACTAGATGTCCTTCTAATTCATCTTCTCTAACACGTTTTCCAAAACAACATTTTAAACAAGGACAAACTACTCTATTTGGATCTTTTGCATTCTTCACTGCAAACTCAACAAACTCCTTCACTCCAATTTCATACTCTTTTGACAATCGATTGGCTGACATCCATTTCCTATCCATATTATACCACCTATATAAATGCAGTTACAAAACTAATAAGCTTTCAAAACATATCAACAAGTTTCAAAAAGAAACCAATATCAATCAATTATTTTAAAAACAGAACAGATCATGTGGTATGAGTTTTTGACTAGTTGAAGAGATTTAACACAGATCAAGTGGTATGAATTTTTAATTTGATAAAAAAAATCTAGTTAAAAAAAAAATACCTGAGACAAGACGTAATAGGTAGATGGTGGCACAACACGTAATGGATATGAGGGTATGAGGGTTCCCAGAGTAGAGGTGATGAAAGATGTAGAGGATATGAGGGTTCCCAACGTATATAATTATTTGAAATTTATGTCTTTTACAGCGCTTGTTAATAAAAGCGCTGTAATAGGTAGTTAAATTCAATGAAAGCGCTTGTATTTTATAGCGCTTGTGAAAAAAGCGCTGTAAAAGGTGGTCCAATTATTTTAAAGCGCATGCCTTTTACAGCGCTTGTGAAAAAAGCGCTGTAAAAGCATACGCGAAAGCGCTTCATTTTACAGCGCTTTTTTAAAAAGCGCTGTAAAAGCCTTATAACATTATGCGCAAACGTTATATGACCTACAACAGCGCTTGTTTTACAGCGCTTGTGAATAAAAGCGCCGTAAAAGACTCCGTTATTTTTCAAATACATTTACAACAGCGCTTGTGTTTAGCAAGCGCTGTAAAAGGGGCGCTGTTAAATATCATTTTTGGCGTAGTGATATTCTCATTTAACTATTACACTATTTTCTTTCAGTAGATTTGATATTTTATTTTATGATAATTAATTTCTAAGAAAAATTATTTATTATTTTCATACTGAAATTGAATAAAAGCTTCTTAATTATCTGATAATAATAAATTATTTTCAACTTCCAAATAATCATTATATTAGTATAATTATTATATATTAGACTCGTCTCTATACGTTAAATGCAATATTTATTTTTGTGAAGTTTTTAAATTAATTATTTATTTTAAAAATTTATATATATATATATATATATATATATATGTTAATAATAATAATAATAATAATAATAATAATAATAATAATAATAATAAACTCTTTGAAAATAGAAAAAATAGGTAGTAAAATATTCTGATTATTAAAAACTAGGAATGAAATCTTATAATATTTAATTTATTCTTTTTTTAGAAAAGTAATTAATTTATTCTAAAAATTATTAATTGATATTTTAATATAATTTTTTAAATTGAATGATTTTAGATATTCAAATCATGAATTAATTGAATTCATTTAATATACACCAAAAAGTTGTAATACACCTCCTCTATTTTGTCTTAATTGTTTTCATCATAGAAAATTAGTTATTTAAGACTTTTTTTTTTCGGAAATCACCCTTACATTATTTTTCCTCTATTATTTATTTAAATAAGCAATTTTCACATAAATCAAAATTTTCCTTTGTGCTTATCTATTATCTTGTCCATTAATTGTGACATTTAGTTTGCTTCTCTCACACACATCAATCTATAAAAGCAAAACCTTGCTCATCACCACACCAACCAACAACACAACAACAAACCTATATTCCAAATTCCCTCATTCCCCGTTTCCAAAATTTCTCTTTTTTTTTTTTTTGCAGTTTCATACGGTGGATTGGAGATTCATATTCCTTAATTTCACAATCAAAATTTATTGCAACTAGATATGATCCTTTCAAGACAACTTAGCGAGCCAAATACCACCCCTTAGTTTGGTTTAATTTATGAACCCATTTCTCATTATAATTCATTTGTCGAATCAATTTAATTTTCTTTGTCTATGTTCTTTTTATATGTGATCTATAATATGTGACAACTTGCTCATCGAAATATTACCTAAAGACAAGCACGATCTAGCATGTCGATGGTGAACTTTATTTCTTTGTCACGAACAATACACTTTTTAACAACTGTGATTTCTTTGATTAATCAGGTGAGAACATTGTTTATTTTGTTTTCTCTTAATTTAGTTTTTCACAAATGTGTCATAATTTTTTCTTTTTTATGAGTAGTAAAAAATTAATTGGTGGATATCGTAGAAAGTAGATTTTCGATTTTTGTTATCTACTTTTATTAATTGTTTAAATGTTGAATTTGATGGAAAATTATTAGTAACCCATGTTAATTATTTGATTGGTGATTGTTAAATTTTTGTTGAGTGTCTAATTATTGATAATGTTACTTTGTATTTGCAGATCATGTACAAATTTATTACATCTTATGAAGTTTGTATTGCCATACTTGAAGGCCAAATTTATGATGTAGGAATATAGGTTTTCAAGAACGTAGAATGCCAAGATACTCGAAACGGCTGAATGAGAGGCAAATTACTACCTTGCTCAAAGTCACCTTCCATTATCCACTTGATAGGGTACGGGTTCGGGTGCGGGTGTTGAAGCCGACAATAGTAGTCTTAGCATTTTACTAGACTATTTCTTATCATTTATTTGTATATATAGTGATAGTCATACAACTTTGACAAATTAAAAAAATATATTTCGAGAGGAGAGCATAAAGTTTACGGAACTTGTCTGTCACAAATACCAACATACCCATTGTGATCTTGATTATAAATAGAGTATTATATATCCAACATATTATTTAATGCCTTGAGTTTAACGACTAATATAAAATTAAAAATAAATTAAGGCGACTCCTTAAGTAAGGATTTCGTCTTTGGAGCATCAATCTTCCACAATTTATTAATTTTTTTTATTTTTATTGTTTTAAAAATAATAGTATTTTAATGTACATAATTTGAATGATAAGTTTTTAGATAAATTTATGTGTATATATGCATTAGTAATTAATGGAATATTTTCTGTATCTTTGAATATTTCCTGCTAGGCGTTTAAAAAAATGGCTGAGAAATGGTTTTTGGGGAAGTTCTAACTATCACATCATGTAAGGGCTTTTTGAAAAACTCAAACAATCACGTCATGTAAGGGCGCAATGACAACAAGTAAAAGAGATAACAAATATGTTTTTAGAGTGTTCTAGCATTAAGGATTCAAACTTGTTATTTATTTCATCTACTTAAGTTTCAATGAAATATTATCCTCCAATAGTTGGGGTTTTCTGGCTACATGTGCATGAAGATTTTTGGTACCTTTTTTTCCTATTATTTTGTGGCGGTCTTACAAACTCTCTTGTTTCCCACATACACTCCACACATAACATCAATATCTATATTATATACTGACAAGAAAACAACCATACAAAATTTAGATATGTATCCACTACAAAAAATCAAGCTACAACTAAGTGAGAATAAATCTTCAAATAATTCTCAAGGTACAACTAAGTTATCTCTTTAAGTTAAAAAAAAAATCGAGATTGTTGAAATTGAATTAGTGGTGGAGGAGAACTCTGAAATACTTGTAACTGTTGTTTGAAAATTTTAGGGAAATGAAATTGAAACAAAATTGTTAATGGCAAAAACTTTAGAAAAAGATTTGAAACAATGTAGTGTAAATTTAAAATTAATTAATTGTTTTTCGATTATTTCAAAAGAATTTGAGTTGCAGGAATTTTGTAAATTTTAAAGAAGTTAGGGAAAAAAAATTATGTTGATTCTTTATGATAAAGATAACTAATAATGGATTGGATCAAAGTTTTTAACCACAAGAGTATTGTCCTTGATTGATTTTTTTGTTAAAAAAAAAATAGTAAGTATTTTCATTATGTTACTTGCAATGTTTTAATTTTTGATTTAAGTTGGTAATGACATTTCCAGGCGAAAGGGTTAATTTTATTTTATCTTAATGAAAAATCATTTTTGAGAAGTAGTGAAAAAGTTACAAGTGTTGTAGAAAAATTCCAAACTTCAGTAATGTCTTAAATTTTATGTTTAAGTTACTATTTTGCAGGAAAGTTTCAATCATTAGGGACAACAATTGTAGTTTTACGTCTAAAGTTAAAAGTTTAAACCTTTGATGTTAAATATCAAATTTTTATGCAAAAGCTTTTAAATTTGACGGGTTTTAAAACTTATGATATGAACCAAGATGTGAAAGGTCATAAGAAAAGTATATGGTGTAAAATGTATTTGATGATGTTGTTTTTGAAATAGAAAGAAAAGGATTTGGTATACTTTTAGGAGAAAATGTGATTTGAAGGACTTAAAAAAGACGTATTTCTAAAAGTTTGTAACTTGTACCTTTGAAGTTATGGTGGTTGGAAAATCGTAAAGAATTATTACTATGTTGTAAAAAGTTTGTCAAGAAAACAAAGTTTACTTGTTGAGAATTGAATATAATTGAGTTTTTAAAAGATTATTCAATTGAGTTTTTAAAAGATGTCAATTTAGATCAAATTATTGTACCTTTGAAAAATGAATTAGAGAATTCAAATGTTTTAATATAATAGGTATGTATTAGACTTTATGACTCTAGAATTTTTTTATTTTTTTTTACAGTTTTGATTGAGTTTTGAAATCATATAAAGTTTGGTCTTTGATGTTTTTGAGGAAAAACTGTTAAAAATAAAAAAATAAAAAAATAAAAAAAATAAATAAATAAAAAAAGTGTTTGTGTTTTGAAGGTTTAAGTTAGTAAGTATTATTTTTGTCCAAGTTTTAGACAAGTTCATTCTAATTTTGTGTTGAGTTAGTTTGGGGGAAAAGTAAATCCAACGATGATTTTATAGAGTTGAATTGGTAAGGCCTGTTTAGCTATTAGGATTTTGTTTTAACTTAATAACATTTATTTGATTAAAGTTACTAAATGTTATTTTTGTCTAAGTTTTGGACAAAGTTCATTTTGTCCAAGTATGGAATTAATAGCCCAAAACTTCCTTTTTAGTGTGGTCTCTAAGAGTATTTTTTCCATGAGAAATATGTGGAATAGAGTTCTAACAATTGCTCTTTGTGGTTGCATAAATCTTCAATGCATAATTTAAAATAGTATTGATTTGTTGTTGTCATATTGTGTTTGTAGTCCTAACAATTGGCAGTAGAGCAGTCATTGAAAATTTGGGATATTGATTTTGATTACCTAAATTTTTGTTGCACTTGTGTGCGTGTTAATGCTTTAATTTGTAATCGCTTTGTAGTGGTGTTTGAATCTCTCATGCACTTAGCATAACTTGTGCTAGTATGTCTATATTTTCTTCACCTAATATTTTTGGTGTTTGGAAAAACAAAAGGGAGTTAAAGGAATCAGTATAGGTTAGTGGAGGATGATGATTCATTTTGGGTCTTAGGTGATATCGATTTTGTTTTTGAATGAAACGAGAGAGATACAATTATAATTTAATAAATGTTTGGAGTGTGTGCAAAATATTGATGTAACACCAAGTACTATATGAATCTATTTAAAAACAATATAAGTGCTAATTTGAGAGAAATTAAATGAACTATTGAATTGCATGTTAATTTTTATACAATTAATTGTTAGTCTATTGGAATCAATAGAAGTAATATATGTGTAGTGTAAATTAATAATGCCACCACTCCACCTTATAGACCTGATATCTTTAGAAAATATATCTATATAATTTTTATTTATTTCGATTAATACTGTAATTTATTTTAGTTTGTAATTGCACAAGTTAAATAAAATCTAAAGTGATGCATGAGATGTAAACTAGATTTGATATTAGAATTTAGTGAGTTTGGATATTTTTTCTTAATTGTTCTAAAGAGATATTGCTTAATTTAATGAATTGAGTACATTAAAAATAAGTTAAGATAGAATAATTTTGAATCAAGAGTAAGTATATGGAAATAGTTAAGAACTTGAAATTGAATGACTTGATTAAGGTGTTTTAAGCTTATATGCATGTTGAGGAATATAATTGTTGCATGAAATAAGAGAAATCACCTAAAATCTTAGCAAATTACTTAGATGCAAGGAAATCTATTACTTGCTTTATGATATATTATAATCTACAATAACTATAATTACTACCTCTAAGTAATTTC
>JBBPBR010000004.1:51460146-51478995 GCA_037974775.1 Cicer pinnatifidum
AATTGTGATTTTCACATAAAATAAAATTTTCTTATATTTTTTTCTATCATTCCGTCGACTAAGTGTGATGTTTGATTTTTTAATCTCATTGTAATGTTTATTTTATTTAGATTTACATATTTACTTTATACGACCACTTTAGTTTTATCCAATTTATAGATATTTTTTATTTTATGTTTTTAACTTAGGAATGTAAGCTCTCTCATATATATCTCTCTCAAACACACATAAATCTTTAAATACCTAACACCAATTCTAGAAAAACAACAAACCTATATTCCAAATACACTACTTCTCCAACCCTAATTCCCAAAATTTATAATCCATATTCCTTAATTTCACTATCAAAACCTCTCTTCTCTTATTAATAGAGATCCATATTCCTTAATTCCACTATCAAAATTTAATGCAGTTAGATCTGATTCTTTCAATTCAATTTAGCGAGCCAAACACCACAATTTAATTTGGTCTAATTTATGAACCCACTTCTCATTATCATCGATTATTATATAAGCATATGGATATTATATGTTATTCTTGTCTTGGTAATGTCAGTATGCTTTGTGTTATTCCAAGTTGTTATGTTAGAAGTTAGAGATGTCTAATGGGGAAACGAATTAAAATTTCAACCACATGTATACAAAATTAGAACTAGAGAATGGTGATTTGTGTTTTATACAATTGTGAAGGTGACAAAATTTATTCATATCTTCTTTATTGGCAATTAGATGCATGTAAGTTTGATTTGATGTGTATATAGTTCATATAATTATGGTGAGTTAATGTTGTTATATAATTTATGACTCAATTGTACTTGATTTGAATTATATATAAGATTGACACCCATTAAATGAAAATGTTATCGTTGTACCATATTTACTAAGATCCAACTCTATCATTTCATAAAAACCTCATAGCTAAATGAATTAAATAATGTGTTTCAAAACTTGTTATTTTTAATTAATTGTTATGCATTAAAGTTAAGAAATAAAAGTTATATTGATCAAAGTACGTAATCAAAGCTTAATCAATACTAGATAAGGAATCTTATAGTAACCTTTATAGAATATTTAGATGTAACACATCCATGTCTTTTCCTTTTCGAAAGACATTAATAAAATTTCAAAATTTCTTTTTGACATACAAATATTTTCGAAAGACAACTAAAATTTCAAAATTTCTCTCTAACATACAAATGTTTAGTAAGTAAAGACCTTTTTATTTCCATAGATGTCATCTTTCTAATCCTGTTTTTAAATTCAAATTTTGAAATTATATGATTTATTTTTATGTTATTGGCTATTTTTCTCCTAATATTATGAATTTGTATGTATGCAAGATGTTGTTCGTATATTTGTTTTTGATTCTTAATTATATGTTATATATTGTGTTATCTATATATGCATATTAGGGTATTTTAGTAGCATATAATTATATGTGTGATGACAATAAATTATACTTCTATTAGATCTCGTTCAACATTAACGTAATTTCTCATCCCTCATGATGGTGGAGGTGAATTTCAAGAGAAACTTTGTAATTCTCAAGTGCCTCCTTGGCCGCAATTCACGTGGATAATTTAATCTACCTAAATACTCGAGCACACCTCGACAACAATTGAAGTGAGTATAGGTTATAGAAGACCATATTCATATATGGTGTTAGTCACCTAGTCTAATAACATGAGAAACGATTGTAAATGTATATGTTGAGTGTGGCTTTAAAAGTGCTAGAGAAATATATAATTAGTTTACTTAAGTCTATTTGGAATTACCCTCACTACCATCATAAGTTTTACTAAACAAAATCAACCCTTTCTGAGGATCAGCGAGAATGAGAGAGAGATTTGGAAAAGGAAAACCCATTTTCTACAATTCCAATTTAAGAGAGTGAAAAGTCAATCGAACCTTCCCCTTTTCTCATGGAAGCGTGAGCATAGATGTGGAGTGAAGAATATTAAAAGAAAATTCAAGAGTTTCAAGCATAGAAAAATACCAAACTTGATTTGAGCTCATCATCTTCTCTCTAGAGAAATACCAAGGTAACATAGAAACACTAATTCTAAAACCTCTAGCGTGTGCTTAAGGTTTGTTTGAAATTATTTCTTTTCTACATTGATTTTTGCCTTTGCATGTGAAGATTTTCTTTGATTTTATTGATTGTTGTTTTTAATTGCTTGTTGATATTTTGATATTGCTGAGTTTAATAAAATTATGTGCTAAATTGGGGTTTTAAAGTTTTTCTTGAAAATAGTCTTGTTGGAGAAAGAATTAAAGATGATAACTTTCTTGATTCAAACAAAACTACTTTTATTGTGAGAGATTTGAATGTTGTTGTTATTGTTATCTAGAATTAATCATCTCACTCTTTCATTTTAAAACTTCTCTTATTGAATACATTTCCTATTCAATAAACACTATATATATATATATATATATATATATATAATTGTCATGTCACCTAGTTATAAAGACGTGCATGTTAGGAGCTTTTAAAGAAACAAAAGAGGAAGGAATTGTAAAACTCCATGGATATTTAACATTTGTCAGTAACTTCTTAATGAATATTGAATACCACTTCTCATATAGCTTTACAACTTCAAATTATTTGAGTTTCATTTTATTAATCAATATCACCTTTAAGAATTTCTAATATTTGGCTATTTGAGAAATTAATTCCACGAAAGGCATTGATCATATAGAGTTGCTATGGCATGTTTAAATTAAACTCCTACAATAGGGGTCCTCTTGAGTAACTTAGAATTTTTGGGGAAAAGGAATGATTATCAAGGGACAATGAATACCAATTTCTTTTTCTACATATCATCTTTAGCCAAGTGGTCATTTATTTTGTTTCATTATTTAGACTTGGATTCTTAGTATGGAGACTTATTTCTCTCCATTGACGAGTTTCAACCGTTTTACTTCTTGTAGAGGTAATAACAATTGCATGTCTAAGTTTTAGTCCTTAAATCAAAATAGAGTAGAATGTTTTCTATATACTATTTCTTGGAACTCAAATATATTTTGTCTTTGGAAGATTTGCTAAATTTTTTGCATTGGGACCTCAAACTTTTGGTAAAGTGTTATAAATGCTTGACTTCCTCTCTTTTTTTTCACTTATTTGATTTTTCTTTTGGCCTCTTTAAAACATTTTTGCTTAAGTTTTCTCAATTAATCTATTTCCTCAAATTTTGTAGGTACATGAGCATTAGCTTTAATGGATTTAAATCTCTTAACAGTCATGATAACGTAGTTTGACAAGACCCAATACAAAGATGATCAACTTTTTGCATAAACTTTATTTATGAATATTTTGTGCTATGCGTTGATGAAATCCTCTTATAAAATTAATCTTTTCGATTTGGTTAGAAAATGAGTTTCTTTTTGGAAAACTCTCACTATCACATCATGTAAGGGCATAATGATCACAAATAGAAGAGACCAAATATTGCTTTACAGTGTTCTAGCATTAAGGCGTCAAACTTGTTATTTATTTCATAAACTTCAATGAAATGTTATCTTCAACTTTCTGCATACTAATTGGAGTCTTGGCATACTAACTATTTGAGGTCTTTTAGTCACATGTCTATGAAGGTTTTCTTGGTACCCATTTTCCCTATTATTTTGTGGAGGTTTTACAAACTCTCTTTTGTTTCCCACAAATAGGCCACACATAACATCAATACCTACACTATAAATGGACAAAAAGACAATCATACAAAATTTGGATATGTATACACAAAGGAAAACCATAATGTAGCTAAGAGGGAAATAAATCTTCAAATATCGCTCAAACTTCATACATAAATTCATTCTCATACTAAGCCAAACATGATATTTTATCTCAAAGGTATTTTGTGAGAATAATTTAATACACTAATGATTTCATTGAGTGTGTAGCAAATAGAACTAGGAAATAGAGAAAACGATATCAGAGGAAGTGAAGTCAAAAGAAGTCAACACAATGTTTGGACTTTGGTTTTACACATGTTGTGTGCACCCATCTGTCTCTGATGATTTGCCTCTGAAGCGTTTGTCCAATGTGCCTTTAAAGCTTTTGTACGTCTACCTCTGAAGACTAAAGTTTGCCTCAATTTAGCATTCATCTGAAGTTTGAAGCATTCCTTATTAAAAACTTATTTTCAAAACACTAGAATTTATACTGGTTCACTATCAATGTAGCAACTACGTGTAGTCCCCTCACACAACACTTGACCATACAAGTAAATTTTATCAACTACCAGCCTAAAAACTTACAGACTGTTGAGGAACTGCAACACCTTGACCTTCAAGTCGAGTCTTCTCAACTTCCAACTTAAAGGGGGTCTATTGATGTGTCTTCTTGAGGCTTCATCATTTTTCAACATATTTGGTTTTGGTGATGAAGCCTCACGAGAAAACATCAACATACCCATTTATTTGTTGGAGATCCCTTTGAGTACTAGAAGGTAAGACTCAGAAGGTTTTTTATTTCACAAGAACATGAGCCTTGGGATTTGGTTGAAGATGGATACACTACTTCTACCAACGAAGATGGTACTGAAGTTTTCAGATAGGCGATAAATGTTGATCAAAAGAAGCAGTATAAGACACAACATAAACCTAGAACATTTATGATGAATGTGATCACAATCAAGGAGTTTGACAAGTGCTCCAACAAGGAAATAGCTAAGAGTATCTACGATGATCTAGTTCTTACCAATGAGGGAAGAAAGCAGACCCAAGAAGCAAAAGCTAATCTCTTGATGAGAAAGTACGAGCTTTTCAGATAAAGGAAGATGAAGACATTTAGACTATTTTTTCGAGGTTTTCGACTATGGTCTTAGGGTTAAAAGTGCTTCAAAAGAGCTACACAACTACAAATTATGTCAAGAATATTCTGAAGAGTTTGCTCAACAAGTGGATACTCAAGATCACAATTATTCAAGAAGTTAAGGACTTGGATAGTCTTCTTTCGGAAGAGTTAATCAACTCTCTCAAGTCTCACAATATTGAGCTTGTAAAGGAAGAGCCTAAGAAAAAGCATAAGACTCTAACTCTAGATCCAATATTAAAAAAGCTCTACAAGCAGCAGTAGAATCAAAGGATAGTAACTCAGAGGACGAGTGCAACCCCCCATATTTTGAATCCAAATCATTACTTAAACTTAGATATCACGGAAAATCTTATAATACCAAATTGTCTAAAAAAAACCCATTTATACCCCATGTTTGTCGCATATCAGTATTCATCAACTATTCTTGAATCTCCCTCGAAGTTATTAATACCTAAAATGTTTTTGTAAGGGTTAGTTTTTTCCACCATCCACATCAAACAAAAGCTAAACATATAGAAGAATGACACAAAACTTATAAATGTAAAAAACTTCAAATTTAAAAGAAAAAAAAATGCAAATCGATAAATTGTATAACCAAATCGTATGCACTTATGCATAATGCATGCTCCTAAAACTATATGATTCAAATATAAATCAGCCATTAAGGCAACATCTACAAAGATGTATATGTCATGACATGATGATATATTATCAAAGAGGAATATTCCTACACAGCCAACTAAGATCATAACATATCCATTCAAAAAGTTACTTTTTCAAACCATCATCTTATTTACAAATCACTAAGATCATATACCACACATCCTTATCATGGGAACCATATATTCATAGATAAATAACCATCAAAATTGTAACTATCACCACATACACATAGATCGGAACTTGGTTTCATATACACCATACAAATTAAAATTTTAACATATATGACATGAAAATTCAAACTCCAACTCATATACATCATCAAAGTTAAAACTTTAACACATATAACATAAAAATTTTAACTTTATTTCATATTTATCATAAAATCTAAACTTTATCACATATAACATAAAAAATACTTTACATAAAAATCATATAATACATATCAAACTCAATGAAAAAATTAGGGTTTTATTATTTTAATTCGTTAGTCAACATTTATATATTTTAAAAGACAAACAATCACAAATATTTATTTCATGACATCCAACCAACGGTATAACTATAATTTATGTGGGGAAAAGCTATAACCTTGACAGTTTTTCTTCCTAGCAAAAAGTTATAAGCCCCACGAAGTTGTTCATGAGAAAAGAAGTTTCAAACTTTTGATGCACAAAAAAATAAAGCAAGTGTGAAAGTGATGATGGCTAGGGTTTTGGTAATTCTTTTTGTTTACAGAATCTTGTTTGTAAAACGTTTGTGAGTTAGAGTTTTTTTGCTAATTATTACTGAGTATAGAAAAATTATGGACATAGGGAAAATTTAAAGAGGAGATTAGTGGGTAGATGGTGTTGGGCATGAATGGAGAATAGAAGGGAGAAAATATAATTTTTTTTTTGTTAATCTTAATCGTAAAAAAACAATTGAAATCAAAAGAATTAAATTGCTAGAAAAGTGTGTAGGGGAAGCTAATGTATCTAGCCAAACGTGAGGGGTAAGGGAGAGACAGAGAGCCTGTGAGGTAGGAGTTAAGAGGGAAAGATTCCTTCCTAATTTATTATATTAAAGCATTTAAGACATAAGTTTTCTCATAAAATAAATATCAAACCTTCTAGATTCACAATGAGGTATGTGCCTCCCTTTTATGATTTTTTTTTTCTAATGGTAGATGGACCAAAAATATCTTCTACTCATTTATATGGGTTGGGTCACACTAAGCCACAAACCCCTAGCCCAAATTCCTCTTGCATTAAGATAAAAGGAACATCTACATATAAACTTCTCCATTGATTAAATAATTCTTACTTACAACTTTATCAACTAAAATAAGTTTAGCAAGAAAAATAGTTATCACTAATAAATTAATACTAAAAGAAATATTTATGGGTCCTAATTATTTTAAATAATAAATTTAAAGGATCTTATAACGAGAAACTTGTTTTCATATCTAGAAAGATTTAGAGGATGTAGCACAATAAGAAAAAGTCTTTCTCTGAGAAAGGTTTCAGGAAATCCAAGAGGAAGTCTTTCTAAATCAGACAAGTCAGAATGTATGAATCTCGAGAAGGGGAAGTTTTAGAGGAAACATTTAAAGTCTAAGATAAAGCTTTTGATGGCTACATGGAATGACACTGATGAGTCCTTTGATGATGACAAACATGTTGATATGGCTTTGATGGATGATGTTGACTCTAATACTAACTGTGACTACATTAGTGAATCTAGGGATGAATAAATTGAGGTATTCTTTGATTTATCTCATTCTCAATTAATTACTATTATCAATGATTTTTTAAATAAAAATTACACTATTTTGAACAATACAATTATCTCAAAAATTATTTTGAACAAGAGAAAAAAATCTTACTCTTAATAATAAAATTATCTGATTGTGAAGAACATATCAATTCTCAAGGACACTTCTCTATTTGGTATGCTCTCATTGATTGAACCTTCCTCTATTGATAAAGTCCTAGGAGATGAATGATGAATTTTGGCTATGCAAGAGGTACTCAATGAAATAAAGAGGATTGATGTTTGGGATCTTACGCATATCAAATGATAAGAAACCCATTTGAACCAAGTGGTTATTCAAGAACAAGCTAAATGAAAAGGGATAGATTGTTACAAACAAAGCACGCCAAGTTGCACAAGGTTACAATCAACAAAAAAGGCATTGATTACACTGACACGTTTGCTCCAGTGATCTGGTTAGAGGCAATACATATTTTACTTTCCTTTGATGCTTTCAATAATATCACTCTATGGCCAAGTTAGAAACAATACGTATGTTACTTTCCTTTGATGCTTTAAATAATATCACTCTATATTAAATGGATGTAAAAAGTGCATTTTTAAATGGTAATAAAAATGAGGAAGTGTAAGAAAAACAACCTCATGGATTTGAAAATGTTGAGTTTCCAGACCATGTTTTTAAACTTAAAAAATCTTTTATGGTTTGAAACAAACACCAAGAGCATGGTATGACAGACTAATAAAGTTTTTGATTAAAAATGATTTTGAAAGAGGGCAGGACGATACTACTTTATTTAGGAAATCAATTAAAAATGATTTTCTCAATATTCATATTTATGTAGATAATATTATTTTTGGTTCAACTAATGGCACCCTCTTCCAAGAATTTGCTAAGTTGATGCAACAGGAATTTCAAATGAGTATGATGGGAAAATTGAAGTTCTTTTTAAGAATTCAGATTCATCAGAGTTAAAATGGTATTTATATTCATCAAACTAAGTATACAAAAGAGCTTCTCAACAAGTTCAAGCAAGATGACTGCAAGCCTATGTCTACAACAATGCATCCAACCTACTCACTTGATAAAGATGAATCAGGCAAAAACATTGATTAGAAAATATACAAACCAATGATCAAGTCACTTTTTTTACTTTGCTACATCAAGACCTGATATTTTATTTAATGCGTGTGTGTGACAAGTATCAAGTTGATCCAAAAGAATCCCTCTTAACACTTGTTAGGAGGATCTTTAGATACCTGAAAGGCACTACAAATTTGTTTTTGTTCTATAAAATTTCTCCTAAGTATAGGTTAATTGGATATTATGATGCTGACTATGCAGGAGACAAAGTTGAAAGAAAACACGGTAGTCGAAACTTTACGATTTTTTATGATAATTTGATTTCCTGGTAAAGCAAGAAACAAGGCACCATTTCCATGTCAACAACAAGGGTTGAGTACATCTCTGCAGCAAGATGCAATACTCGACTCTTATGGATGAAGTATTAGCTAGAAGACTACGAGTTGTTTGAGATTAGAATTCCTATTTTCTATTATAATACATCAGTAATTTGTTTAACTAAGAATCCAATTTTACATTTTAGGACAAAGCATATAGAAATCAAACACCATTTTATTATAGATTTTGTGCAAAAGTGTATTTTATATATTCAATTTTTTGACACTGATCATTAGTGGATTAACATTTTTACAAAACCCCTTGCTTAGGACAAATTTGATTTTATTAAGAAAAATCTAAACTTAGTTTTTATTTGAGATAGATATTTTGGTATGCATTTCCTCTAGTAGAATCGAATTAATAGTTAAACTTTGAATATGTATTGATGTTCTAGTCATTTGCAATGTAATATTATTGTATGTGTATTACTTATGTGGAATGCTCTAACTGACAGTCATTCACCCTTTTTGTTTAATAGCAAAAGGAGGAGATGCGGTTTTGCAAACAATCTTATAATAACATGTATATACTCTAATTTAAAACATTTAAAAAGAGGGAGTATATACTTTGAAACACAATCAGAATGTTTCTTATAACTCTTACAATTAAAAAGGGGGGGAAATTATTGGACTCGGGTTGGTTCGAGGAACAATTCACTCATCATGTTTGAATGATAGCAAAATTACTTTTTAAGAACAATTTTTTGCATTAATGATTTCATTGAGTACGCAGTAAATAAAACAAGGAAACAAAGAAGAAATGAAGACATCAGAGGAAATATGGATGTTAGAAGAAACGAAGACATCAGAGTCAAGTGAAATCAAAGGAAGTCAATGCAACGATCAAACTCTTGTTATACACGCGTTGTTGTGTGTGCGCATATACCTCTGAAGATTTGGGTCTGCCCAGTGTGCCTCTAAAGCTTGTGCACCTATGCCTCTAAAGATTGAAGCATTCCTCTAAAGTTTGAAGCATGCCTCTGAAGCGCCTACTACAATAACTCTGAAGCTTATATTCTAGTTGCCTCAAAATCTCATGTTCTTCTCGCTCTAAAGACTACAACTTGTTCCAAGATGTTTCCTCAGATACGTAGCATGCTCTGAAGATGCAAAAAGGTGACGTTGCCCATGTCACTAATTACTAGAATGAAAAGCGTCGGTTTTTTTTCTATTACTAGAATTGGGGAACATGTTGTTTTCAATCTAAGTTCATTAAGACCCTAAATATTCACTCCCCAAATTAATGTAATTTTGTTTTTAAGGTCTGCTTTCCAATTCATGCTTCTTACTTTTCTATTATTATTGTTATTATTACAAGCATTTTTTTTCAAATACTTAGCAAAATATTCAGTCAAATTAAATACATCATGTCATAGACATATATACTTTTCAAAAATAATAGTTGAATAAATAATAATAATAATAACCACATTAGAAATCATAAAAATAAAATAAAAATATATTTCACACATTGCTAATAATAAAAAAATGAGGGTCTTTCAGCTTGTTAGAAGAAACTACTCGAGTTCCAAACCTTTGTATTTAAACCCGATAGTGGTAGTTGTTGTTATAATCAGCTTGTTAGAAGAAACTACTCGAGTTCCAAACCTTTGTATTTAAATCGATAGTGGTGTTAGTGTGTCTTCAATAATCTAGGGTTGTTAGATTGTGTGGAGAAGACTTGGCTGGTAGAGTCAATGTGTGTGTGTTCCTCAAAAGTCTGGAATTGTTAGACTGTTTGAGAAAACTAGCATGAAGGGTCAGGTGCTTTGTAATTCATGTTGTTGAATTACTAGATT
Organism: Cicer pinnatifidum; assembly: GCA_037974775.1. Lineage (NCBI taxonomy): Eukaryota > Viridiplantae > Streptophyta > Magnoliopsida > Fabales > Fabaceae > Cicer > Cicer pinnatifidum. The sequence goes on from JBBPBR010000004.1 coordinate 51,470,637, forward strand.
ACCTCTTTAGGAGTGAAGGGACTGGATGTAGCAAACTTAGTGATGAACCTGGATAAATTACTTGTCACTTTATTTATGCCCTTCCTAGTTTTGTTATTGCTGCTACTCCAAGTAAATCATCCAGTCTGAACCAATTTAGTCAAATAATGAAAAAGTTATCCACTTAGTCAAATGCAATTCAATCCTCCCTTCTCATATTTGCGCCTTTAAAAACTTCTCAGTGGTGAGATCAGATGGTGGTCTTCAATAAGAGAGTTTTGATATTTGACATGCAGTATAGGCTTCTTTGAGGATAATCAAGTTTCATAATTATTTCAAGTGCGTCATCTTTGCTTTGATGAGAATTTTTGACTTGTTGTCATTCAACGTTCCAAAACAAATTCTAAAGAGTTATATGTACATTTGAACATACATTTAGATAATAGAAATTTTAGAAAACTTATCCTTGATTGGTTAGATTCATTTTTGACATCCACTATAAGGTTTCCATTATTTTGCACGAATAATTTTGTTGTATCCACTAGTACTTCTTCCTATTAGAGGAGAAATATCAGTATTAATAAGTAGAACTTTCTCACTTATTAACTCATTACGCTTTACAGAAACATGCGAGTTTTGTTCAATTTTTCATTGAAGACTTTTAAAAGATACAACCAGAAGACAAAATGGAAGGAATGAAATGTTTAGAACATATAAAGATAGATCTTAAAAGAGGAAATACACAAGGAGTATTAATCTATTGCCCAAAAGAGAGTTAATCACGCGAAGAGGTATTTTCTTAGATAATTAATCTAAGAAAGTATATCTCATATATATATGAATTTTAGATTATTACTCTTTTTTAAGGGACATAATAAAAATCCTTATTCATGTCAATTTTTCTCTTTGATTATTCACTTGTCTCGATATAGAGATTTGGTTTTACTACTCAAAATGTCAATGAAGAGTGATTTTCATAATGACAACTTTAATATGAAAAACATTTTCCTAAAACAGATAAAAATACCCAAATAAAAGATAAATTTGGAAAGGAGATAACATTGGCATTTGAGAAAATAGATGTTCTACAAGTGTGTTGTATCTATTTTTCATATACCAATTACATTCCTTGTGATCAGACTTTGTCAAACCATGTTTTGAAATAGATAAACAAAATTAAGAAAGGATTTAAAATCATGCACTATTTCAGACCATTTTCGTAGTAATTCCAACATATAGGGATCTTTGCTCTTACACGGTAAAGTGCTCAATCAAGAGACTAAGCTTTGATATCAATTAAATATACTGGAAAACATAAGAAACGGGGTTTGAGTTGTGTATTTTGTTTCTTAAAGCTATCGATTTCCTTTCTTTATCAAAACATCCAACTTACTTTTAAAAGTAGGTTTAGACAGAGTAAGGTTGAATCATAAAGAACTAAGATGCAAGAAATAGAAAAGGATAAATGACACAAATATATTTTATACTAGTTCAAAACAAACTTTTGTTACATCTAGTTTTCCATTTACAGAGAGATTTTGTTACAGTATAGTCTATGATTTAATCCATTATTTCCATAAATTGCATACAAGCATTCTTTACTCTGCCTCTTCAAACTTTGAGTATTTTTATCTAGCCTCTCCAGGTTGTCGCCCTCAAAACCTTCTTCAACGTTTTTGCATCATTCAGTTGAAGTTCATGAGAGTTGTGGTATCTTTTCATGTACCTCTTAAAGATGAGAGGGTTTTTGCCACTATCGAGCTTATTAAAATCAATTCTAGTTTGTACTTGATTTTCACACAAAGTTTTTAGGATTCTCACTCTCATTTAGAAGATGTTACATATTAAGTCATATATCAATACAAGTGTGTGAGAACAATTTGACTGATTTACATCAACTCTAATAACTCTTTGTGAAAGGATAATTCACTCATTATTTTAGTTTGATGTGTTCTTGTCTATTTCATATTTTCTCCTGAACATATAGCCTTTTTCATTTTCTCTCTCACACTCTCTCACTCATAATAGACTTTTTTGAGTTCTTCTCTAATACAGAGATGAAGTGTCTGTTGAGAATTTTACTGTTGGAAATCTTCAATCACTATTTAAGGTAGATCAATCTTTAATATGTATCCATATATATCTCCCTGGACGTTTTTGCCTATCTTGGTATTGAGGATAGTGAAGTAGAGGATATTTTGATCAAATCAAATCTTAAAGACTTCAAGATAAGTAGCAGATTCATAATGTTTATCACAAGATATGTAAATGCTTTGTCTTCTTTGGAGCATTGACTTATTTAGAGTGTTGAATTTCATCAGAGGATACATAATAACATAGAGACAGACGATAGAACACTTGATGTGATTATCAGAGGCAAACGTAATCACCTGCTTGTTATGCTTATCAGAGGCAGACGATCATGGTGAGACAAAATCCCAAATTAATAATTTGATGATAATCAAACAAAATGTTAATTAAGACTTATAATTATGATTCTAAGTGTTTTGATATTTAACATGTGTATTTGAGTGTGTTAAAACAAGATAGGTAACAAGCATTACAAAGCAGATCTTACTAAAATAAAGAAAGCCACATCAGTGAAACGAATAACGTTCTTGACATATTTTTGGAATATGAAAAACGTTCTCCACATCTGCGATTAACAAGAATGATTATATTTCTATATAAAAGATTAGATCCAGGAATTGTAATTCATTCCATATCTTCATCAGAAATATACAAGGATGAATCTAAGCAAGAATTACTCCAGAATTCGAAGGAAAAATATTTTGCTTCACAAAATACATAAAGCAAGATCATTCTCCAAGTTAAGCAAGTGCAAGTAAAAACTGACAGGATGGAAATGACATTTCTATTGTACTTTCAAAACAGACCTGCACACGTGATTCAATGCATGGGATTACTTCAGATAATTGTCAAGATCAGAACATAAGTTGGCTCATCTCAAGACAAATTTGAAGAACGTTTTTGGTTCACAAGAACATTCCTATTTTCAACAAGAACATTCTTGCTTTGTGGTTGATCTTATCCATTCATTTACTCATGATAGCTGGACTATTTCCAATGGTTAAATGAGTTGGCATAAGCTCTCTTGAAACCTATAAATAAAGCTTCACAATGAAGAACAAATCAAAGCTCAAAGTGTCAAGCAAAACATCACTCATTCAATCATACTCGAATCCTCTTAAGCTTCTCAATCATTCTAAGTTTCAGATTTGTTCTTAGTGTGATATTAGAATCAGTACTTCATGCATGAGTTCTACAATTTAAAATATATTCTCAAACAAGAGTTAAGCATACTTAGATTCTAACAATCTCAAAAATTATTAATTTGTAACTCAAGACTATATTGTTGACATAGCTTGAGTAGTGTGTAAAAATCCTTTTTGATTTAAAAGGTATCTTGTAAAATCCTTCCTGAAATAGTGTAAGGTAACCTGTAAAAATCCTTTCTAGGTAGAAAGGTAGAATTTTATAATAGATCAGGAATGATATGTGAAAGATGTGTGAAAACCAAGAACGTTCTTGCTTTGAGCACTTAGTGGAAAATCTCACAATTGTGAGGACTGGACGTAATCCATGTTGGGTGAACCAGGATATATCCTCGTGTGATATCTCTTTCCCTATCTTTATTTACTTTTTTTCATACAATCAATTTCTATATTGATAAGTTAATATTTTTGTTTTCTTTTCACTAACCAAGATGTTCTTCGTTTGTAACCAAGATCAATCTTGAGTTAAACACTTTAGTTTTTAACAGGAATTTTTTAAAAATGGGAAATTATAATTCAAACCCCCTTTCTTATAATTAACATTGTTACTTCAGATCATGCGTTTGTAAAATTCATTAAAGGTAGACGAACAATCACTTGTTGAATTCATCAGAGGCGGGTGAAAAGACGTTTGTTGGATTCATTAGAGACAAATGAATCAGAACATATTTGCATTCATCAGAGGTAACTAAAACATAACATATATGCGTTCATCAAAGGTAACTGAACCAATGCATTGCTTGCATTTCCAAAGGCAACTGAGACAACATTACTCTCATCACCAAAGTCAACCGAAGCTTGCAACAACAAAGGCGCATATCACCAGACTTAAAATGTAGAGAAGAAATGAAATTTTTATTTCTTTTATCTTTGTTCAATCATCAGAGGATATATCTTATATTAAAACAAGATGAGAATACTTTAAGAATTTGTCTAATTAGAAAGGGATAGTACAAAAATATTCAAAAATAATCCAAAACAATTCAAATTCCTTATCTTTATTCAATTAATTGTAAAGCTAAATAAAATAAGAAACTTAAAACAAAAACTATTAAAAAGGTGCTAAAAAAATAAGAATTGATGAAGAGTCATCAACATTGATTGCAGGAGTTGAACTCGTAACCTTGTGGTGTGTGAGCCAACTAGTTACCAACTAAATCAACCTTCAATAAAAATAGATGGTTCTTTTTTTTGTTCCATGACCAAAAAAAAACAACAAAATTAGGTTCTTAAGAAGCACACCTCTAGAACATTAGCTAACAATGCAAAGGATAATCTAGGTAAAGACTCATGTATCACCACCAACGATTCTAAACCACTTGATCTCAATTTGGCGAGAGTATTTGCACTAACATTCTCTTTCCGAAGTATACGGTGGAGAGAACAATCTCAATATTTCTTGATATAGTTTCGAATGATTTGTAACATTGTGGCACAATGATGATTCTTAATGTTTTCTTTTGTCACCATTTGTACTGTTTAAAGTGAGTCAGAATACCAAAGTTTAATACCCACCAAAAGTGCATGGATTTTTGCATGGAGCACATTGGACCAACACACCCTTCCATTAAAGCCAGAATGAAAAGTGCCATCATGATTATGAATATATAAGACCTCAAAAGCCTGCTCGCTCGGGGTAGGACAAAGTAGGAACGTGAAAAAAAAAAACCAAAAATTGAATTGATTTATAGAACTGAACCGAATCAAACTGTTTTTAAATTAAACCGATTTTAAAAAATTAAAAATTAAACTTTATTTTAAAATCAGTTTTTTTAACTGAACTAATTTTAAAAAATATAGGTGCCCTGTAACCAAATTTATTTTTAAATTTTAATTCTACCAAAACCTCAAAATCTCAAAACCCTAAAATCAGAATCAAAATCCTAAAATTGAAATGAAGCTTATGGCCGCCGCCATCCGCCGCTACAAATAGAAAAGTCATCTCTTCTGTATAGTTCATGATTGATCAACGTTGCTCCACATGCTGCTAGTCAATGAATTAAATAGGAAAAAAAAGTCTATAGGAATTAAATAGCGCGGTTCAATTTAATCCAAAAGCAGTTTGGTTTGATACAAGTAAAAATAAGTTAAAACCGGTTCAGTTCAGTTTGGAGTATTAAACCGGTTCACTGGTTTATAGAACCAGATCGATCGGTTTGGTTTTACAAACTGTAAACTGGTACGATTCAGTTTGGAGTACTAAACCGGTTCACTGGTTTATAGAACCAGTTCGATTCGGTTTTTTCTGAACTAAAAATCAGTTCGGTTCGGTTCGATTTTTAAGATAACTGAATTTTGTCCATCCCTACTTTTATCTTGTATGGTTTTTACATTTTAAAAATTCATATTTAATTTATCTGAAGTTAAAAAAAATCAAAATCAAAATTTTATAAAAGATATTGTTCTAAATATATTTACAAAAATATTTAAATTTTTAGAATTAATCCATATAAACTAAAATTGTTTACTAAATAATATTATAGCGACTAAAAGATGTTTGCTTTTAAACTAAATTTTTTAAAAGTTTAAACTTTATAGAAACTTAGAACATATTTAATCCAAGAATAAATTCAGGAAAATGCTTCAATAAAATTTTCATCAACCTTCACAAACAATGTCAACATCGAACAATATTTTGTATCAAAAAGAAAGGGTCGAATAATATTGAAATCATTTTTTGTCCCGAACTTACCTCATCTATCAATGTCGCTAGAGATGCTACTAAAATTAATTTATATTTTCTGATTGTTTATTGACTTATAGATGTTGCGGGATTTGAAAAAAATAAAATAAAAACGCTGCTGAAGTAGAAAAGAAAGATACTGATTATCTGGGGCGAAGCATGGTGTTGTGAATGATAATTAAAGTATATGTTTATATTTAGTTACCTCAATAATATATATATTTAGCTACCCTTAAAAAAATCTATTTGTCAAAAATTAGTAAAAAAATGAAAATCAAAAAAATTATCATGCTTGATGAGTCAATCTATTTCTCTTGTTTTAACATTTTCGATCTCTAAAATAACTACAGAAAAAATTTTGTTACCAATAAAAATTGTTAAAACAAGACTCGTAATTAAACAAATTAGACAATGAGTTTTTCTGCAAATAACTTATTGGTTACGTTAGCTTGTTTAGGAGTATAAAATCAATTATAGATTCTTTGAAAAAGACATGTTAGACACTTTAGAAGTGTAAAGATAATTATAGATGAATTTTACTCTTCAAAACATCGTTAAACTCAATTTTTTTAAGTTACTATTAATAGTTTTTAATTTTTTATGACTGTTTAATTTATATTTTATGTAATTAAGTAAATGTTATTGTTAATTTTTCTACTAATCAATTAAATTTGATATATTAACTTTAAAAACAATTTTTTATATTTGGTTCCCTCGAAAAAATTATGCTAATTAACTTCATACGATGAAAATAAGGAAATCTTTTTACAAAATCGTTCTACTAATCAATAATGAGCTTTTTATTGAAGTAATATAAAAAGCAATAAAAAAAATATGCACAATAAAATTATATTATATAATTTATGTCTAATGGTCAGAAAACCTACATTACATGGGTGTATATCACACTATCCTCTAATTTTTATTTCGTTTCCTTATTTTTTTAAAATAAAATTTTAGCTTAAAAAAGTAGCTAGGGCATAACCTAGTCATATTTTAGTGACGAATGGCTATCTCAAAATTAATATTCTCTTTCTAATGTGGTCACATGGACATAAAAGATAATAAATGAGTTAATCAAAACCTTCTAACAAACACAAAGAAAAGAAAAAAGCAGTGGCACACATATTTTGTTCTGCCTCAAAATTGTCAATTTGTCGACGATATATCATTTTCTTTGTTTTTCGTTTTTAAATAAAAAATTAAAAAAAAAATCTTAAATGGAAAAGAATGGACCAATGATTATCACTCAGCCTATCATTGTCATCCATCAAACCAATATAAATAACTTAACATGAGGGATTTTCAACTTTCTTTTTGGGTTGAACCATATCATTATGATTAAATTGAAAATGAGTCACCCATTTACTTCATTAGTCTCACGATCAATATTTTTTTTTATACATTTCACATTTTAAAAAATATTACAAATAATTATTTTTATTAGGGTGTAATAATATATTAGATAATACAAATTGTAAAAATAATATACTAAATCATACAAATCGTAAAAATAATAATTAATAAAATATTAAAAATTGAAAATAATTTAATTTTAAAATATTCTTTTTTTAATAATATTCATCAAGAGACTGAGGGAATATCGCTTTAAAGTTAAAAAAATTCTTAAACTAATAAATTTTTAAAATATGTTTAAAGTTAAAAATCCTCTCAATCATACTAGTCTCATCAAGATAAATAAATTCTCCAACAAAATTTATAGAAGCATTCAAGAATTTTTCGATTTCAATCATTTTAATTCTAAAATTTTAAAATTGATGTCCTGCTCTAATATACAATTTTAAGAATTAAAATAATGATTTACTACTTATTTTTTAAAATAAGCATGATGACTCACTTGTGAGTAATTTGGTGAAGGAAGCTAAGATCCAAAAAGTAGCAATTTCCTCACTACAAGTTAATGAAGTGTTACCTATTTGTGATATCCACAGTACAAAAACCTCTTCAACTAATAATATTCTCAGAAAAAGTTCAGAATAGTTCTCTTTGGGAAATTCACCTTTTGTACATTGCTAGCAGCATTTTGTAATTTGACAATGATAATTCCTCCTATGGGGAATTTTCTTAGAATTTTCAGCAACCACAATTTTGTATGTACTTATTCTACAAATCTAAAACATAATGTACTTAATTTCTCCTTCTTTGTCTTGATTTCACTTATAAACTTTATTATTATAATTTAAAAAATACAATTATTTGATTGGTTTGAAAGAATAAATTGTAATAAATAAAATAATTTAACAGAATGGTAATTAAAATTAAAAAAATTACAGAAAACTAGTATTTTTAATATATACAAACAGATACTTAAGAAAAACAGTTATATAGTTAATAAATAAGAATAAAATTATAAATAAAAGGTAAAATTGAAAGAAATTTG
>JBBPBR010000004.1:51481157-51512457 GCA_037974775.1 Cicer pinnatifidum
GTGATTCACTCTTTCAAAAAGTTTTACCTAGATATAAGATGAAATGCTTAAATGGATTATACATTTATACATTATTCATTTTATAATACTTTAATAATAGCTCTTAATAAATATTTTTCTCTCCAACCAATATCTCAAAAGAAACTATTAAAAATATCTTACTAATAATTTTAAAATACTTTCATAGTTACCCTTCTTTATATGCACCCAATTTTTATGTTTCACAATGAGGTGTTTATTACTTATGAGTGTTATTTCATACCCAAATTAAAGGCTAATGAAGTTGAAAAAAAGAATAAAGGCTAATAATGATGAATGGAACCAGCTTTTATGAGTCGAAAATATTAGTAAGTAATCAATTTTATTTGGATGTGCTGAAGCTACTAACAAGATTCTATCACATGTATGTGGATCCTCCCATAAATTGTACTCTACACTCTACATTTTCTATATTTCTTGTTAATTTCTCTTCTCTCACTTATTTTTTCTTTTACTTCAATATTTAATCTCTCTATCTCTCTTTCGTATTGTGGTGAGGATTCACTCACTTCTATCACATCCATCTATAATTTAATTTGGATGCTCTCCTTTCAAATTTATTTTTACACTCTTTCCATTTTTTATCTTTCTCATCCATTTTATTATTTCTCTTATTTTTTTCTTATTTTAAATGTTTTTTAAAATAAATAAAGAGAGATAGAGAGTGCTAAGAGGAATTTTTTTTTGTCTTATAAAATATCATAAATTTCGTTGTAATTAACTCAAACAATTGTGAGATCTTGAGTTTGAATCTAGAATAAGATGTTTAACCCACTACGCGAAAAAATTTATTTTATAGTGCTTTTTTAAAGCTATTTACGGCGTTTTTTCACAAAAATAAGCGTTGTAACATCCAGCGCCGTAAAAGATACAACAACGCTTTTTAAAATAAAAAAACGCTATAAAATAGGTAGATATATTGTGCACTTGTTATACTCGTTTTACAACGCTTTTTGGAAAAAGTGTTGTAAAAGGTGCATTCAATAGATGCATTATTATGCACTTATTACAGCGCTTTTCTGAAAAAGCGCTGTAAAATGTGCATTCAATAGATGCATTATTATGCACTTACTACAACGTTTTTTCCAAAAAAGCGCTATAAAAGGTGCATTCAATAGATGCATTACTATGCACCTATTACAGAGCTTTTTGAAAAAGCGCTATAAAAGGTACATTCAATATATGCATTTTATGCACCTATATATTAAAGCGCCGTCTTTTATTTTTTTTTTCAAAATCTTTTTCATCCAGAATCAGATCACAATCAGTACACAACAACAGAACTATATAACTTTATAATTTAACTTTATAACTTTACATATTTACACAATCAGTTCACAACATATTCATATACATATTCACATATTGACAACAACACATAACTATATACATATTCATATAACTACATATTCACAACTTTTCAAATGTGCCCTATTCATATACATATAACTATCAGAACTACACATAACAGAACTACCATATATTTATATAACTATCCATTGCAGCACGTCATTTCCCAGCAAATCAAATTATTTTCATTTCAATCACATACTGACACCAGTCTTCCTTTAGTTCAATTAGATCTCTTTCATAGTATGTTAGACTAGAATTGTTAAACTATTGTGCGATATAAAAATTTAACATAAATAAGTTAGAATCAAATATATACATAGTTTATATATGAAAATCAAATAATGAAAATGTCATACCGTTTCTGAGATTATAGTTTGATTCATATCAACAATCTCCTTCATGAATCGCAATATATAGTACCCACAATCAATGTTGTTAGTTTGACGAGGGCACTATAAAATAAAACATATAGGTCAACGAATATTTGTGCATTGATAGCAGTATAAGTTCAACATGCATTTTATTGAAACAAAAAACTAATAAATACAATACCTGAAAAACAGAAGAACAATAGGGTTACGGCGTAGAAATACGAACAAAGAAGAACAGCGCAGAAATACGAACGGTTCGTAGGAGAGTAGGGTTCGCAGAAACAAAGTTGGTTCGCAATGACAAGGAAAATGAAGAGGAAACAAGCGTATAAAGTTTACGTAATGAGGGTTAGTAACAAGACAGTATTGTTTGTAGGGTTCGCAATGAGTAGGAGAATAAAAAGGAGGAGAAAACAAGCATATGAAGTTTACGTAATGAAGAGGAAACTGAAGTGGTTTAGGGTTTAGGGATAATATTTGAATGAGAGTTGGTAGGGATATTAACAAAGATGGAGATGGTTCGCAATGGAGATTGTTGTCAATATGGTTCGTATGGACAGTAGTTGATTGAGAAGAGTTGTTATTTGTTCATAACTTTCAAGTCAAACACTACTATATATAAAGTAATTATATAATTTCTTTTAAATATAAATTAGTATTTTATACATTAGTTTTGAAGAAAGTTAAATTTAGTCCAAAAAAAAGTTAAATCGTTATAAAATATTTTCAAAAAATTAAAATTTTATTATAAAATATCGAATATATTATTTTTACAATTTGTTATAATATTATTTTTAAAGTTTAATGTTAGTAAATTTTGTTAAAAAAGTGCCAGTAAAATGTTATCTTTTTTTATTGTAGTTATTTATTTTGTTATGGTTTATTATGTTAGTAAAATATTATTTTCTTAAGAAATTGTAAAAAAAATTCAAAACCAAATAATACTTATTTAAAAGAAAACAACTTCATAATATTGATCTAATTATAAAATATGTAATATTATATATATATAAAATGCGTTAAGATTATTTATAAATCTATAGGCAAAATAATCAATTTTACTAAAGTGAAACTATACTACACATTGTTTTATATATTGTGTTTGGTGGACAAAACGGTCAAAATTTATAAGTAGCACTTCAGTATATCATGCCAAGCATTTGAAGTATACTTTTTGTTTACTATGTTCAAATAAATTTCAGGTTTTTCATTGCTAAATATAGAGAATTAGTGTATAAACCTTAATTTGCAACCTAAAATTGAGAATTTTTAGGGATGCAAAATTTTGTATCTCCACTAAAAATAAGGGTGGTCCATGTTATTTTGGTGTTTTCTGAAGGGTCAGTGGCCTAGAATGTTATTTATGATTTTCTTTTTCTATAATTTAGATTTTAAATGTGATATCAGGTTGAATTTCTTTTCACCTTTAATCTCGTACATAATTTTTATTATATGTTGTCACCACATAATATGTAAGATATTATTTTTAAATTGCATTCAAAAATTGAAATTCCAATTTTCCTATGATATGTGGCCAATGTGTGATGAAGAGAGGGAGGGGTCCAAATATATATATGAGGTTGTAAAGATCCTTTCATGATTCTTCATGGATTATTCCCACTATTCTTCAACTCCTTAATTATGAAAGCAGGTAGAACAAATAATTTAAAAGAAAATCACCAATTTAAATTTTGAAATTTGTGTCAGATAATCACCAATTTTAAAATAATTTATAAAAATGAAAAAAAAAAGTATTTATAAAATTAAAAACTCCGTGTTTTAGATGGTAAATTTAGTACTAAATTTTATATTAAAATTAACAAAATTTAAAATAATTTATAAAATTATAAATCCGTATTTTATGTCGGTAACATGTAGTTTTTAAACAACTTAGTAAAGACAAATTTAGTTCAAGAATGTGATTTTGACTCTTCTACTTGCAAATTAAGAAAGTTAACGGAAAAAAATATAGTTCAAGGTTATGTTTAAGAGAAAGAAGAAAATATTTATTTTTATTTTAAATAAATTAAGAAATTATTAAATATTTTTTAAATCAATGAAAAAAATTGAATGAAATATTATATAATCATGTATTATATTCAGCGATAAAGTTAGATCAATAAAATGGTGAGGACAAAAAGAAACCAAGCCACAATCAATCAAACCATGATCACTAGCAACTCCTATCGCTTTCATTCAATTCCACAATTTTACTTATAAAAGACAATATATTCCTATAAATTATTTTGACTAAATATATTTCTATAAATGAAAAACTATAATTTTGCAATAATGGATTTCAGCCACCGACTACATTTCGAGATATCATATCTTTTTTAGGGAATATTATAACTTTTTTAATTGTATTGTTTGACATTTAAAATAAATTATTATATAAGATCTAGTTAAATATTGATGTTGTTAAGTTGAATATTATATTATGAGTTTGATTCAAAATCTCATATTTGTTTTTAAGTTTCTTTACTATTTCATACACAAACCAAAAAAGTTAAATTATGTTATTTACTACTTTATTCTCAAAACTAAACTTTATTTAAAAAAAGAAAAACATCCCCAGCTAATTATGAGCTATCCTTTTCTCTTTCCTTGGTTTAAGGTTTGAATATTGTGTGGAGTCATTTTCATTTTTTTTCTTCAAAGTCTTGATAAAGCTTCACATGTGAGCTTTTTCTCTTTCCTCCATTTAATGTCTTGCAAGAACATGTGATGTCCTTTTCATTCCTTCCTTCAAGACTTTGTGAAGGCTTCACGTGAAGTCTTCTTTCCTTGCCTTAAGACATGTGATCAATATATTTAGGACATGTTTGTTGTTGCCTTTTTGAAGATTTAATTTTATAATCTTTTTCAAATCACATAAAGGTACATGTAGACTTTTGCCTAAGAAGCCTAAGACATGATGAGTTGCTTTCATAAAGTGTTGGGATGTATTTCAAAATGTTGACTATAGGCACATGCTACTATCATCATTCCTCGTACCTTGCATACTTGCTACTTTTCTTCAAAGGCCTTCCTTTAATTTTTTAATAGTATTTTGCCTTGATTGAATGAATCAAACAATTCATTCTTTAATACTATTCTGCCCTTGTTGAATGAATTCAAATAATTCATTCTTTAATACTATTATGCCCTTGTTGAATGAATTCAAATAATTCATTCTTTAATACCATTATGCCTTTGTTTAATGAATTCAAACTAGTGAGGATACATAACTGCAGCTCGTGAGGCCATCCTCGGCATTTTCATACTTAGCATTTAACTCAGAATTTTCTTCTTTTTCCTTAATGAATGATAACCTGTTTTCTTATATGAATCCACTCAAAAGCACATATTAGTCATTAAACACAATCATAATCTTTTAATTAATTTTGTTATCATTAAAATCAATTAAGAGAGATTTTGTCTCAACAATCTCCCCCTTTTTGATGATGACAAAATTCTTTAGATTATGATTTTTGTTTTATGTAAGAATGAAATAATTAAGCTCCCCCTCAATCATACAAGTGATTAGGGATGGCAATTAGACCCAGACCTAGTGGGTACCCGCAAAAAAAACCCACAGTGGGTAGGGTAAAAACCCGCATAATGGGTATGGGCACGGGGACGGGTAATTACCCGCAAAATTAAGCGGGTATGGGTGTGGGTACGGGTACTATAGTACCCACCCCGCACCCGCACCCGCACTTATATAAATATATATTTTTATTTATTTAGTATATCAATATTTAGTTTAATTAATTATTTTTCTTTATATTTTAATATCTATTAATATCATTGAACCATTACAATATTTATAATTAAATCAAAAGATAAACGTTTGCAAACTTTTTAAGAATTTGATTATAATGAATAATTAAATAATTGTGACTTTATTACTAAGAGTTATATCTTATTAATCCTGTCTTTATAATTATACTTGCAACTTCTTATAAATTTTTTTTTACTGATCTCAAATAATATTGTCGTAAGATTTGTAACTTCCTAAAATATTGTTATAGATATTTGAATGTGTATTGTAATGAGTGTTTATTTAAAATGTTTTGATTTAGAAAATATTTTAGTTTATAATACTTTATAGTTGGATTTATGATATTTGAATAATTTTTAAATTTAATATTTATTTATCGATTTATTTTAGTTAAAGTGTGGGTAATGGGTATGGGTACGGGCACTTAGGTACCCAGAGGGTAAGGGTACGGGTATTAAAGTTGATACCCAGGAGGGTACGGGCACGGGTATGGGTATTTTTTTAAACTGCGGGTATGGGTACGGGTACTATAGTGCCCTACCCAAACCCTACCCATTGTCATCCCTACAAGTGATAATTTTGAAAACACCTAAAATAAATTCCAGCAACTTAAGCAAAATACCATAAACACCTAAAATAAATTCCAGCAACTTAAGCAAAATACCATAGGTCCATGAATTCAGCCATAACATCAACAAACATAATTTGAGTTTAAACAACCATCACATCAGATGAATTCAGTCATAACATCAGCAACCATAATTTGAGTTTAAACAACCATAACATCAGTAAGCAAAACATGATATGAGTTTAAACATGTTATCAAAGAGTTAACCAACATAAGACAAAATATAATCCATAATCTGACTCCCCTTAAATTAAGTCAACATCAAAAAGCATAAAAAATAAAATAGAGTCATTCAACGGAAGATGAATCTTCAGATGATGAAGATGTAGAGTTGGGGGCAAAAGAGAATTGGGCTGGTAGCATAGGAGGTTGATCATTTGCAGCAGCTGATGAACCCAAATGTTTGGTAACCCATTCTAGAATGAGTCCAAACTGAGTGATGGTTTTTTGAAAGTGAGAGACTTTAATCAACAATTTCTTTTGGTCTTTTCTAATGGTCTTTAATAGCTTGAAAAACTTTTTGTTCTCAGTTCCTGCCGATTTCATGCTGGTTGTTGAATCATCACGAGCCCTTTTGGATTTTGAACTTTTTGACTTACCCTTGGAGAAATTTTCAGAATGTGGGGCCAAAGGAGATTTGGATTTTTCTTGTAAATCTGGATCATAATTAGAAGAAGCAATATTTGGAGAGATAGGAGATGAGTTCAGACTTACTTGAGATGGTAATGTGGATTCTTTTGTATGCATGTTCCTATGAGGACTTTTGGAAGAATGATGATCATAGGATATGTTCAGATCAAAGACTAAATCTTCACCATTTCCATCTTTACCAGTATGTGTTGATGGATCCTTGCTGGCTTGTGGAGAATGAGGAAGTGTTGAGCCAACAGAGTTAAAAGAGGGGGTGCGAGAATGAGATAGGTAGATTTTTGTTCCTTGGAGGCAGTTTTCTCTTTCCTTGAGATGGGGTTTTGTTCAGGAAAATTGATTCGCATTTGTTTGATGTTTTTTAAAGAAAAGAAATTATTACACTGAATACTCTCTTCATCATCAAGTGGTACCTTAAAGAACTTAAATATTTTGGTCAGGATCATCCCATAGGGAGCTGATCGACCCACAATGGCAGCATTCAACATATAACTAAATATGATATTGCCCAAATGAAGAGGTGTTCCAGTTAACAAATGATGAAGGATCAGAATGTCAAGTTCTGTTACCTTTTCATAACTCCCAACTCGAGGCGCGATCGAGTGAACACAAATGTTGTGATAGATCCGACACATGGGAGGAAGGTTTGAAGCTATGAGAGGTTTCTTAGGATTTATCAGGATGTTTTGAAGGACTGAAGTTCGAGTGACCATATACTGCATATACCAAGTTTCAGCAAAACAGTGTGCTCCAGCATCTTGTATGTCAAGGATTTTGCAAAGTGAAGTGGGGTTTACGTCCAAATGTACCCCCTTAAGTACAAAACTGAACTCAGTGCTTCCTTTACAGCCATTGCATGCAGCATAAAATGCCTTTACTAGTCGTGGATATTGCGGTTCATTCACTCTAAAAAATGAGGTCCAGCCGAACTCATCAAATACTTTTACAACATTAAAGCCACCATTTTTCAAATTGATTAGGTCAATATGCTTGCCATGGACTACAGATTTGTTAAACCATTTTGAGGAGTAATTTAACTCCGAATATGTGGATTCAAAGAGAGGAACAGGAGTTGGTTTGGATGAACGAGGTTTCTTTGGAGTCCGTTTACTTTGTTCAGATGATTTAGTCTTTGAAGGTTTGGAGGAAGATTTAGGGATCGATTTAGCTGAGATGTTTCCTTTTGAACTGTCCGAATCAATCACATGCACAGTAGAGTCCTAAGTGATCTTTTTGGTTGAATGGACAGCCCCAGATTGAATTCTTGAAGACCGTCTGGTTGAGGCAGTGGGTTTTGACGATGAGGGCTTCTTTGGTGTTTTAGAAGGAGGTTGAGGAGGTGCCCTAGGAGGAGATACTGATTTTTGTTTAAATCCTTGTCCAGCTGATTTAGAACTTGAGTAGTTTTCTGAGTCAGTTTCTGGATCAAAAGGACGCATTTTTCGCTTGGCAGTAGTTTTGATGTGTGCCATTGTTGTTGAGAGGAAGAAAGGGACGAGAATGGAATTCGTGAAGAGAAAAAAAATGAATAACTTTGGAAAGAGAAACGTATGGAAGAGAGAGAGAAGAAAATTAAACACGGAGAGAGAATGAATTAATTAAAAAAAATGGAGAGAGAAAATAAAAATTAAATGGAAAAAAATTTTAATAAAAGAGAGAGAAGGAAATTTGAATTAAAACAGAAAGTAATAAAAAGGAGAGAGAAAATATTTAATGAGAGATGTGAGTGGGAAGTTGAAAACTTGAGAGAGAGGGAAAAAATTGATTGATTGATGGAGAGAGAACAGAAAAGGAATCAGAAATGTGAGAGAGAGAGAGAGAGAGAGAGAGAGAAAGAAACGGGAGTCGTTGATGAGGCGTGATAATGGAGCGTGAAACATGATGGACTGTATTTAATACAGTCTGCGCATTTATGAGAAATGGGAAGTATTTATCACGTGTCAACCATTTGACCAATGGATAAAAGGAAGCATGCGCATGGCCTTGAGTGATTTATCAAGAGGAGGTTTCACCTAAAAGTGCCTAAAGTCTTCCTATCTAATTTTTTTACTTTATTTGAGGGATCAGATTTGCCATATATTTATCACACAAAATTAAAATAATAAAAGCCAAAAAATATTAATAATAACAGATAATAATAAAAAAAAATGACAGATTTAACTTATTTGGGAAAATTTATGATGGAGAGTTCTTCTAAGATGAATTTAAATCGATCCTCTTGGAGAGGTTTGGTAAAAATATCTGTTAATTGATTCTCAGTGTCAATAAAAATCAGTTCTAAATCTCCTTTTTGCACATGATCTCTTATAAAATGATGTTTAATTTCAATGTGCTTAGATCTAGAATGTTGAATGGGATTTTTAGAAAGATTTATTGCACTTGTATTATCACAGAGGATGGGAAATTTTGTGTACCTTAGCGAGTAATCCTCAAGTTGATTTTTGATCCAAAGTAGTTGTGAGCAACATTGAGCGGCTGATACATACTCTGCTTCAGTGGTTGAAAGAGCAATAGTACTTTGCTTTTTGCATGACCAACTTATTAGTGATTTTACAAGAAATTGGCACGCACCACTTGTGCTTTTTCTTTCAACTTTGTCTCCCGCGTAGTCCGCATCACAATAGGCTTTAAGGTCAAGATTGGAACACTTCTTATACCATATTCCCAGATTTATAGTACCAACAAGATATCTAAAGATCCTTTTCACGGCGGTGAAAAGAGATTCTTTAGGAGAAGATTGGAATCTTGCACAAAGACCGACTGCAAAGACTATGTCCGGTCTGCTTGCAGTTAAATACAACAAGGATCCTATCATCCCTCTGTACTCCTTTTCAGAAATTGGAGTTCCTTCATCATCTTGGTGGAGGATGGAGGATGGGTGCATAGGAGTTCCTATACTCTTGGCTGAACTCATGTTGTATTTTTTGAGCAAATCCTTGGTGTATTTTTCTTGTGATATAAAAATACCATCCTCTCGTTGTTTGATTTGTAAACCAAGGAAGAATTTCAATTCCCCCATCATACTCATCTCAAACTCACTTTGCATGAGATTTGAGAAATCTTTACACATCTTTTCATTTGTGGATCCAAATATAATGTCATCGACATATATTTGAACAATCAATAAATCATTTTCAAGTGTCTTCTTGAAAAGAGTAGTATCAATCTGCCCTCTAATGAATCCATTTTCTTTTAGAAAAGAACTTAACCTCTCATACCAAGCTCTAGGAGCTTGCTTTAAACCATAAAGAGCTTTTGAGAGTTTGAACACATGGTTTGGCCGCTTCTCATCCTCAAACCCAGGAGGTTGACGAACATACACTTCCTCATTTAAGAACCCATTCAAAAAGGCACTTTTCACATCCATTTGAAATAGTTTAATACCTTTATGACTAGCATAAGCTAAGAGGATTCTTATTGCTTCAAGCCTTGCTACGGGTGCGAACATCTCATCATAATCAATTCCTTCTTGTTGATTATACCCTTGAGCCACTAGTCTTGCTTCATTTCTAATGACTTCTCCATCCTCATTTAATTTGTTTCTAAATATCCATTTAGTCCCAATAATAGATTTGTCCAGAGGATGGGGTACAAGATTCCATACCTTGTTTCTTTCAAATTGAGAGAGTTCTTCCATCATAGCTTCAACCCATGATTTGTCACCAATAGCTTGATCAACCGTTTTGGGTTCAACTTGTGATATCATGGCCATGTTGGTAGTGCTTTCCCTTAGAGAATTTCTGGTTCTAATGCCATCCTCAGTATTTCCAATGATTAGATCTGGAGGATGATGTGTGACTGTTTTCCATCCTCTTGGAAGTTGCTGAGAGGTTGGGTCAGACTCATCCTCTCCGTGAGGACCGGGTACTTGAGATGTTGACTGTTCATCTTCTTCATTTTTATCAAAATTCTCTAAACACAAGTCATCAAACTCATCTAAAATAACATGCATGGATTCCTCCACAGTTTGAGTCCTAAGATTATATATTCTATAACCTTTTGACGTTGTGGAGTATCCTAGAAAAATTCCTTTATCAGATTTTGGATCAAACTTTCCCAAATTTTCTTTATTATTTAGAATATAGCAATAACACCCAAATATATGAAAATAGGAAATATTTGGTTTTCTCCCCTTCCATAATTCATATGGAGTTTTGTTTAAAATTTTTCTAATGGATGCACGATTAGAAACATAACAAGCAGTGTTGATGGCTTCGGCCCAAAAATATTTTTCAATGTTGGCTTCATTTAAAATAGTTATAGCCATTTCTTGTAAAGTTCTATTTTTCCTTTCAACAACCCCATTTTGTTGGGGAGTTCTTGGACAAGAAAAGTTGTGAGAAATACCATTTTCATCACAAAGATTTTTAAAAGATTCATTTTCAAATTCACCTCCATGGTCACTTCTCACCGAGACTATTTTTGATCCTTTTTCATTTTGAATCTTTTTACAAAAATGGTGGAATGTCTCAAAGGCTTCATCTTTATGTTTTAAAAATAAAACCCAAGTAAACCGAGAAAAATCATCAACAATTACAAAACCATATCTTTTTCCACTAAGACTTGGAGTTTTAATAGGACCAAAAAGATCAATGTGAATAAGTTCAAGAGGATGATTTGTAGAAACAAAGTTTTTAGAGTGAAAACTACTTTTAACTTGTTTTCCTTTTACACAAGCTTCACAAACTTTGTCTTTTACAAAATTAATTTTTGGAAGACCTTTTACTAATTCTAAATTTGCTAATTTAGAAATAGTGTTTAAGCTTGTGTGACCCGCTCGTTTGTGCCAAATCCATTTATCTTTTTCAATAGAGACACAACAAGATTCAGTGGGTAAATCATCAAGATAAAGTTCATATAAATTCTTTTTTCTAAAACCGGAAAAGAAAACTCTACCCGAGGATGAGTGTTTAACCTCACATAGAGTAGGCTTAAAAATAACTTCAAAACCACTATCACATAATTGACTAATGCTTAGCAAGTTATGTTTTAAGCCATCCACATATTGAACATTTTCAATTTTTGCAGAATTATTCTTACCAATAATACATGTTCCTTTTATTTGAGCTTTATCATTATTACCAAATGTGACTGATCCTCCATCCTTTATTTCTAATGACATGAAGCAGTGCTTATCTCGCGTCATATGTCTTGAGCAACCACTGTCCAAGTACCAAGGCTTTCTTTTGTTGATTAGAGGATGAACCTGTTTTAGAGTTTAAAAGAGACTTAGGTACCCATATAGCTTTGGGTCCTTGTTGGTTAGTTTTTCCTCTTTTGAGGGCATTTCTTTTATGATAGCAAACAGAATCATGGTGCCCATGTTTACCACAGAATGAGCAAGCTGACTTTACATTGTTAGCACTCTTCTTAGCATGACAAATTTTGGAGGTATGCCCAAGTTTTTTGCAAAACGTGCATTTCGGCCTATCCTCACGTTTTTTAGGCAAGAAAAAATTTTCATATAATTTTTGTTTTTGAGAGCTTTTAAAACCAATACCAGCCTTGTCAAATATTCCAGATTGAGACCCCATTATCTTTTGAAATATTTCTGTAGATTTGATAAAGTTGGAAATATCATTTTTTTAGTTCCCTAACCTCAGTTTTCAAAATTTCCTTTTCTGTATCCTCGTCAGGAGGATGAGTTTCAACTATTTTCTTGTTTAAAAATTTTTGTTTCTCAGAATTTTGAAAGTGAGATTGCTGCAAATCTTGAATGATTTTAACATATTCATCATTCTTTTTTCGAAGATCCTCATTTTGTTTTTTTATCTCAACAAGTTGGTTTTTTTGAAATATACATGTTTGAGATAAAGTGTTGGAGTCATTTAAGAGGCTATCAATTTCAATTTCTAAATTTTCACAATTAGGACATAGATCAGAAATACTTACCTTGTCAGTTTCTGGTTTTGCCATGAGACAAAGGTTGGCCTCTTCTTCCTTTTCTTGCTCCGAGGATGACTCATCACTATCATCCCAAGTAATCATCATGGACTTGTTTTTGTATGGAAATTTTCTAGAGTTCCTTTTGTTGAGAGGACATTCAATTTTGTAGTGTCCCATCTTGTTGCATCCATAACAAGTTATTTGACTTTTGTCAATTTTTTCTTTTTGAGAAGATCCTCTATTTTGTCCTCTTCTGTTTATCATCCTCTGAAGTCTTCTAGAAATCAGAGCGAGTTCATCCTCATCCTCAGACAGAGGGTACTCTGCGTTTTCCTTTGTTGTGCCATCTTCATTCTTCTTGGAGGATGAACTTTCTGCTTGGCTGGTTTTTAGAGCAATCATTCTTCCCTTTTTGTTTGGTTTGTCCGCCAACAACAATGGTTCATGAGCTCTTAGAGTTCCAACCAAATCTTCTAATTTCATGTTGGTCAAATCTCTTGCTTCTGTAATGGAAGTTACCATTGGCCTCCATTCTTTTGGTAAACTTCTTAGGATTTTTCTTATCCTTTCATGAACGGGGTATACCTTTCCAAAAGATCTCAAGTTGTTTAATATGATTGTTAACCTTGAGAACATTTCATCAATAGTTTCCTCCTCCTTCATTTCGAATAGTTCGAAATCTCTTACTCCCATATCTATCCTTGCTTCTTTTACATGGCTTGATCCTTCATGATGGATCCTTAGAGTATCCCAGAGCTCCTTTGCGTTTTTTCACTCTTCAACTCTATCATATTCTTCCCTGCTCAAAGCACACGTTAGAAATCAATGAGCTTTAGAGTTTAGGAGTACCTTTGCATTTTCATTCGCCGTCCATTGTGCTTAAGGTTTCTCATCGGAGGTTGCATCTGTGTTGTTGGTTCTAATGACATGATCTCCATTTTCCACCACAGACCACATGTTGTTGTCTTGTGATATGAGAAATAGCCTCATCTTACCTTTCCAGTGATAGTAATTTGTACCATCAAAGTAGGGAGGTCGGCTGGATGATCCGCCTTCAGGAATATACTTAGCTTTTGACATTTTTCTTTTTGGATCTTTTTCTCTTACACTGTTAGGTGTAATTTTTTAGAGAACCTTGCTCTGATGCCAATTGATGTAGCTAAATATCACTAGAAGGGGGGGTTGAATAGGGATTTTGCTGTTTAAAAATAATTTCAAGTGTTTTAAAAAACTATCCTCTTGCTGAGGATGGCTAGCTCAATGATGGGATTTTTCAAATCGTTAGATCTAAGTTGAGCAAAAGAGTAAGAGTAGAATATGAGGGACACACACACAATTTTATACTGGTTCACCCAAAGATGGCTACGTCCAGTCCTCACACCCTTGTGAGATTTCACTAACTTTCAAACAGATCGATCCTCAACCCGAGGACGATTACAAATCGTGTATTCTTTAGCTTCACCAAGCTTACAATCTATTTCCAAATATTCCCAAGTGTAACTCACTAGGAAATTACAAAGTGATATGAGAGTGATTGATACTTAATACTTTCTCAAAAGATTTACAAAGATATAGTGTAGTGATAGCGTTTCAGCAAGTGTACTGAATCGTTGCAAGTAATAATAAAACGGTAGTACCGAATGTCGAACTCAAGGATTGCGTTTTACTATTGAATTATATTTGATTACTAAAATTGAACAAAAAGGTTCCCAAGTTGATTGAAATAATGTTTGAAATTAACAACAATAATAAAATTGATCTTTTATAATGAGAAAAATGTCAGGGATGAGTTTCACTTCGAATCCAACCTTGGTGTCTAATTTGATCCTAGTTACTGAATTCCTTTATTGAATTATTACCGAATTATCTTTATTATTCTTGCCCTAATGTCTTAGTGACAGAACCTTTAATTCCAAAGTAACCCCTAATTCCTTAGTAGATTTAAGATTAGAATTAAGCATTACCGTATAGAAATTCTCTTGTAAATTATTGCTTTGCAACTAATTTAGTTGGTTTCATGACATGCATCTATCCCTAGACTACAAATTCATGAATTTCTCATCTCAAGCATTCGTAAAGTCCACTTCCGTTTCAAAATACAAATCGTAGAACATTTTAATGTTGATCAAGCAATAAAAAGCATTAAGCACAGAGATGAGAAAAACAATTCAATAAACTCATTCATATAACTAGAAATCAAATCAGAAAAATAAGGGTTTCATCTGGTTACACTCATCCCTAACAAATAGGGTTTAGTTACTCATGGCAGAGATACAAAAGATAAGGATTAAAGAAGAATTACAAGAATGATTCATGGATGATTCTTGATAAAACTCCTTCAATGGCGTTAGAAAAGGCCGTCTTTGAGTTTCTATGCTAGGGCACAAGTCTCCCAAGTTCCCCAAAGTCAAAAAAAGATCCCTAAAACAGTCAAAAATAGCGTTTTTATGATTGCTGATGCGCGTCACGCGCTCCAGGCGCGCGTTGGCAGAGCTGGATCCTGTGAAATGCTCTCCAGGCGCGCAGGGCGCGCTTCAGGCGCGCGTTGGCAGAGTTGAATACTGTGAAATGCGCTCAAGGCGCGCAGGACGCGCCCCAGGCGTGCAGCATCTGTTGTCTGACATATTTTGCATTTTCTTGGCTTTCGCGTCTGAATGGTGTCCCGGTGTCTGCATGAAAGTTGTAGATATGGATCTTAGCTTTCATTAGCACTTGGAATGACTCTAATTGGACATCTAGAACTCCATATATGGCTGAAATACTCCAGATGTATCTTGTTGATTTTTTACCAAAATTCAGCACTGCACTTAAAAACAAAACGCAATGTAAAATTACGAAAAACTCCTTCTAAATCACTGAAATACACGCATAACCTATTAATAAATTCAAAGAAAAAAAATAAACCGAATGTATCAAATAAATCCTTAATTTAACTGATGATTGAAGATAAATAAGACTAAAACAGTGGAAAATTATGCATATGATGAAGAGTTATCATGTAGGATCAAAGAAAGTAAGAAGGGAGGGTGTTTAGCTCTTGATAGCTTTAAGATGCTTGATCTTTTTATGCAAGTGTGTTGTGTGTGGATGAAGATCAGCTTGCTGCAATTTATAGAGGTCTTGTAATGTTCATTTCATAAGTCAAGCCTTTTATGACCGTTGGAAAATCCATTTGAGAAATGCCACGGTTTTTCTTCATAATTACGAAAATGTCATTCAGCTCATTTGATATATGCATTCCATGTTCTAGTACGAGGTAGCTGTTTTCTTGGCACTTGGGAACATGAGTTGTCCTTTTCTCTTTCCTTGTTTTAAGGTTTGAATATTGTGTGGAGTCATTTTCATTCTCTTTCTTCAAAGTCTTGATAAAGCTTCACATGTGAGCTTTTTCTCTTTCCTCCATTTAATGCCTTGCAAGAACATGTGATGTCCTTTTCATTCCTTCCTTCAAGACTTTGTGAAGGCTTCACGTGAAGTCTTCTTTCCTTGCCTTAAGACATGTGATCAATATATTTAGGACATGTTTGTTGTTGCTTTTTTGAAGATTTAATTTTATAATCTTTTTCAAATCACATAAAGGTACATGTAGCCTTTTGCCTAAGAAGCCTAAGACATGATGAGTTGCTTTCATAAAGTGTTGGGATGTATTTCAAAATGTTGACTAGAGGCACATGCTACTATCATCATTCCTCGTACCTTGCATACTTGCTACTTTTCTTCAAAGGCCTTCCTTTAATTTTTTAATAGTATTTTGCCTTGATTGAATGAATCAAACAATTCATTCTTTAATACTATTATGCCCTTGTTGAATGAATTCAAATAATTCATTCTTTAATACTATTATGCCCTTGTTGAATGAATTCAAATAATTCATTCTTTAATACCATTATGCCTTTGTTTAATGAATTCAAACCAGTGAGGATACATAACTGCAGCTCGTGAGGCCATCCTCGGCATTTTCATACTTAGCATTTAACTCAGAATTTTCCTCTTTTTCCGTAATGAATGATAACCTGTTTTCTTATATGAATCCACTCAAAAGCACATATTAGTCATTAAACACAATCATAATCTTTTAATTAATTTTGTTATCATTAAAATCAATTAAGAGAGATTTTGTCTCAACAGAAAAAGTTAGTATAGCAATGTAAAAAGTTAAAATTAAATCTAAGAATTAATTATGTCACCATTAATTTTATATGAAAATAATTTTTTTTTAAATGATAAATTTTACTATAATTAACTCATATAATTTTGATATAACAAATTCGATTTTAAAATAAAACGTCTAACTTGCATATTCGTGTGAGATTCAAGAAGATGGAGGCCAATGTTAGCATGTTGTACACACTAAAATGAGTCCATAATCTTTTTCTATAAAAATTTCCAAACCCGACTCTTAAATATAACTTAAATGTGTACTTAACTTAGATATTGATAATATAACGCTTAATTTAAATAACTTGAAGTGAATGTTAATAAAAAACAAAACTTTAAAATGAAAGTATTATAAAGGAATTGATATTCATATTTGATTTAGTTTTAGGAAATAATTTTCTGTATTTAAAAGTTAAAAAATTCAAAAAGTTGTTTGATTATAATGTTTTATAATATTTTTCTTGGTCGCTTTACAATTTTTTGTTTTTAAAAACAAAAAGACCAAAATAGTTTAAACATGTTTTCAACTCAATTTTTTTTCTTTTTTCAAGTTTTGCACTCAAAAAAAGAAAATTGATCATGATCATTTTTATTGATGGCATAAATATGTAATAACATGAAACTCTATTCTTTTCTTGTAGATTTACTAGATGTTTGTGCTCTTTTATTTTATTTTTAAATAATTTTAACAAACAAATTTTTTTAATTTTCATTGCTCCAAAATAATTTTCAAAATTGATATTACCAAACATTTTTTAGTTTTGTTTTCTTTTTAAAAACAGTTTGTTAAATTTGATTTTGAAAATGGAATATATTAAAAACTAAAATTCGAAACTCATTCAGACAATCCCTTAATAATGTGCAAACATAATCTATATAATGTTCAGGAACACAAACTCTCAAGACAAGTAACACAATATAACACATTTTGGATGTCGTAATTCTAAAGATATTCACAGTATGAATTCATCCAATGCCGACATCTCCTCTACAACCTATATCTAGAATTAGAGAATAATTTTTTGTATATTATTTTAAAATTATCTCTTGAATACGATCACCAAATTATTTTAATAGATTACTCTAAAATTAATGGATCCGAGTATTAGGTCGATACACTTAATTAATATAAATAAACACAAATTTAAATAATTGCAATACTCCACATCAAGCTGATGAATGAATATCTATCATTCTCAAGATGGATGTAAGTTGATTGAATTTTTCTATTAGTAAATATTTTTGTTAACACATTTTTGTCGGTATATTTCAATGTGTTTGTTTATGTCATGTTTTATGAGTAATACTAATGGCCAATTTTTTGTCACAAAACAACTTCATAGGATGTTCACACTTTATCTTCAAAACTTCAAGCACAATTTTCATCCACAATAACTCACAAATTCCTTATGTCATAGTTCTAAATTCTACATCAATGTTTGATCATGCCACTACACTTTGTGTTTTACTCTTCCAAACAACTAGATTCCCACACAAGAAAGTGCAATAATATGAAGTAGATCCTCTATTACTCATTGAATCTGCATAATCAACATTAGAGTATGCCTACATAGTTAGACTTCCACCTCTTTTAAACAAGAGTCTCCTCCCTAGAATGGTTTTGATATATTGTAGAACACGTCTATAGCTTATAAATGTCTTGCTCTTAGGTCATGCATGCATTGACTCATTGTGCTAACTACATAAGTCAAATTTGGCCTAGTGTGTGTCAAGTAAATCAACTTTCCCACTAATTTTTGATATTGTACTTTGTCAACTTTGACATTTTCCTCCTTATAACTCATCTTGTAATTTTGTTCAATGCGAACGCTCGATTGTTTGTGCCGCAACATAAAATTTTGAGTGTTTCTCAAACTCAATAGAGTTGTCACCAAAGTTTATTTTAATAGGAAAAAATATTAGAAAATGCTTAAAAACAGAAAAGTGATCTTTGAAACCATATTTAAGGTTCGTAAGTCAGTTATACATAAGGAATGTATTAGCATCATACGTTAAAAAATGGTTACCTGTACTTAATTAAGTAAAAATTTATGTTAACTTTAGAATATTCGTTTCTCCTTATTAGTTACATGTAAATATAATTTTTGTATAAATGTGATGCTGAAATAAAAATAAAAAAAATAAATAAATAAAAAAGTGTTCAAAAATTTCATCAAAATTTTCAAACAAAAGCCATCAAATTAATAATCATCTTCAATATAATGCAAATTTCATCAAATGCACAACTCAAATATTCAAATAAACTCATATTTTTCATCTCCAACAACATCAAATTCATCAAATAAAAAATAAAAATATGAGTTTATTTAAAGATTTAAGTTATGAATTTGATGAAATTTGCATTATATTGAAGATGATAGTTAATTTTATGTGTTTTGTAAACAAAAGGATAACATTGTTGACATTTTAAAACATAAAAGATCAAATTGTCACTTAAAATTAAAATAAAGGACCAAATCGGGAGAAAAAAAAAGATAAAATGTTAAAACGTTAACTGAAATTACGTTAAGGGACCGCATGTGCTATTGAGTCAGTTGTACAACTTGTATCCTAAAAGTCCAATGATTAAAAAGATTTCACATCTAGTTAACCTATTTAAAATGATTTTCTTGATTAATTTGGTTGTGAAAAAGAAGTTTAGAACTATGAAGTTGTCATAACTTGTATCGTAACAACTCAAAGATTAAAAAGTGTCACGTCTAAATAATCATTTAAAAGTGATGTTTTTATTAATTTGTTATTGAACATGAATTTTAGAACTAACAAGTTGTACAACTTATACCCTAACAATAAAAATATTGAAAAATAAGTTACATTTAATTAACATTTAACTATTTGGTTTGATTTTGTTTTATAGTTTTTCTTTAAATAAAAATTTGATGCTACATGTTAGAAAAGTGTAGATAATCCTAACAAAGAAAACAAAGCAACAAATATAACCAAGGGTAGTAAAAAAAATGGGCCTAGAGTCCAATATGGCAAACAAATAGTAAATAGTATCAATGAAAATAATTTGATTAAAACAAAAGACAAAAATAATAATAATAATAATAATAATAATAATAATAATAATAATAATAATAATAATAATAATAATAATAATAATAATAATAATAATAATAATAATAATAATAATAATAATAATAATAATAATAATAATAATAATAATAATAACAACAACAATAACGATATAGGAAGATTCTAAGTTTTTGTAGCAACAGAAAGATAAGAGGCACCTTCTTTTAGAAAAATAGGTTTTGCGTAAGAAAAAAAAAAATAAGTAAAGGAAAGAGAGGGAGGGAGAGATTGAGTACATGAAAACGTGTGTGAGAGCAAAACTTGGAGGGGGAGGACGTGGTGGTGTCCTGATCGAAGTTGGGTACACTGTCGGAGATGGTAGTGACGATAATTATGATTCCTCTTTTTTCTTTTTCTTCTATTTTTCTTTTACTTTTGTTAGACATTTTGATAAAATGATTTCTTTGATGAGTTGATATTATGTTTCTAAATTTTTGTTCAAAAAAATCCCTTTTGCATTTTCTTTTTTTGTATCTTTATGCACCAAAATTCATCTCCCTCTTGATTGATTTTTGGTCTCAATTTATGGGCTAAAATGATGAATCTTTGTGTCCATAATGTTATTGCTTGTTGAGTTGAACCCAAACCAAAATCAGAGGAAACCAGAACCAAAGGCAATCAGGAACCAAGGGTAACCAAAAACCAAAGACAACCAAGAATCATAGGCTACATGAATTAGAGGCAACATGGCTAGAGGAAACCAAGAATCAGAGGCTACCAGAACTAGAGGCAACCTAGATCAGAGGCATCCATAACTAGAAGCAACCAGGAACCAGAAGCATCCAGAACCATGGACAACCAAGAACCAAAGGCAATTAAAACTAAAGGCAACTAGAACTAGAGGCAGCCAAACTAGAGGCAACCAAAACCAAAGGAAACTAAGACTAGAGACAACCAGAACCAAAGGCAGCCAGGAACCAAAGACAACTAGAACCAGAGGCAACTAGAAACCAAGATACCACATTGGCTTAATACAAAATTAGGCTCGAGCAGATTTATTAATTTCACTTTGATTCTTCTCTTTATTTTTTTGAACTTTTTTAGGAAAATAGTAATTATGGAAAATATTAATTGGCCGGATAAAATTAGGGGACTACATCTTGCATCCAAGTTTGCCAGTTTCTTGCAAAAGATAAAGTGCATATTTCTCTGAGAGATAAAAATACCACGCTTTGAGTAGGTCACCTCAATTCTCAAGAAATATTTGAGATGCCCAAAGTCCTTCATCTAAAGTTTTGCTGATAATTTCTCTTTAAGTAGTTGTCTCTTACTCAAATCATTTCCTATAACAATAATTTCATCAACATAAACAAGAAGTACATTCAATTTTCCCTCCTGTAAATGTTTGAAAAAAAGAGTGTGTTCTTTTTGGCTTTGCTTATAGCCCAAGCACATCATTGCCTTTGTAAATCTTCCAAACCAAGTCCCATCAAGCACATCATTGCTTTTGTAAATCTTCCAAACCACACCCGAGGGGAGTGCTTTAGTCCATATAAGGCTTCCTCAATTGACACACTTTATTTGCTCCACTTGTGAGATCAAAGCTTGGAGGAATCTCCATATACACCTCTTCCTTTAAGTATCCATGCAAGAAAGCATTTTTGACATCAAATTAGTATAGGTCCCATCTTGAGTGGGCAGCAAGAGATAGTAAGATCCAAACAATATTCATCTTTTCCACTAGAGAAAATGTCTCCTCGTAATCGATGTCATATGTTTGAGTATATCATTTTGCCACTAATCTGACCTTGTAACGATCAAGTGTGTCATCTGAATTGTGTTTAAGTGTAAAGATCCACCTGCATCCCATTGGCTTCTTGCCTCATTGCCTATCAACAATCTCTTATTTCAAGTGCTTTCATTTCAATGCTTCTTGAACATACTATGGGATTATCACATAATCAACATCTGCAAAACAAAATGCCTGATATTATGAAAAAAGATGTTTAGAGGAGACAAATTGAAAGATAGGATATCTATATTTAGAGGAACGTGGTCTTTTTCTTTTCTCAAAGAAATAGGTAAATTATTTAGATTTGTATCAGAAGTCTGAGAACCATCAATAGAGATGATCATTTTCGTATTTACCTCTGACTCGATGGATTAAATTTGTTTTTGGAGCTTGTCAGATTTACTTCTTCTCTAATAAAATGGAATTGACTTACTAACCTTATCTTCAACTAATGGAGACTAAGATTTAAAAGGAGGGAAAAAAATAGATGAAGGAATAAAATTAGAGAATAATTTTCTAAATATTATTTTAAAATTACCTCTTGAATACAATCACTAAAATATTTAAATGGACTACTCTAAACCTAATGGATCTGAATAATGGGTGGATACACTTATTATAAATTAACACAAATTTAAATAATTGCAAACACTATATATATATAGGTGTTTATGTTTTCTAGGTAGCCACAATTCTTAGACATATAATCTGTCTTTTTTATCCTTCTGAAAACTCAATTAGGTAGAATTCACGTTAAATAGGTAAAAATTCACATTTAGTTAAACTAATTCAAACAAAATCAGATGGGATCACTTGATAGATAAAGTTTTGGTAGATGTTCATCCCCTGCCCCCAAAAAATCAGCATTTTACTTGAATTATGTTCCATAGGTGGAAAATCGAATGAAATACACTATTGTAAACGCATTTCTAGTAGTGTATTTAACATCTTGTGAACAAAAATAAGAGATGATCGAGCAATCATTTCTTTTATATATTTTCTCATATATAATAACTCTCTTACTACCAAATAGAAAAATAAGTAATAAGGATACTAGACACTAATGAGATTTATCGTACGCAACCGTGATATATTGCAAAAATGGATAAATACAAAATTGAACTTGGGACTTGCTATCTTTACCATTTGAATCCATGGATATCATATATGATTTCTCCTTTTCAATAATGGTACAACCAAATTATATAAGATAATTCAGAATAATGTAATCACTAATGAGAGTCTATAGATTGATGCATTTACTCTTGTACATAATTTACCTCTAACTTGAAAAATTAACCTTCAAAAACCTTAATATAATGATTCAACCTTAAAATTTGAATAAAGGATATAAGATTAGTTTGATGGTTAAAACGAGGAAGTTAAAAAGTTGATAATAAGATATTTAGATCCTCTATATTTTAGGCGGGAAAGTAAATTGATTTTAAGTACAAATTGAATAAAATGGGAGAAATAGTGATGTTGATGTTTAAAATGGAGGGGAAAAAAATGTGAGAGAAAGCAACTCAAGCAACTCAATCTACCTTTGTACACCTTTAGCCTGTGTATTGTTAGCTCTCGTCTTCTTCTCGGGTTGACGTTGCACATTTTATCTATATTTATTATTATATTTTAGGAAATTTATATGTTTTCTTCTTTTATTTGTCTTTGACAGTCACGTTTTGTTTTTAAAAAATAGGTATGTTAAAGTGTATATTGTTAAACTAGTGTTTGGTGGTTCTTATTAAAAAAAAAAAAAAAAAAAAAAAAAAAAAAAAAAACTCACATTAAAACTTACACAAATTAATCATAGAGAATATAAAATCTTAATATGAACCTGCATTTAACATATCTAATGTCTATCTGACGTATTTTGACATATGTCTACTGAAGAAAAAAAAATTAATGTATTTAAATAGTGTGGAAGTAATTTTAGAAAATTGATTTTTTTTTATTTTTTGGTTTAAGAAGAAATTGATTTCTAATACTAGAAGTATGTCTCTTTTAACATAAATATCAATATTTTATATTTATCTATTTAATTTATATGGTATGAAAGATACAAAATTATTAAAACATTGGTTTTACTAACATCAATTTTTTGAAAATTGGTTTTACTAGCATCTGCTTAAAAAAATAATAGAAAATTAACAATTTTGTTATTAATTTTTCTTTTGTGAATTTTCAAAATGGTAACAAATAAAAGAAGGCTAATAACTCATTTTAGTTCTTAAGAAAGCTAATAACTCATTTTATGATCTCCCCTCTTTTAAATCCAACATCTCATACCATTTGATAAGACCACCCAAAATCGTACCATTTGATACCACAAAATAAGAAGGTTGTTTGAATAGTCTTTTAAAAATAAAAAAGGCACTTCTCAATGATGTCTTGAATTATTTGATAAATTAATGTGCACTACACACTCCTTAAAAGAAGTGGAGTGTTCACGCCACGGGGTGAAAAGAACCACCACCTAATTGGCTACATAACTGTTAACTGCCAAACACCAACATGTCCTATAATATATAGTTTTATTATTAGTATACCAATAAGTACACCCAAACCCTCTCTAAACCAGATATAACAGAGAGATGATACCAAGTCCAGCAATGAAACAAAGAACTATAACAGTTTATACTCAATTCACCATAAGATGATCAAAACCTCCTCCACCTTGTAGTGCGGGAACACGATTCACTCCAACGTTGAGAAGTAATTGTTGAAGCCACTTCCTAGTTGTGGGGTCCTCCTAAAATAAATAAAACCAAGCAGTGTAAGCAAACTAGAAGTATGAATAATCTTTCCATGTGATGGTAAATGGAAAATCTCTAGCTCTAACATTGAAGACTTCGAGATCATAAGAATATGACTAATGATTTCTTCAATCTTACCACTTCATTAAATTGATTAAGAATTAGCAATCAGAAGAAGTACTTACACGAAGGCAGCTGCTGAAAGTAGCATCTCTTAACATGTCTGGAAGACAGCTTCTTAGTGCATCACAAGCCCTGTTTAAAGCAGACCAAGGTTTGATTAAACATGGTATTGGAAACTTGGAAGGAAAGGAAAGGGCATGAAAAAGAGGCAATTTCAGGGGAAAGGGAAGAGGGGAGGAAGAGGGGAAGGAGGAACTAGCATGAAGTTGCAATCCTACTAACAAACCTTGGATTATCTGAAAGGCGAAGGTAGCAGCGAATGATATGCTTCAACAGACGAGATGATGGTTGCTCAGCAAGAGCTGCCACCATGTTTCCCAGAACTCGACCTACCGCGAAGAAGCGCTCAGCTGTAGTACAAATATAATCCAAGCCCACATCGTCCAACAGAATCTTTTGAACAATAAATGTTGCAACCTGTTGTGGCAGAGCCTTCATTAGACTATCATGCTCAATTTTACTATTGTTTGATATATACATTAATATGAACCATACAGAGCAGCAACATAAAGTAAACAAGTGGCCTAAAATCTATAGAACAAAAGATCAAGAGTATATCATTGAAATAAGAAAATAACTCCACATGCATGCATACATGTTAATCAAACATCGACAGGAAAATTGTCTCAGAAATATGACCAAAATGGTAATCAATCTAATTCTCCAAAAAAAATACTGTGCTTGCAACAATTTAGTAATTTACTCAAGACTAACAATCAAGAATCAGTAAACTCAACTGTTTTCGAAAGTTCACTTCCCATTTCCATAGTGCGCAAGCACAAGGGAATGATTTCGGTCGAAAGCAGAAAACTGATAACCTCTGTATCATCAACCTGGTGAACAAAAATTCAGACTAAATTGTAAGAACTGAAAAACACTAAAATAGATGATATATTGATGATCAACAATAATAATAATAAAAATAGTGGAACACAAACATAAATAGTTGGGGACATTAATTTGTTCCCCAGCCATAGTTTTGAACTCATCCATACAAGTTGGACTTCCATTCAGCAAAGAGCCATTCATGGATTTTATAATAAATCTGTTTGACAAATTTTTTGTGGAGATTTAAAGTAATTTTTGCCGTAATAAAAGTTGCCATATGAAATGTTTTTCATCTCACAGTTATTTGTGCCCAACATCAGAATGAGAAAGGAAGACGTACCTTAACCAATGCACCGATGACACCAAGACTAGTAAGCCTCAAGTACTCAAAAGGCCTTGACTTGCTTGTTGTGTTGAGGAAGGGATACAGATACAATGGAATGTGAGCTGAAGGAGGGACAAAGCAAGTGAAACAATTGGTTATAAGAACACAAAACACTTATCAACTATCTTTAACTAACAAGAAGTAATGGATCTAGAGACATCCAAGCAGTCTCCTTATATTCAATATCAAAAGAAAAGTGCTTAGATATTGAAAATAAAAAAATTCAAAAGCAACAAGGAAAAAGAGAAGCAGATGTGGAAACCTATATATAATAGGAGAAAGTTCAAGCAATATGTGAAGTCCTAAGTTAGGTAATGCATTAGCAAGGGTGTGTGAGTTTCATTTGAAGTTTATTGGCAACATTCATTCTTATTCATAGAAACTATTTGTTTGGATGAATGACTTTAAGCAGATCATCTTATATCAATCTGCATAAGATATCCTAAAATATAAAAGTTTAACCATATATCAAAAAAGATATAGAATAAGCCAAAGCAGAAGGTGAGCATTCGCCCATCTGTATATGCAGTAAATATATCAAAAAGAAGGATCAAATTAAAAGGGTAACATCAACCATACACGTATACCCAAAAAATATTGAAAATACAAACTATCCCCAGCAAAATCCTTTATCCATATATATGCACTCTATGATTATGCACATTAACTTGGTGTGTATCATGTCCCTAGTCCCTATCCTACCAATACCATGCTTATCTCGAACCTAAAGTTTCCATAGTACTCTTTCCAATTCATTGTATTACTTAGGTGGCATGGCATCAACCCAATCTAGAGAAGCTAACACCATTTCCCAAAGCACTTCAACAAATACAAAATGCCTATTTTAATTTTTATGAACATGTTAACCCAACCACTATCATAATATATGATGCATAGATGATTGTTATAAAATCAGACAGAAGTTCAAAGTCCATCGGATGAATGAAGAAAGTAACATTACCATTGAGGAACAGCATCCTTGTATCAGGGTGAGATGCTACACACTGTAAGAAAACCAAGAGGAGAAGGCGTAATTTTTTTATTCTGTATGAGATGTCTCAAAAGAAGAAAAAGAAATAAAAAGATGACACAGAAAGTACAATATTTATGGCCGGTACATTTCCTAATCAATTGATTGTTTCACTTAAGAAACTGAAAAAACACTGCACATGAGTGTCTTCTTTTTCTTCTCTCCTATCTTTAGAAACATGCAGGTGGAATGGTCAGATACGCACAATATATCCTATTACAGTTCATACATACAAGGATCACAGGCATATGGAAAGTACCCCTCCTTGTTAAACTGTTTACAAGTTGTTCTCTCCTTTTGATTTTTGTTAGTTTATATCTAAGCAGAAGATGCGTATTTTGAAAGCCGATATTTACTTAGAAAGGTTGAGAGCACACACACCAAGAGATTTATAGACAAAGACCAATTAACAAAACAGAACCATGATGGATGCAGATAGAATTCATCTCTTTTAGGCAATGGTTTGATGCTTTTGACCTACCACAGTACAGATGGTTGAAGCACTGGAATCTAGTGTGTAGAACCAGAACACGGTAAAAAGGGTATTTTAACAACTGTGGCATGTATGCTTTTAATATTTTATGCCTCCTTGACATTTTACTAAAAAATATTGACTAAAAGTACGAGAAGTCCAATTTTCATAGTTTGGTGATTTAAAATATGAGTAATCATATAATCAAGTTATTCACAAACAAATACAAGGAATGAGGTTGACAAACTCTACGAACCTGGAGTAGAGCAAGAGCGTTGCACACCCGATTTGATTGTGCTGGAGTCAGATTGGGTGGTGACAGAACTGGGTATATTGAAACTATTTCCTGAAAGAAAACAAAACATCAAATCCTGATAAGTGGAGGATAACCGAGAGGAAGTTTGCCATTGAAAAACAAACTAAGAAATCCAATGCTTCAATAATGAAATGAGATATAAGTTTGTTCAAGGACTTCTATAAAGAAAATTATAAAATACAAATAGTGAAGAGAAACTAAAAGGGCAATAAGATGAAAAAAATATAAAATAAAAATAGGGCGAAGCAACTGAGTGCAGTTTACATAGTATGCTGACAATATAACATTTTAGAGTTGACGAATTTTTAGAAGCATTACCGGCTCAAGTTTGACAACCAATTTTTAGATTTACATTTTTAAAAAGATTTAAGTTATCACAACAACACTTAGTTTTAACAAAAGATGAAGGAAAAAATATTTATCAAACCAAGGAACAACAGTTGGAACCAAGTAAAACAACAGGTTAGCAAAAGATATAACACACGAAGACAGAGTAACAGGGTAGAAGAGAGAAATGTGTATGCACAAATATAGTAAAAACTAAATAAATATTTATGTGGTCAATGGTGGAATGCGGCTCCAAAATGTTTTTTGTCGACAGCCACCAAAATGTAAAACCGGTATAGCAGGTAACAGTACCACCGCTACACCGAAGTTTAGAGAAACAAACAAGTAATCTATATCATAATCATACACATATAAAAGCTCCAAATAGAAGAGTATAAAATTAAAGACACAATCATAACTAATAATCAAAGTTCATTGTTATCATTTATCAATACACAAACCCAATATAAAGCAAATAAGTTTTAGGGTCAAAGCCAAAAAGTCCCAAAAAAACCAAAGGGAACGGCTAAAATTGAGGACATTTGGGGTTTTACAGGAGCTTCACTGTAGTGGACCCGCGATTTAGCCGCTACAGCGGCAACTCAAAAACGCAAATCAATCAGGTTTCACATAGCGCCTAGGGGCTGCTATTGACAACAAATTTATAAAACTATAACAAAGTAAGCCAAGCACTAGACAGGGAATATATTGTACAAATCACATAGCATACCTGCAAAAGTGCTGCAATAGTACCAAATGAATTCCACAACAATGGAGCAAGATCTTGAAACAGCTCTCTCTTCTACAACATAGAAAACAAAAACGAGATACCCATATGAGTGCAGTGGCAATACCAAACAGTTACAACAGAAAAAGAATTGAAGTGTAACAGCAGGTAATATGATAATTGAGCTAAATATGGCTGAAGTAAATTCTAATGTGTAATTTATGAAGTATTTTGCTACTTCAATTAAATAAGTACTATTAATACTATACAGCACAAACACTTCTCCTTACTAAGGTATCAAAGTGTAGACATGCTTTGGACACAAGTGTCGAACACTCCTAACTATGAAAGGAACTTTGATCATATCTCTCTAGTCAATCTGATACTCGAACATATCCCTCACAAGTCACGCCTGGAAAAACAGTGCTAGAGGCAAAAATGAAGATAGTCCGAGATGGCCACGATGAATGTGTTTAGGGTTTCAACCAAGTTTTAACACACCCCATACATCTGAGGCTGAACATTTGTAGGTTTTACCACCACCCGACACGATATCTGTATTCTTTACCACATCCCCTCAAGAAAACTGTAGATTTTAACGCAATACAGTGAAAAAATATCAATTTTAACACCACGCTTGAGACCGAACATCTATAGTATATTTTTTGTTTCCTATTAGCATTGACAACAAATTAGATCTAACTTACCCCAAAAGTTAACTCATTAAGTGTCTTAACAATTTTGAGCACAAATTTAAAATTAAATAAGTCAATATCAAGCCATTAACAAGCAATGATTACATCTCCCATGTAATCCCAAATTCAACAAAAGGAAGAAATAATACACAAACCAAAGCCACTGAAGCGGATTTTCACTCAAACAGGAAAACTTGTGCAAAATTGATCTTACCTTTTTCTAATTATTTCTTCAAACACAAGAATTGTAAAACAAACAAGGGAAATAGAGCTTCAAAAACCACACAAAAAAGAAAAAGAAAAAAAGTCAAATTTGTCCAACACGGCAGGAAACCTCGTAATCGGAAACACAAACAAAATATCAATTTCATATCTCAACAATAAAAAAAACGTTTGAAAGCCAGATCTCAATCCATATCCACATCATTAAATTAATTGCATAAAAAACTAGCCGCACATTAACAACAACAAAAAACAAATGGAGATTTTCAATTTTGTTTCCGATACAAATTTGCTGAAACATTAATCTGGGATTTTAAAATAAGTAAAAGGATTTGTGCTTTTGCAAAAAAAAAAAGGAAAAGAAAACACAAGGGAAAATGGTTGGTAACCTTCGAGAGATCACGAAGAGCATTTTCAAGGTGTTTAGGGTTGATGAGTTTGAGGATAAGTTGTACAGCAGTGAACATCTTGCGATCCACGGTGGTGGATGAGCTCTGGGCACTGGTACTCTGAGTAGGGGCAACACTGCCACCAGAGACACCATTCATAGACACGGATCCGGTTGACATCGGCATGTCACTTTGGTGGACGATTGATATTTTCTGTTTCGGTTTCTAACTATACTCGCTTTATCTCAACCTTTAAAACACAACGTCGCAATTCAATGTAACGCCGCTATGTCAGTTTTATGTCGTGTTTGCGGCTGGTTGGACACGTGTCTTCCAGTAACACACGAAAGAAAATTGAATACCAAATTTTGCACCAACGGTTATTTTTTAACATTTCCAACCATTTTCCTTTAAGAAGTAGGTTTCCCAACTTTGGCAATCCAGACAAAAGTATGCAGAACAAACGGATAAAAACACAAATTTGGTAAATATGCGTAGAGCTCCGTACATTTTTAACGCTCCCCCCACGCGCAGGCTGGACATTGGTAGTTTTGCTAACAGACCACTCGCGTGCCCGAGACTGGATATATGTACTTTTTAAACAAACCCCTTATAGAAATATGTAGTTTTTAACACACTCCCTTTGGAAATTTGTAACTTTTAACACGGACCCGCACACTCGTGACTAAACATCTTGAGTATATCTGCTGTTGAGATATCATGATTGCCATATCAGAATTCAGAATATATTAGGTTTCACTAACCCCAAAAGTAGCTAGCTCAAGAAGTGTATTCACAATATTCCCTTTTTCAAAGTAAATACAAAAATAAAAAATTGAATCAGTATCAAAAAAACAAACAATGATTACATCTCCCATGCAAGAAGTTAATCCCAAAAAATGCTAGCTCGAGTGTCTTAACAAACTTTCAGAGTAAATACAAAAATAAAAAAAGTGATTTAGCAACAAAACAAACAATATTACATCTCCCATGCAACCCTAAATTCAACAAAAGGAAGCTATCAATGATTAATATATCAAATACATTGAAACTAATTCTTAACCACGCGAGTGATCTTACCTCTTTCAACTTTTCCCTCAAACAAAAACAAATATAACAACAAATAAATGAAACAAGCTACAACAAACACGTGAAACATCAACAAAAATTAAAATCAGATCAGAAAACTTATAACAACAACAATGATTAAAATATGAAAACAAAAACAACAAAAAATAAAATCGATCCGAAAACTTTTAACAAGAACAATTGATTAAAATATGAAAACAA